>VWZZ01000674.1:41199-76194 GCA_013399095.1 Psophia crepitans
CTGTGTCATTGTGGACCGGGGGACGGCCGCTCGCTGCCGAGTGAAAACCTGTGGGTGACGGAGTTCAGCGAGAAATGGGTCAGATCGCATCCTTTAGTGCTGATATGTCTGCTGCTGGAAGAATCGGAAAGTAGGGAGGATGGGATGGAAAAACGTTGCCATTAAGATAATGTCAGCGGAGTGCATTGATCAGTGCTTTTGTCTGTGGGCACTGTCTTCATTTCCATTCATTTTTCTCGGCATGGGTTTTACCAAACTGAAGCCGATGAATTCTGCCGTGTCTGTAGGTCTGTAATAGGCAGAGACTGCTAAATGTCTAAGTTTCATCGTAATACCGTGATTGTTGCAAGGAGTGATCCGTGTGTGCCAGACCATGAAACACAGCCGTTCATATTTTATTGAAATGCGAATAATTCTCGGGATGGACAGATGCCCCCAAACAGATTCTAATCCTAGCGTGAATGAGAAAAAGAAATGTTGCCATGTACTGCATTTGAGCTGTGTTTCTTCAACTAGTTCTACTATAGTTTGGTTTTGTTAGAAATGTGTGAGAGAACAGTAACACAATGAAGGAATGTAAACCAGCGATGCAATAAATTAATGCAACAACTATGTCACATCACGTATTTGCATGACTGGAGTTGCAGTTATCGTGAGAAATACAAGGTATTTTGAAAAAATATGATACCCCTAACTGGAGACCCCGAGTTTGTAGTATTTACCTCCTACACTTTTAGGTTTGTTACTGTTGGGTAAAATCTGCCCTATTGTTTTAATTAAAAGAGAGTATCAATGACCGATCGTTTGAACGGGGCCTGTACAGCTCAATAAGGTGGATACAAGGGCTTTATTTTAACAATGGTAACTGGCAGTTTACATATTGTGGTAGAGGAACACAGAATTTTATCTCCCTTGAGTTTATGAATATTTCATTCTGTCATGACTGTGTATTACTGTATGTAGCTAAACGATTTGGGCGTGTGTGATTGTTTCTAGGATCCCTTTCCTTGCATTGTGCTACTTACCGGAACTTAAAATGCTTTTATTTCAAAATTAAACTGTAGAGCCAAGGTTGCCTTTTATACATGGTAGTTGGTTCTACCAGCGCCTTGAGCATTAAAAAAACCTGCCATCAGCAGAAATCCGTGCTCACTAGTTACTTTCTGATGTGCCACACTGTCTAATGTTTTACCAATTGTGGACATGAGGAAGGCAAACAAAGTATGACTGAAGGTGAATGAATACTAGAGAAGGCCTGATTATCTATGGTGTGGCTAATTAATGTGCTTTGCTCACTCAGTATTGCACTGTTTTATTCTGTATTTGCCATTATTTTCTGGACATAGAAACAAAAGTACCTTATTTTGTCCTAATTGTAGCCATGCTGAAATATGGTGATAGATATTTCTTTTTTTTTTTTTTTTTTTTTAAATCCACTATCAGCTTCTCCAGGCTCACTATTGCCAAGGTGGTTGCAATGACTAGCCTGTATTTTTGGGAAGTGCTGTGATATTTCAAACCTCCCTAAATATATGTATCTTTTCTGGATGCTGTCCCAGGACATCCAGTACTTATTAGTACAGAAGTATTTCAGATATCTGGTAAAATAGTGGCACCAGAAATGTGACGAGAAGGGGAAAACCCGTTAAAGCAATAGTAAAATCCAAAGCTATTGTGAAAAAAACATTCCAACCACAAAACAAAACCCAAGTGTTGCTGGAAACATCATCTAAGAACTTTCTAAATGGGTTGAAATAACAGTACCGTAGTTTATTTGACCCTTAAACAAATGTCAGAAGTGCACTGATAGATCCTAGAAGTGTAAGCACTCTATGTGGAAATTGTAAAGGACATTAGAACCTGATTTCCTGACACGTCTATACTTACGAATAACTAAATATTAAGATTTTACAACATTTCATGATTTCACTGTCAGGATTTGCTTTTTGTGATCATGCTTCAATTATAAGAAGTCTTATATTTTATTATTGAACTCCTTTTCCATTGGAGGGAAAAAGAGTTTTGCTTCCATCTAAGTGGAACTGGGTGAAATTCACACTCCAATAAAGCCTTTTTTTTTTTTTTGGTCACTGCCTCCAAAAGGAATGTTGCTGAATTAACCAAAGAAAGTATTTTCCTAATTCTATGGAATTTCAGTGAGCTGTACTACCATAATGCCAATTATATAGATATTGGATTTTTTTTTCTGCTGTATGTTCTTTTTTTTGTCTTTGAACTTCAATAAAATTGTGAAACGTGCACAACTTGAAATATATCCCAGTGTCTTCAGCTGGGATGCTGACGTACTGAAGTATATGCTTAAGTGCTTTGTTGGAGGAGGACCTAGGTTACCTCCCATATATCTTTCTGTGTTAAAACCATCTCTGACCAATGTATGAGAAATCATGAAAATGGACTTTATAATTTATTAAGTATACAGTACATGGTGCTTTAAAGCATAGCTGCCTTTTAGGTGGGAGAAAATTAAGCAAAAATAATAGAATGTAAGATTTAGAAGACGGTTGAGTCTGTAAGGATACTATTTTTTCTCTTAAGGCAAAATGCATCAGAAAATATTTTTCAACACTCCTACAGTGTTTTCTCTTATTTTAGTTAAAACCATGTAGGTCTAACCCTATATACAGCAGCATGTTGACATTCTCCAGTATGGCACTGTGGGTGACTGGGGGAGAGAACAACATGCAATCCTGCCTGTTTATTCTGGGCTGCAGGTGCAGCTGAAACCTGCGACAGGTTGCGTGGGTGGGCCGTCACACCGCCTTGCCACTCCGTGCCTTGGTGCAAAGGGACGCAGGCCCATAAATTTTACCAAGGATCCTTTCCAGCTTCTATTGGAGCGATAGCATCTTTGCAAGGATCCGTGTAGGGAGCACTTTGACAGCTGGAGGCAGCTCTGCAATTCCTTTGCAGATTGGTGAGTACGGGTGACATTTGTCACGGCTGACTTTGTGACCAGAATTTTCCCAGGGGTGGGACCTGAAGTTAGGACTTTCAAGCCCTCAGCTACAGCCAGTTGTGTTACAGTGTTTCTGTTTTCTGAAGTACTGTGTAGCCCCCAAATTCTCCAAAAGTTAGTCCTAGGTATGGATTTGGTCATGTAATGTTGCATACCCAAATAAGAGCATTCTATTTTGTTTTCCACTGAGGAGAATTGCTGTATGTCTGAGGTTTGCACAAATCATTTAGCACAAATGATTTACAAGCACACCCAGAGCTTTCACTTTATACCTACATTCCACATACAAAACCCCCTGTGAAATAGCTCCAAGGTGAAGAACTTTCAGTGTATTTACATGGAAATGAGCGCACCAAGGTTACAGCAAAAGGAAGCCTATCTGGGCTGGGTACATTGTATTCTGGTTCACAAGCACTTTGCCGGTGTTTGATATAAGAGTTCTGAAGTGTTTTGTGGGCTTATTTGTATGTTATTTCCCGGAATGCTCGCCTGTGATATCGCTGTGCAAGAGTTGTACCCAGGTGTGAGCTTCCAAAGGGGAAAAGCTGAGTGCTTTGGGGAAAAGCACTTGGTGTTAACTTGGGAATTCTGTTCTGCTGTACACGTGATCTGATCTAATCATCAGTCTCTGAAAGCCTTCTGCTAGCATATTTACAGGACTCCTGCTATCAACAATACAGTGGTTGTTCACTCATCCTCCACAAGTGGTAGGTCAGGAAGAGGGGAAGACTCTTCAGAGGCAATTATTTTTTAATAATTTATCTTATGTATTTAGTTTTGTTTGATTTGAAAAGCCGTATGTTACTATGTGTTTACATTTAGAGAAGAGAAGGCCTAAGAAATGCAGTTTATGCTTGAAGCAGATGGTGGGAAGTTTCTTTTGGGGGGCAGATCACTCCAGTCTCAGGTCAGATGTGCTTATCTTACCTTAGGCAGTTCCACTGTGCATAGGAGAGTAGCTGTCAACCACTGTCTTTTTTCCTAGCGATTTAGGTGTTTTTTCAGATAACCTGGACTCAGCCCATTGAACAACTTGAAGTTAAGAACCAAACAGTGAAACTGAAATCAGTAATGGATATGAGGACCCAGTCTGGGGTGTGCGGGACAAAGCAAACAGATTGACAACACTACTAGTTGCTGATGGCAGCAGCTTCTCCCGATAATCGTATACAGTGCAACACTTTGCACTAGCTGGAGTTTCCAAGTACTGAAGGCTTTGTGCTAGGTGTATCATGGGCTGTGGCCCTGCCAAGATGTAGTGCAGGCGTGAATAGTCAAGGTCAGGCCATTGTCTGCCAGGATGGACAAATTCTTAGCCACCCCAAGATGGCAGAAAATTTTACTTGTGGCTGTTGCCATGCTGAGAGTTTGATGTCAGACCGAAATTCCAGAGTATCTTTAAACTGTGGACAGAGCTGGAGAATAATGGGTCTTACTCTAACTCATTGCTAAGAAAGTTTCCGTATCATTCCTCAGCCCAGTGACATCAACTCTGTCTTTTTTAGCTTCACTTTTAAGCACCTATTTTTCATTCTTAAGCTGCTCCTTTCCATGCTGTGGGCCATCACAATGTTGGTAATGATCTGCACAGTTCAGTGTCTTCCTGATGAAATCGACTGAAAAAAAGCTTATTCTGCCCCAGCATCCTGTTCTTCCAGAGTTCCCAGAGCCTGGTGGCTGGCTGGGTGTTGAGTTTGTCCCAAAGCCACAGACCCAGGGTGTGCTGAGTCTCTCATGTTCAAGCATTTGTCCTGCAGACTCCCAGGTCTCAGCTCCAGGGCAGGCTCTAATTTATGGCAGCATGGGGAGGGTCCCATCTGCATCTACCTGGAACAGCTACCCAGAGCCACAGTGCCTGGCAGGTGCCTCTGGAAGGGAGGTTTTGGTCCTTTCTGTTGCTCCTGTGGACAGCAAAGCTATTAACCATTAACCTGTTTCAGTAAGCAAGGCACATGGCCCATCTGCTTTGAGGAGAATTAAAAAAAAATTCAGATTAAACAAAAGTCTGAACTGAAAGCCTTACTTGACAGGCAGGTATATTTCTACATTTCCATGCATTTGATGTACTCTGCTTCTCATATTGTCTTGCATTCTAGTGAGAGAATCCTTGGATGAACCTAGGATTGTGCTGTTAGTACAAAAAAAAAAAAAAAAAAAAGCAGATGAGAAGAATATAAAGAAAGAGAGGAACTGTTAGTACCTCAACTGAAGGCAAAAATAATAAACTCATATTTTATTAGACATCAGAGAATCCATAAGGAGAATAGATATTGGGAATCAGGCCTCATAATTTTCATAGCTTCAGAATTACTTTTTATCTCCTATTCTGGGAATTCCTTTTACTGATGTGGGAAAGAATCTTACCTTAAGTACAGTAATTACGTATTTAAAATCTATTTATTTTCAGGTGGCATATTGAGAATGAGGTCTAGCACTGGTTTTATATTAGAGTGAATGCCTAAAGTTGGAGAGGGAGGAACTGACATCTGCCCTTTGCCTGTGTCTGTACTAAACCAACGTACACGATAGTACATATGATTGATTCTTTAAAATCCTATACAATACTGAGACTACTGAAAGAAGAATACGCTATTTAAAATAGTTTTTCCCTTAAATAAATTGCATGAGAAATGTTTTGGCAAACAGCAAACAGCTGTTTTAAGTTTTTCAACTGACTGATCAATAAGTGGATGAAGCTTGAAAAGCTGATCACGTTCTGAGTGGTTCCTGGGGTAAGCATAGAAATATTCATTGTAGCACAGAGATTTTGTGAAAAGTAAGTACTACTTAGAGTTATTACAAAGTGAAATTAAGTGCATATGTAGTTGATTAGGTAACAAATCCAGGGATGTAAACAATGAACATCATGGGTGGGAACTAAGCAACACTCTTGAGTCATCGGAAACACGACCACAAATTTTGTATGTAGAAAACACAGAACTGGCTCTCTGGCTAAAGGCAAATCCGTCTTGGCTGCAGAAGGGTTGTGAGGATTCCTACTTGGAGGAAGAGGCAGCACTGAAAAGGGCATTGTCATCTCCTCTTGAACAGTTGGGACATTGCCTTGACTCAGAGGTGTGGTATGCCTTCGTGCCTGTGGGCTGAGACTGGAAAGCAGCCCTGTTCGGGACTGCACATGACAGCCCAGAGTTTGGCCAGCGCAAGGCATATCCTTCTCACTTCTGCAGAGCTCGTTCTCAAAAGCCCAGTATTCACAGGAATTCCTGTCCAAGGGTTGAGTGCCAGCTTGTAACAAATCTGAGGCTTCAAACAATGGGTAATCAATGAAGCTAGAAAAAAACAATACCCATGTTGTTGCACGCTATTCCCAGTGTTTTGCTAGATGCTCACAGTGTTTTTAGACTATCGTTATCTGTGGTAAAAGCTTACTGTGTCATACTGCACCCATACAGCACAGTAATTCTTAATATACCGAGGTTAAAGTTTACTTAATTGCTTGGAGCTAAGAGGGAAGTATAGTTACTGATGTGTGAAGTGGTTCGGTTGTTGTTTGGTTCCATATTTGGTTGTTCTCTGCCTGGCTGTAGCCATGCCGCGCACATAGTGACTGGGATTATTTCCCAGCAGCTTGTGCTAGCTGGATTTCTGTACTGACTAGCTGCCAGTAGTCATTATCCAGCAAGGGTATAAAAAGTTGCACAATCTCAGTAGAGTTGTTACTTTCTAACAACCTGTCTCAGAATATACCCAAATAGTAAAGAAAATGGGGCTGCTGTTGTAAATAGAAAAAGTAACAACAGGAGCACTGATAATCATTTCGCAGAAAGTGGTGCTCAGATCAGGTTCTGATGTGATGTTTAAACATGTAGCAGAAAAAAGGACAGACCTGAAAGATATTACAGATATTAAGTATTCTACAGTAGTTTCTTTCCTTCCTCACCCCTCATCCTTTCTCCACGCCTCTCAAATTCTCCTCTGTCTATAACAAAAACTTCAGTTTTGTTTCGTTTCCCCACATTGCATTCTGAGCTATAAGGGGAATATGATTGTTCCAGCAACTATAGTAACCATTGCATCTTAACTGGGATAAAACAAGACACAATTTGGCTCATAGTATGGACAAGGACGGTCATGTATAAAATTTGTTAGACAGCCATGATTTACTAGAAAAAGAGTAATTCTTCCATGCCTAATGGCTTCTGCCATGTGTTTAAATACAGCTGTTATTTTCATTATACATTCTATTAAGTGAAGACCAATCTTGTTATAGAAGCAGAATAGAAATAGTTTCCTTGGCTGAAAAACAAGTGTTGGATGAATAAAAATTACAGACTCAAGACTGGTTAATATACTTACTGTTCCTGGGCTTCTGAGTTCATTCCACTGAACACCTTGGCTTATAGTTTGAGAGTTTATTCTTTCCGAAAAGATATTCTGCGCAAGGTGTTCAAAGTGATAATGTGATCAACAACTGAAAATACTGCAGGCAGATAAAATGAGTATTTCCCCATTCAGTTCTAGACCATCTGCACAGGATTGTTCTTACTGACTGGAGAATGAAAATAAAATGGTGTGGAACCTATGCCTATTCTGTTAGCATAGGTTCTGTGTTAATTGATTTCAACAAGTGCCTCAAGCACCACTGACACCTCTTCTTTGCTGTTAACTAATGAGAGTTGTCTCACTGAGGTTATTACTGAGCCTATACTCATTTCCAGGAGCCCATAGCGGAAAATCTCTTTTTGGATCCAAACTAACATGCTCAAAAAAAGTCTTTGTGGAGAGGAAGTTAAAGGGATAGTGTCTACCAAAGATAATTGTTGTAGCTCTTATATTTGGTGTATATATGATGTAGCTATAGTATAATAAATGTGTTGTGCTTTGCTGAGAATTCAAAAGGAGTACATTATTGCCTTGAGGCAGTTGCCATGTGAATCAGACATAACACAGGAAGGATAACTACAAGTCCTCACAGAAGGGCAGATGAGTGAGCATGTTATGTGGGGGTAGGATGTAAGTAACTTCTGTTCTTCAGGTGAATTATGAACGAAAGGGAGTGGCACGGAGGGCAGAGAGGGAGTCCTTGCTGGAAAGCTAATTGAAAACAGCAACTTTTGAGTAGGACTGGAAGGAAGGAGTTTGTAAGGTTAGCATTTTGAGACGAAAGAACTTTATGAAGTGTGTATTGGGTCCATGTGGAGTTAAAGAAGCACACAACAGAACCTCGCAGAGTTCGCAAAACGCCTATCTAGGTTTCGCGGACATTATACAGTGCCCTGGTTAGTCTTGTTAACTTTATTGAGCGTGCTTCGAGGACATGCAGACTTTCAAAGTATGTGAAAGCCACTTTTAATAATTAATTGGCTCTCTCTCTCTCCCACCTATTGCTTCTTATTTAATAAAAGGCAACAGCAAGTCCTTGCCAAAGCCAACAGATACAGTAATATTTAGGTTAGTTGAGTTTGAGATATGAAACTAGAAAGGCTGGAAAGGATATCCCCAAAGACCTTAGAAGTGAAACAATCCTCATTTTTTGTCCTGTCTGATGTCTCCCATGACTCCCATACGATGTGCTCTTAGACTAACTTTTTCCCGATCTAAGAAGTGATCTCAGAAAGATCAGCCCGATTTTAGAGAACGAGAAGTGTGTGTGTGTGCATGTCTGAACGGATTTATAACTGGAAGCATGTTTCAACTTTCCTGTGTCAGGGGGAAATGCTGAAATTTCCAAGTGATAAACTGATTTCTGCCTTCAAGCGAGCAGCCACCATCCACACTATCATCTACATCCATGCACTCGTGGTGTGACACAGGAAATGACACACCATTATCAGATCGCTGTTAAGGTGGATGCAGGGAAATGGTGAGCTTGCTGGCATGACCTCAAAGACAGACATCCACGGATGTTCTGTAGTCACTTAAGTGTGTGCAGTTGAAGTGTGCCTGTTGTGCATTTGGGGAAATTTTTGTTTAAACAGAGAACACTTAAGTTTGGAGGAGGCCAGAGGGAGAAGGGAGGAAACCAGCAAGCTTAATGGGAAGGAAAGCCATAGGTTTTCAAGAGACCAAGAGAAGCAAGGCAGTGACAAAGGGTTGGACATTCATCCTGAACCTGACTTTATCTGGCTCCCACAGTAGGGAGGTGGCTCATGTGGTAGAAGCTTACTGTCACCTGCTATTGTGGTCTTATGCAAAGCATAGTCTTGTTAGGCCTTAAAATGGGGACCAAATTGCCGCTTCTTGAACTTGGCAAGAGGACACACCCTGTGCAGAAGATGAATCAATGACTCAATTCTAAGAGAAGCCGTGTGGAGGCTAGACAGTCAGAGGCGATCAAGGTCAATGTGGCTCAGGGAATGTTTGTAAGAGGGGTCATACCACAGGACTGTCATGAGACAATCAGCTAGATCTGCATCAGAACTGCAGTCACCCAGTGCTGGGAAATGTTGCTCAGGGCAGGAACACAGCTCTGGCTTCTCTCTCTGGCCTGGTCTCTGCTGCGCATGTTTCGCCTGTTGGTAAGACTCACCAACTTTCTCTCTTTAAGCAGTTTTTCATAGTTTTTTCTTACTAACTGGTCAAGTAATGCAGTCACAATTACATCTAACTGCTGTTGGTTTAGAGTTAGACTTACAGCCTCACAACAGGCTGTTAGATCACATTGTCCTATGGATTGTGGCTTTGTTCCACGTAGCTCAGAACTATCTGTGACGCCTGTGTTGTCTGCAGGTACGAGTAAAGCAATGCCAGTCTTCATTTCACAAGTGTCTGTGCATGTTACCTATGGTCATATCATGACGACTCTTAGTCATACATCCACATCTGAGGGTAATAACTGAAAGAGACCAGAGCCATTAAAATTAGATAAGGATAGATAATAAGTGCTTATGTATTATGTACTGTATCTTATTAAGAATTGGGAGCAGGAAGACACAGTGATACAACAGTTAACAGGTGCCTGTTTGCTGATACTGGTGACTTGTTTCTCACCTACACAAAAGAAAATTATAGATGAATCTGTCATTGATAGAACCTTTGCCATTTTTAAGATGCAGGTCAGAGCAGTTGCATCTATTGGCACACAGTTCTGTGGTATCAGTAGTGTCAGCATACAGTGTGGTAGTTGCTTTGTCGTACATCATGGGTTCCCTTCTAATGTTGTGGCAGAGGCTGTCAGAGCTACCCAGAAGACTGCGAGGAGGAGTACAGGACTTCAGCAGTCAGGATCAGGACCTCTGAAAGGTGGTGTGGAGGTCACTGCAGAGAATTGAGAAGATGAGGTGTCAAATGATAAGTACAGAAATGCACTGTGCACCTCTGTGTACAAACAGAAGTATATGTGTTGTGCAAAGGCAGAAAATAGTAAGTTCTGCTTCCAACCAACAGTTGCTGTATTATAACGATGGGTAAAAATATTGAGGAAAAAGCATGTGAGCAACAGTTAGGCAAGAATAATAAAACTCACTGTCCTGGTTTAACCCCAGCACCACCGAATCACTTGCTCACCCCTCCTGCCCTCAAGGGGATGAGGAGAAGAATGGAAAAAAAAACTCATTGGTTGAGATAAAGACAATTTAACAGGATAACAAAGGAAGAGAATAATAGCAATACCAATAATAATAGTAAGAATATATAAAACAAGTGATGCACAAAAGCAATTCGTCCCCATCCATGGGAAAAAACCTCCAATGCCCAGTCTGTTTCTGAGCAGTGATCCCACTTCCCAGCTAGCCTCCCCAGTTCCATATGGAGCATGATGTTCTATAGTATGGAATATCCCTTTGGCCAGCCTGGGTCAACTGTCCCGGCTGTGCTTTCCCACCTTCTTGTGCCCCTGGCAGGGCACGAGAAGCTGAAAAGTCCTTGACTCAGTGTAGACACTACAACTACCCAGCAACAACTGAAACCATCAGTGAGTTATCAACATTATTCTCATCCTAAATCCAAAACACAGCACTATGCTAGCTGCTAGAAAGAAAATTAAACTTTATCCCAGCCAAAACCATGGCATTCACATTTAAAAGCCAAAACAGAACATGCATAAATGCAGCAATGAGATCCAGTGATAAATTTGAAGTGCAAAATTAAAGAAAAGAGGAACAAGGTAGTTTATCCATCTTCCTCAGTTGTTAGCCAG
Source organism: Psophia crepitans (assembly GCA_013399095.1). Taxonomy (NCBI): domain Eukaryota; kingdom Metazoa; phylum Chordata; class Aves; order Gruiformes; family Psophiidae; genus Psophia; species Psophia crepitans. The sequence goes on from VWZZ01000674.1 coordinate 52,275, forward strand.
TGTGAGGGAATGGGACCTGCTTGTATGGCAGTCCACTGCGTGCTCTGAAGTGTCTGGGGGCACATTCACCACAGGTAAAATACTCTTTGGGTACTCTGTCTGTCCTGGTGGTACTGGATGCCAGTGCAATACTGGCTATAGTGGGGGGCAAAGTGTCATGTCTGATCCGTAGCTTGCTTCTGTCCGTTTTCCTGATCTCCTTCCAAACTTGTGCCAGCATGTGCACATGGGCTCAGGAACAGAGGGCAGAGACTGCACCCTTGGTATGAGTATTACTGTACCTCTGACAACAGCTTATATAGAGAGAAGTAATTGTGGTGAAGGGACAAGGGGTGGATTGTATGTGTAAATTGTCTGCTTTCGTAGGGTGTTGTGATGTTGTGGTTTTGATTTTGGTGTGAGGAATTTTCTTTTTATTTTTCTTTTTTTTTTTGTTGATCTGATTGGTGTTTCTGAAGATTGTGTGATGAATGTCGAGTTCAATGATAACAGCACCTTAGCATCAGCCCAGACGTGCAAGGGTCAAAAGGACTAACGAGGTAATAAATTTAGAAAACACAGAGTTTAGAAAAGTACTTCTAAAATGCTGTTAGCATTTTTATGCTAATATTTTTAAAGCTGATATCTAATTTTTTAGTTCATAATAGGCTAAGGACAAGTTTTGCAACCTGCTGGCAAAGGAAGTTCACCACTTTTTCACAGGTTAGAGAGCATGTTCTATTTTACCTTCTTTAAATGGTATATGACCGAGTAAAAGTTGTTACGCGTAGGAACTGTGCAGAAGGGGGTGAGGAGGTACAATTTCTTAAAAATAATCTGGATTAAGGTGGATTGGTAGGCTCAGATGAAGTAGTCGGATGTGTGTTGTCAGTGCGCTAGCTGTTTAAAGGATTCTTATATTTACACACCTAGCAGAAGGATATGCTACACCATGGATGGCAAATTGAAACTCCCTTCTGTGCTCTTCAAGGCTGTAAAAGAACTATTTTGCCCAGTATAATTTGGGGGATAATTTTCACATTTGGAGAAAAAGGAGAGGACATGGACAGCGCACAGTTTGAAATGAATCAGGGGATTTAGAGTTTGTGAAAATAGCAATTTTGCTGAACATGCATAGTCCCAATTTTACTCTATTCCACACAGAAGACAGAAACACCCTTGATGAGATTTTGTTTCGGATTAGGAATTATCCTGCCTTGGAGCAGGACAATGCTGTAGATATTTCACTTCATTCTTGTATGATTCTGTACCAGAAAATGCTTTGATGCTTTTTAAAATGAGACTGCATCTACACAGAGCTTTCAGATGCATTCAAACTCCAAAATTTGATATGAATTACCTGACAACTGTATAAAATGAATGCAACTGTAAATAAAACCACTGACTCCAGTCTCACAGTCAGGTGTGCACACTTGCAGGATCAGATCTTGTGATTTTGAGCTTTGGAAGAGTAAGTACCATCTCTCTGTATATATTTAAACATTCTGCTACAATGAAACCGATACATGTTCACGTAGTATAATATGTCAACAGTGTAAAATTGTATTTTGTGCTGTATCAAAAACAGTCTTGGAACACTGCAAAACAAGCGTGCTGTGGGAGTGATATCCTAAAAGACTGTATCTAACTGGATCTATTTTTGGTAGTAGGTAGTTCATATAAAGTGCAAGTGTAATAACTGAACAGTGGTTTGAAGCACCTTAAAAAGAAAATACATTTTAAATTTGAAACCATCAGCCAACTTGCATTTTCCTAGGGTGACACGTTTAAAGAGGTAATTCATTATAATGCGGTATTTCCAAGTAGTCTCTTATTTCCATGTAGAAGGGATGCATAGCAATGTCAAATGTTGCTATTGATACTAGAGCCTTAGCCTGCACAACAGATTTATAAGAGCAGAAAGCTTTGTCCTCTCGCTCTTGCAGGAGCATCAGTTTGAAGAGTAACACATCTGTAATAGATTCAGGCTGCTTTTTTATCAGCAGCTGATGGTGACACTCTTAAGAAAGGGCCGAATTCTCATACCTACAAATACATTTGTCAACAAAATATGAGCACGCCAGGCAACAGTTCAGTCACATTTCGCTTTCATTTTTCCTCTTTTGTGCTAGGGCGTAACTTCCAACTGTCAGCTCTTTCAGCTGAGTGTCAGCCTTTTTATAATTGCTGCAGCATGTCAACCCCGTTAAAATTACCGTATGTCAGCTGTTTACCATATCGCCTGAAAGCATGCGTTTTGGGCTGTTCCCCTTTGCCCTACCTGTGTTGCTCTTGGTGACAGCCAGGTGATTATTTTAGCTGACAATTCAGCCACTGACAGCAATGCCCCGGGTGCGTTAGACGTGGCTGTGCTGAGGCTGGGAAAGTCGGCTGGTTGCAGAACCAGACAGCGGGAAGAATGGGGCTGGATGGCGGATGTGCTCGGCAGGCTGGCCAGTGAGCAGGCAGACTTACGGACCTAATCCCTTCCTTCCTTGCCTGAATATTTAGACAACCAGGAGACAATTACACTGCAGGTTGTGTGAGCTCCGTGGGAATTTGCTCTTGAGAAGACCTGGCTGCAGAAGCAGGAGAATCTGTTTGTGATGGTGTCTGCCTGAGTTTTTGACTAATGCCCTCATTACAGGATGTTAGCGCCTTGCAAATATTTAAAAATACGTCAGTAACCATATTTCCCCACAACCTCACTGACAAAAACATGAATGGCGAAGGGCTTACTTACTCATGGCAAACCTTGTGTTAATGGTAATGTGCCAGTGGGTGTCTGGTTTTGGACTGTGTCCGCTGAATGGTTCCTGACTGTGAACCGAAGCTTTTGCTGGCATTTTTCTGTGTCTGACATCCAATTTGGACCTGTACTGCAGAGGGAAACAGTAGCAAGCTAGTAGCGGCGTGCCAGACAGTAAGAGGATGACAAGTCTTTTCCAGTCTTGTGAGAATGTTATTGAATGAGCAGTCAGTGTGCTAGGGGCCAGTAAGCCAACAAATATGTTCAGTGTTCCCACAAAATAGTCTTCAGAATAGTAGGAGGTGTGATTACGAAGGGGAGGCATTTGAAAGCTGTAGATAGTGGAGTTAGGCGGGGAAAGCGAGCTGGCAGGAAGACGCTTTGAAGCTAAATGGGGTGCTGCGTGAGCCTTTCCCACAGCAGCTCTGCCCATCCAGCTAGCACGTCCCGCTGGTGTGGAGCAGCCGAGGGCGTGCTTCCCTGTGGGAAAAGAGGAATGAAGGTTATAGGGAAGTGTCAAGGGGACACATGCACAGGATGGACACAGAGAAGTCTGAACAAGGAGCATCTCAGCCAGGACCACAGCTGTAGCAGTGACCTGTGTGTGTTTCAGCTGCTCTCACCAAGTCTCTGCGTATGGTGAAAGTGAGGCCTCTGAGACTGAACTGTCTGACTTTCTCTCCTTTTATATTAGCCGTATTATTTACCAATTTTGAAAATGATTCAGTAGGGGATAACTAGTGTTCTGAGATCATGATGGGCCTAGTCAGCTTTCCAGAGAGTACAGCAATTACCGTGTGAATAGAGGTGCATGTGACGGACAGGCCTGGTGGCTGCTCTCTCTAACCTAAGCATCCGTCTTCTTGTGTTTATGTGCACACCTCTTCCCTGTGATTAGCCTCAATGGAAACACTGTCGTGAGGATCCTGTTGGCAGAAACAACTTAATAGGCAAAATGGAGGGGGTAAGGTGTCCTGTCTTTCAAATTTTTAATTAAATAAGGCAAAGTACACAAGAAGTGGAGTCTGATATGCATGAAAATTTGTATGCATGTATAATAGATCTTAATGTTAATGCAGGAAATTACTTTCTTTCAACTCAGTGGCCTGTATATTTGATTTTTAGAATTATTTGCTTCTTTGTAACTTCCAGTAAGTTTCTATTGCAAAATAGTGCCTCTATAATTCTTTGTGAAATACTCAAGCACTCTGTAGTCCAGTAGATAAGGACATTGCCTTCTATTGGAAAGTACTTTTTATTGAAATCCATTGGCAGCTTTTCGATAAATTCTTTTTTTTTCTCTGTCAAATGTGTTATTACAAGTATAACAATGAATGCTATCATTAAGAAATACCATGCATTTAATAGCCATAATTTAAAACTTGTATTCCATGAGCAAATATGTGTGTGTCTGTGTGTGTAAAAGCCAGTTTTCATTGGATTTTTGAATGCTGCTAAGTCTTGTAATGAACTAGCAAATATCCTTTGTTTAAACTTAACAATGCTTGTATTTGATATTTTCAGAATTAATTTTTATAGCAGATTTCATGATATCTCTGTTGTGTTCTGGCTACAATAGGGCAGCTCACTTGCAGCTGAATTAAAATCTGTGGTTTAATAGCAGTTTGACTTGCCTAGGCAATAAACTATCTCCTGTAAATGGAGGTGCTATCAAGATAAAACATGTCAAGTTAATTTGGTAACAAATCCCTGTGTTGCTGATGGAAAATATTCCAGAAGAATTACTCCCTGCTACGCATGGGGGCTTCATGAATTTCAGGATAATGGAGATTACTATCTCTGAGGGGTCTGCTGAAATATACCCCTTCCCAAAGCACTGTCGGAATTCTTCTTGGAAGTCCTTGTGGATCAGAAACTGACTATGGCCTAACTATACTTTCATTTCCTCTGCTTTATCAAAAGGTATGATTTTAAACTGACTTTAAGAATTTGGTGAAAAATCCTGTGTGGATACACTTAATTCAGTTAAACTTAGCTAATACAAATTTAATATGCATGGGTAATTTATAGGTGTAAGCTAAGCTAACAGAGTAAGTTTTTAACTGTTTACCTAAATCAGTTTTTAAACAGATAAGGAAAAACTTTCATATAGTGCAAGATTGAGAAGATTGGGAATGTTTACCTTAGAGAGGAAATGAATCAGATGAATCAGAAGTGAGATGATAAAAGGTTACAGACAATGAGGGTGTGGGCTCTACAGAGCAAGAAATGCTATTCTACCATCAGGGAAGAACAAGGAGCATTCAGTGAAGCTTGAAAGTGGCAAAGTCACAGAAATGCTCTGCCATGCAGTGAAGTAGTTGCTAACGGAACTCATCGTTGCTAGAAGTCTCTGAGGGCAAGACTTTAACAGGCCTTCAGAGGAACAGAGTTACTTCCAGGGTGGGCTTAGTCTTGACTTAACTGAAGGGGAAGTTTGACAGAAGTAGATGGAAAGAGCTCTGCAGCTTGATGGTGCAACGGCATGCTGATGCTTAGAAAAGTCAGCACTAATGCATACATTTTGTTGTTGAGACGGACATGACGCATAATGCAACATTCCAACATTTCCTTTATTGTATTACACAGCTAGCTTTTATACCTTTTCTACATAGATGTGTCTTGATATCATTGGTGCTTATTACATATACACAATTAACCATTGGTCACAGCTATACGCATCAGTCTCTACCCAAATTCATCCAACTTTCTTATCTTGCAGTCTCACGAGTTCTTTCAGCTCCTGCAAGTTGTTTACCTTTCTTCTGTCCAGGGAGTTCTGCATCTTCATGGGTACATAACAATCTGGTCGAGGTCAAATGCCTCATGCTCTGCCAAGGGATCTGCGGACCCGCTGCAGTTTCCCACACATACGCTCACCTCTTTAGGTAGATAGTGAGGGTATCCAATTGCAATGGTAGGGCTTAAAAACCAAAAAGAATGGTGGGAAAGGTAAATGCCCGTTTGGTTCAGGCTGGTCTGCTACCCAGGATTCTGGCTGGGTAGAACACCAGTAGCAATGTATTGTTCCTGTACAGATCACCACAGTTGTACCTGTTTCCTTCCAAAAACTCATCATGTCTGGTTATGCCTTAAAAGCTACAGCAAACTCTGTTGCAGTCTCATTAGGAGTTTGAATCACTGCATTTCAGTGTTTCTAAGGAGCAAATGGCACAAATTTGTCTGTTGAGGTGACTGTCTCTCCCAGCTGGATAATAGAAAGTACCTTTGTCTGGTTACCAGAGTATGAAATAGAACAGGCCTGGAAAACTTCCAGTGTTGCTTAATGCTTGGTCCTTGGAAATGGAAGTGCATTGTAGGACAAGGTGGTTTGTTCATGGTTGTACCTGCTAATCAAATGAACTGGATTTGCTTTGTAAATAGCCATAGAGAAGCAATGCAGACAGAACAGGAAACTGAAGGTGGCCTGTTCTCATCCCACTGCCTCACCTTGGTGACTCTGATCTCTTAGAGGTACAAAGACACCTCTTGGACACAGTTCCTAGAGTTCAAAGGGGACTATATTTTGCTGATCAAAGCAGGAGAGCCCAGAGTCAGGCTCCTGAACTGGATTTGTTGAAGCAATGGGGAAGACTGAAGTGCGGACTTAACCAGCACTTCAGGGCTGGTCTCAGTACAGCCTGGAGAGCTGTGTGCTACAGCGAAGAGAGGTCTGGAGAGTGACTTCTTTTTCATGTGGGTTCTTGCCTTTTTCTTGCTTACTGCTCTGCTGTTTTGTTATCTGCGGAAGAAGCCTAATCATCTCCCCAGGTAGGCAGCTAGGTTGTTCTGGGGCCCAGCTGCTACCTGGATCTTTTGTATTGCTGCTGCAGACTGCACATTGCAGCAGCCCAGGAATGTGTGCAGTATGCTATTTCTTTTGTCTCACGTGCTCAGCTAACCCTGCCAGGTTGGTTGATCCACACACAACTTCTCTCACTGTTTGCTGTTTATGATGGAATGAGGTCACAAGTTAAGGCCATTTAATCATTCACTTTGTCCCCAGCTTCTACCGCCTCATCCCACTGTCCTTAGTCACGCCTACAGTATCAACAGACTAATTGTGCTATGGTGGAAAGACCTGACATGCAGATCTGCCATTGCTCATTATGTGACCTGGTTTGCGCGCCAAGTCTTCTGACTGTCTCTTATGAACTGTCTACTCCACGGGGTTACCGGCTGTTGACAATGACCTAGTCATACTCAGAGGCTGAGAAGTACCATCTATGTACAGAGGAGGGTTTTGGTTTTTTTTTTAATTTTGTTATTCTATCGTTCTTCATTAATGTAGGTGAGAGTCAGGCATTGGACAAGAGAGAGGCAAGTTTAACTTTTTTCCTACTACTTTCTTCTTCTCCTCCATTTCTTCTAGTTGTTCTTTGTGGATCTCTGAGGACGCAGCTTCATAAGACCTGGTGAAATGAAGGTAGAGTTGTTGGGTTAATGGCAGAGGAGAGCTAGTCAAAAGATTTTTCCAAAATACTTCATTGGAAACACTTCAGATTTTATCTGATTTCAATAAATCAAAGACAGGTTCTCATAGTTACATCTGGACTCATGACAGGCTGAAGGGGAACCCATTAATTGAAGATATTCCTTGCAGAAAAGCCTGATAGCCTTGCACTTCTACGCTTGGTGGTGCGGAGCCAAGACTTTGAAAAGTCCCAGCAGTAAATGGTGCTTACCTCTTAGGTCCTCAGTAAAAAGCCTAGATACTTCAAAAGGCCAGCTAGTTCTGGAGGGGTGAAATGATCAAATGCCTGGAAGCTCTGGTTCCCCAGTCCATGGCAGTGTGGCTGTCAGGAGGGTGTTCAGCTCTCCTGGAGTCCTGGCCGTAGGAGACCTGGCTGCTGCTCGGAGAAAATGACATGTTCCTCAGACTCATGGGTACTGCTCGCACAAAACCCAGTTTCCCTCAGCCCCAGAAAATTGGTGGTGGGGCCACCTCCCTCCCAAAGCAGCAGCCTGCAGACTGTCCCAGCTACCTGGCAGTGGCAGCTTTTAAAATTTTATTCTGATTGTTAAAATATTGGTTCAATCTAAAGTAAAATGAAGGCAAACGGAAAGTAATCCGTGTGAACACTGAACTGCTGTCTTCTAGCTGGCTCCAAAGGGGAACCTGAGAGCAGCTTGCCAGCTGCGCTGGGGAGCAACTTCTTCCGTTAGAGATACGGCAATGCATTTCTCTTCCCAGCTGGCATTCGCTGCAGCTCATGTTTATGGCTCTTCCCAGTGGAAGTAAAGCTCTCCAGAGGACTCCTGCCTAATAGCACAGTCTAATGGAAGGGCCCCTGTGCTGGGTGGTGCTGAGGATGGAAGCACGAGCCTCACAGCTTGCATTAAAAAGTCAGGCCCTGTAACTAAAAGCTGTAATGATTCATTTCCTCCATGGACGGACTGTAGAGAGTCATGCGTAACAAACAGTGGTGAGTGCTAGGACGCTAGTAAAACCTATATAAAACAAAAGCGTGCCAGTAAAAGGAACACTAAAAAAATGTCAGCAAAGAAATAAAACAAAGGTGATACATGGTGCATTCTACAGCCAGGAAGTTTTTGTCAGTCTTCCTTGTAGGAATACCGATTGTATTTCTGAGTTAAGTAACATTAATACTGAAATGAGATTTTTGTACTTGTATTCAAATACAGTTTTTAGGGAGGGTGGTAGTTTTAGGAAAGCCCTTTTCTAATGCTTGCCTATTGGACTTTTTTGAAATACTGTTTGCGTGCTAAAATAGACTGCAAGTATGATTGTATGTCTTGGATTTAGATCTAATGTTATGATGGCTGTAAAATAACCCATTTAGAATAATATGCAATTGGACTCCATTAATTTTGTGTGTTAGCCTAAAATTTCTGCTGTAGCAAGGTTATTTTTATGTAAATAGAGAAGTTTGGATTGTAAAGTAAAGAATTTCCATTCCGTATTCTGCGACTGAACTATATTTCTTTTTGACATTTTGCAAAATGTGTTGCACAGTATTAGTAAAAAAATCACTCACTAAAGCTTGTATATTTAATTTCACACGGCTGTGCTAACTGAAAGAGGCAGTACTATGTTAGAAATACAATATTTTCTTTGTTTGGAGAGGACGATGTTACCTATGATTTGCTTACTTGTGGTTATTGGTTGTTATTGGGAACGCTAACATTTTGGAGCTGAAATTAATAAAGTTGAGATCCATTAAGCAGAAAAAAAATATAAAGGAGAAAAAATGTGTGTTCCTGTGAAAAATCCCTTTGTAGGTAATAGTGTAGCGATGTGTCATTTTTTAGCTACTGAAATGTAAAGTAGGTAATTGGAAAATGCCTACGTTTTCCAACTCCCTAGGATACTAATAAGCATACTTCTGATACAAACACTGCATGTAATGGTTTTACCAAATCAGCCTGCTGCTGATGTGATACCGGTATGATCAAATCACAGGCCATACCAAATGTGGTTACGTGCTGTCACAGTAAATTTAACCCTCATCTGTTAGGGACGGAGTCCAGGTGAAAGGTCCCTTCCAACATCAAAGTGGCCATTTAATTCTTTTATTTCCTCTAATTGGTAATGATAATCAATGAGAATCATTTATAAAACTTGTCCAAAGTAGTGATTCTCTACTTAAAATTACGTCTTCTGCCTAAGGCACTGTAATTGCAATCAGGTTTATGCCATATGATCATAAAGGGAATCAGAACTTGATAATGTATATGGTTAACTTGTTTGCAATACTTGGCAAATAGACCTGAGCAGATTGTTTCTCCGATAGGAACTTCATTGCGTTTGACCTTTTGTTATCCAAGAATTTGAGGAAAGTACTTCCTTCTCTGGAATTAGGTGCTTGAGTAAAACATTTCATGGGCCTGCTTAACAGTTCATCTGCGCTACAATAGCAATTAATGTCTGTGTAAGTAAACTTCCTATTTTAAAGGTCGTTAATTTTCTTTACAGGATACAGCTAAGAGAGCCTGCTACTAAAATAATTGGGAGCTAGAGGTATTGATTTATGATGGAGTATTAAAAAGACTAAAAATCTAAAGATTAGCTAAGTGGTGACTAGGAAAGAGTGTAAGTCTGGTGGTTTTCTTCATATTGTGTATCTGGGTGAAGTTCTTTGGCCTTTGTTTTAAGAGAGTCAAACTGGATGTTCCAGTCATCCTTTCTGGTCTTAAAGCCCATGCACCCTAATCATCTAATTCTTTAAGACTCGAGTAGGAACAGTTCTTCTTTACACGGAGAAATATTTTACCCTATAGGCAAACCATCGGAGCTGTTTCTGCCACAAGACCTGTGAGTGTAAGGGATGATGGGGTGGTGATGCAGCCCCAGTAGCACAGTTGTGCCCTTACATTGCTTTCCTGCATCAGGGAGGTGTCTGTGTCAGAGGCTGTTTTGCAATGGCATCACATGGCTGTGTTAGGTGATCGCTTTTTGCTCTGATGGAAAAGGTTCTTAGGCCTGACTGTCCTTCAGGCCGGTTCTGACTCAGGTTAAATTGAGTCACCTGTATTGGAGTTACTTTGGTTTTACAGCTGTGTTAGGGGCAGGCTGCGTTTCATTAACTTTATGAAGACTGTACTAATGTGAATCAGGGTTTGTAGGACTGAAACATTTCTCGCTGATGAGATTGATTCAACAGTAATTCCTCTTATGGATCTGTTTTGGATTTGGCTCCTTCACTTGGCAGCACAATTAGTTCTGGAGCATCTGGAAAATGGTTGTGCATGATACATTACCATCATATGAATTCTTATTATATTGTATATCTGTAGCAGTGCCCACTATTTATTGGGGCTTTCCAAAACGTAAGAAGATCTTTACTCTGAAGTAATCACAAACTAAATAGTCAGTAGCTTACCAAAATTTAGAAACTAACCGTTGTTGCCAACTAGATCCGTAGAGAGTATTTGATGGCATGGCTCATAGTACATCAATTAAGAATTGCTGATGAGAATCCAACACAGTAAGTAACAAAATTAATGGAAGTGCAAGCAGTGGAGCTTCTTGTGGTATTTCAGTGTTATAAAGCTCCAGTTCTAAATTAGGAGGGTGCGTGTTACCAGATTTTCAACTTGTTACTGATCCAAAACTGAACGTTGCCCATTAAACACTATGGGACAGTGTCATCTTTGTAAGGAAACCATGTGATGAACTGTGCAGGAGAAAGCAACATTTGCTTTGGCAATTGAAAAATAGGTATCTGTTTGAACCTGCGCAGAAGCTGAAGTGTGAGAAAGGCAGAGGGAAACTGGTCAAAAATAAAGGAGAAAAAACAGAGCCGAGCCTCGGTGCAGATAGGGCGAGGACTCCCAACACCTGGCTTCTATGCCTTTACTTCTGGGAGCCTTGTGGGGCTGAAGCTGCGTGCGTGTGTGTGTAGATGTACTTAATGCAGTGAGATTGAGATCCTTAACCTTGCATTCCCAAGCAGCAACAATAGTTAATAATTTTGCATCATATGTTTCTAGAAACTGATCAGTGCTCTGAATTGTAAGAAACAAATTCACAAAGAAAATGGAGCTGCAGAATTCTATTGCTTAACCAATATTTTGCAGTATACAGGCTTTACTTTCCCTTTTTTTAAGCAAAGAAGAGTTTGAAGCATCGTGTGAGGCACATCTTCTGTTGCATTTATTTTAGTTTTGCGTAAGATATTTCTGTGAATGAATGTGAGTTCTCTTCCCCTCAAGACTTCTGTTGACTGGCAGAAACCATCTGTTTAGATGTTTTTATGCCTGTTTAATTGATAATCAAGACTGAATCCTGTTGTTTAGCAAATCTGACTTGCCTGTTAGTAAACTCTATTTCCACATTAAACTCTGAAGCACAGAGTACACAGAGAAACAAATTCCTGACCTGTAATAAAACTGACAACCTGTACCTTCTGCTAGTATCTGTAAGTACAGCCTCTTTAATCATGCTGTAATTGAGGCTTTGGTATTAGAAGGGAAGAGGAGACTGTTAGAGCCTGACGGGACAGTTTATCTTAAAATGCCAAGAAAACTTCCAGGGCTCCCTAGCACACAGAGTACAATGAGTTATGTTCACCTGTCGGGAAGGGAAATTCAGCAGTTCTGCTAGACTTCACAGTTCAAATCATGAATCAGGATCCCCATGATGAGTATGACTTAGGACTGATGAATGACTTATGAATGACTTCTGCTTTTTAGCTTCTGGAGGAGTCTTCCTTTCAAGCTTTTTCTGATGCTCTGCCCACCACCTTTCTTTAAGGAAAATTTGCAAACGTAACAGAATACCTTGATTATTAGAACTGAAGGTTTAGGGGAAAAAACTAAATACTGTAAAAGTAGGAATTCGATCATGAGAGTTAGCAGGAATGTGCCTAAGCCTTTTTTTTTTTTTCCCCTGACTGGAGTCTCCATGTCTCTAAAGGGCATGTGTAGTGGAAAACTCTTACTGCTCTCTCACATATGCCCTCTGTTCTCATCATGTTCTCAGCCTGCTCCAGGTCTAACTGATGATAACTTCAGCAGTGCTTTCTACTGGAAGAAACTGTCGGTCTCCAAATCTTGTTCTTAGTATGTTGGGCAGTAATCACATTCAGAATTGAAAGTAGGGAAAAGACATATTTTTTCTGCAGTGCACATGCGCCAGGAGTTGTAGAATGTGAGGCTTCAAGAATTTGAACACACCGGTGTCTGGTCACAGCTGTCTACTGGTGTCGTGCTATTAAAGCAGTAACTTTCCATGTAGTTTGCAGGCTCCGAGGTTTCTGTTGATAGCTTTTGCAGGTGGCCATTGCCTTCTCTCTCCCGCAAAACGTAACTAATACCACGTAAAAGCCTACAAAGTTATAAGGAAGCCTGCATCTACCCTGAAAAAGTTGTAGGAATCTGAAAGAAGGAGGGGGGAAGGATAAAGGCTGGGCAAGTGGGTGGCTGAATAAAGTTAACCCAGAAGACAGGCAAGTAATTAAAGGAAGGATCTGTGATCAAGTCTGCGGTCAGTGCAGTTGTCCTGGAAATGCATCTGCACCTAGAAGTATGCATGAGGAACTCCTTGCAGCTGTAAGCAAAATTCAAATGATTCCCTGCATTATTTGTGTGAGGTAAGGAGTCTGCATTATTCCTTATACCTGCATGCAAGCTACGTGGCAGATTTCAATCTCCCAGACCGGGAGCTGTGATAAGTAATCACACAGCTTCTTTTAGTTGTTCTGCTGCAATCACTAAGGTTTAGATTGCAGCTAAGCGTTATTCTCGCAAGGCTTAATGTTGAAAGACAGGTATTTCCAACCGCTACAGCATAAGTACCAACATTCCTGTTCAAAATGGATTACGTTTGTGCATGCAAGAATTTTATTTATGGCTGTTGTCTGAAGTGCAACATCTTACACTCTGTCTCCACAAATGTGGCGCACGTGTTTCAGGGCTGAAGAGTGTATTTGTAAGGGTGGGAATGGTTTCAGTTGCCCATGAACACGCTGCGTGTGGCTTGATTATATGGAAGGAGTTTTTGTAAAACACAACTAGGATTTGAATTTACAATTTGAATTTGAATTTGGCACGGCAGCACTGTGCCAAACGGGTGATTCTACCCCCAGAATGCTTCTGCAGTTCAGATTAGGTGGGAAAAAGGGGCCTTAGTGTGGAGTCAGAAGGCGCAAGTGAGAGTCAATGTAGCATAGCTAGAACTTGCTCCTTCCTCAAGCAGACAAACCCTAGAGAAATTTACTCTTTAGCCATCAGGCCAACAGAGACTCTCTTTCCTTGGATTCCTCCTTACATTACAAACCCGTCGCAAATATTTCCTTTGGCTTTAAATGCAACATTTCATAGTCTTCGAATTTTATTTTTTTTCCATAATGTAAATGGATGCTTTTTTATAGCTTAAATGGAACCAGTCATGATGCTGGCTTGTTTGCTTGCTTTGTATAGGGAATTTGGTATGAGACCTTTTCCTCATTATGGTATGTTCCTTTCTTCCTGTAGTATCAATTTTTTATTTTATTTTAAAGTACATGAGCACGGAGCAAAATATGTTCTGCTGGTAGACTTGATGAGCAATTTTTCAACTAAATCCTCAAATCTCCAGTGCCACTTTTCCCCTGCCTTCATGATTTCAGTTCCAGTTTGCCCCACTGCATAACAAAAAGAAGCTTGAAGGATGCCGTAAGTTATATTGGCATGTGTGCTCCCTTGAGACATAATGCGCTGCTTCATCCAAGTCCCAGGGTACCCTGACACCCATCTGCCAGGGAACTCCTCATCTGCCTAATGTGGGATTAGATGCTGTATGAAGCGCTTGCTTTTTCTTCCTTTTTAATACATTTTCTGAATACTAAGTATCTCTTTCTGCACCCACATAGCTTACCTCTTTCATGTTGTTTTATAATAAGTATCCGTTATTAGCATAATAACTGCTCAAAGTGACATCTTACATTGTATTGTCAAAGATCCATGTATTAATATTTCCACAGTTCTGATGCTATGATACACTGTAGTACTGTAATTTTACCAGAGATTATTATTTTTATGTCAAAGATCTGCCTATTCCATTTACACACCATACAGTGACACCAAAGCTACTGATAGTGGGCTGTTACGAAGCTTCTGTAAAGCAGTATGTCAAAAAAGGTATGTAAAAGCACACCAAACCTCAGAGTGCTTTGATTGCTTCTAGAATTGCTTGAAAAAGGAGAATGAGGAAATCCATTCATGCAACATTTCCCTGTTGCTTATGTATTTGTTTATCTTCAAATTGTTTAGGCCTGTCTTATATCCTGTCTTCTAAGCAATGCAAGTTGGCAAAGGCCAGCATGCCGGTCTTAACTCTGCTTTATTATTTATCAAAAAGCCTTTGTATAAAGATTAACTGTGTTTGCTCTCTATTGGCTATTATTTCCCCCCACTGTTCAGTAAGTACCCCAAGCAGTTTGATAAGATGATGGAAAGGTTGTCTGGTTTCATTGTTGCTCCTCTCAGAATCTCTTGTATCCTCTGGCGAAATGTTATCTTGTACTTTGTTACAGTAATAGTCCTCAGTGATTCAAAACAGGTATTCTTTTGTTTCCTAGCCTAACAATGCACGTAGGGGAGATCGTTTGTTCTCTTTCACCAGCTCCCTGCTGTTAACAAAAGCAACACTGGATCAGAAGAAAGGCTGTCTTTACGCCCAGTATCAATAGATCGCTCTCCTCCTCCTCCTGCATGATGATAAGCAGAGGGGGGGCTGTGAATGAGCAAAATCACCTTGACTCCTTCCTGGCTCTGTAGGCTACACACTTCCTTTTCCCTCTCTGCTACAAGGCACATTTCAGTGCGTGGTTAGAGAAGATAACAGTCGTACTTGAGCATACGCGTACAGTTGCAAGGTACTCTTCTTGAGTTGGCCCAGTTCTAAACCAGAGTCTATAAAATCATTTTAAGAATATTTACTTGAGGTGTTGATTTCCTTTGACAATAGCACACTTACAAGGTTTGCGTGGGTAGAACTGCTAAATCCATCCTCTCTGTTTACATATAAAATTTTGAATCTAGGAAAATATTTCATCAAGCTGCTCCTTTTTTACCATTCCCTGCTTCTCGAAAATGATCTGGCTGCCATCACATTTTTCAACGTAAAATGAATGCTGAATCAGTGGGTAATGCTGGTTTCACTCTTTGCTCCTTTTGGGGTGACAGGGAGGAGGGATTTGGGAGAGGAGTTTGTTCTGTCTTTTTCTGGGAAACTTGGGAAAAAAGATTTTGCAGAAATCACTTGTGTGTAACGAATAGACTCAGCCCTAAGGGACCCCACTTCATCGTGAGGTTTCCTGAAGAAAACCAGAGGACTGAAGTCACAGATGGGAAAGGGGGGACAAGAAAGAAGGAAAGAGCGCTCATTTCACCCACTCCCCCCAGCCACGGAGATCCCAGAGACCTGGTCGGGATTGTGCTTGGCCTCAGCTCAGATGTTCACTTTGTGCAAAACCATCTCTCGCCCCATGTTGTGAATGCTCTCACTACAGAGCTATAGGTTCTCCTGGGACGCTCTGTTATGCTGGAGCTCTTCCATCATGAAATCAATGATGCTAATGGTCATACGGCCGGAAAGAGAGAGTGACTTGGAAGTTTTCTGATTTTGGCTTCCATGATTGTCCTGTATAAAGTGATACAAGCCCAAGTAGACATAGTGAGGAAAACTCTACCTCAGAATAACTTTCAACCTAATGATTAGGTCTGTCTCCTCAGAAATGAAAGCCCTGCATTATTGTTCCTTCCCTACCTAACCGCAGCAACTTAAAATGTGGACTCTGCCTCTCTGTTGTACCCCGTAAACATGTGATTGTCACTGTCAAAATCATAACTTATAAAGACTATTTTCCAAGGTGTTTCAGTATTTGAGGGGTTTGGGTTGTTTTATTGAGCCATAGTTATTTGCCAGAAATTACCATGAGCAATATTAAGATCACAGTGAATTGAAAAGGCATGCGATAAAACCGGTGTCCTCATCCCCTAAGCAGACTTTGACCCAGCCCTCATTGCAGGCTCTGCTAAGAGAAAAAAAAATTTTGAAATGATATTTTGGTGCACTGCAGCACCTACACAGTGGAATTTGCCTTTCCATCCTCTGACCTAGTCAGGGATGGCAGGATCTTAGTTTAAGGATGACAAGATTCATAGAAATGAAACCCTAAATAAGAGGAGAATCAGTACAGTCTGTAGTTATTGTAATGCATTTATTTGAGCTTGTTAAGTTAAAGTATTTATGGCTTTAAATATTTTGGCGTGATTTTCATCTGTATGGTGTTAATCATTTCAAAGAGTCAATGAAAAGTACAATATTTTCTGTACTTATTTCCATTCTGACTAATGAGACTTCTTGTGGTGTTTAGCTATGCAACAACATGCTGCAGGATAGGAAGAGACTGTGTTCATGGAGATCTAGAGGGACCTCCCAGACAGGCAGTTTCTCTAATATGCCTGTTGGTTCTCTGGGTTCTCTGATGAGATTTTTGTTGTAATATGCATTTATGATGAAAATTATAACTTGTGTACATCTGCAGTAACTCTAGTAAACTGCCCTGTTGAGAGTGGCTTGTTCCACAGAATTAAAATGTAAATGAGCTTATTTATTTCTAATAGAATAGGTGTTGTACTCTGTAATTCTCGCAGTGCCTGGCTGAACTCTTCTTTTTACACAGACACAACTCTTATTGATTCTGCAGAAAGTTTGCTGGAACATTGTGAACTAGGACCATGCATAGAAGTGTTCTTGTAGTGACTTACCTGCTGGTGAATACTGACTCTCCAATTAGCTTCAAAGACAAACAAATGAACACCTTCGCATTTTGTTCCTCTGCTCAGTAATAAATTCAAAGTGGTAGGCTGGACCAGTGGTAGGTAGGATAGGACTGTGATACTGATGCTGGTTGTATTTATTAAGACTACGTTATGGTGTAATACGGTCAATTTATGTTTTGCCTTTAACAATTCTAAAGTGGTTAGAAACAGTAGGTTACTGTGTTCTGTTGATGTAAATCGGAGTGTCTTCGGGGAAAACTGCTTCCCTCTCTCTCATCTGTGTAGGTAACCGATTTATTTATTTGGGATTCTGGACTTGGAATTGATCTTGTTTATGTGCTTTAAGCTCCTGTGAAACAGTGACAAACATGCTGATGTCTCGGTAACTGCAGATCTGATTATCTGAAGTCATTGCGTTATGTGATCTCTCACTTTCCAGATCTTGAATATTGGTATCTGTTCTAAGAGCAGCTCCGAAAGGAAGCCTCCGAACTGAAGTTTTGTAAGAATATGGGGAAGGGGAAACATTAGTTCACTTTTTTCCCTAAATGTTTATATCTCCATGTTCATTATACTAGATAAATGAAGATGTAAAAAGGCTCTGCATGCTCTTTCCAACCAGCTTTGGGTGTGCTGCTTAAGACTGTGACAGAACAAGCTAAAAAGCTGTGGAGATAGCTTGTCCCAGGTTTACTGAAAAACACAGTTTAATGAGAATTTTTGCTTTAATAATAAATAAGGCTCTCCTCCTTGAGTCACAGGCTAATCAAGTGGCATTTCCAATAGTACTGCTCCATTGGGCTTCTTTTTAGTAGGAGCCTCAGTTAATGTGAAAGGCTACACTTCATCTTCAGAGGCTTGACTGCTGTGAAGTACAGAAGTAGTACGTCTGTTTTCAGGCAGTGTTAATCACCTCTGCTTTCAGGCCATTTGTGCATGGATTAATGCAGCAAGAGCCAGGGTAGAATTGGATCATGAAAATACTTAGGTCTAATTATCTCTTTATTAATTCATGCCTTTATGGACTATCAGGGGACTTGATTACACATACAGGCAGCTAGGATCAGGACCAAAACATGCTGGGGGACCACATTTGGGGGTAGAGGAGAGAAACCCCGTATGGGGGAGTAAAAGAGGAATGGAGCGAAGTTTTCTGCTTGAGATTGTTACTTTGAAAGAGTGAGTAACGTTGAAAGCTACCCCAAATGCGTTACTGCTCTCTGCCCGCCCCCGCTACCTCTGGAAGTGTCAGAATTGTCAGAGCCAGCTCCTGGCTGGCCCTGGGGTGTGTCTCTGGAACCATGCTGCTACAGGGCTTTTTGCAAATGTTTAACGCATTTTTTGAATAGCTTATTGTATCTAATATTTAAAATTTTATTAAAGCAAATTTTATTTTAAGAAAAAATTCTATGGAAGAGAGGCTGTAAAACCAGATCTTTTCAGCTGTTCTTCCAGAATTTTCCCTCTCATTAGCTCCTTCTGATTCTTACACAAAATTTTAGGGAGAAAAAAACCCAGCTCATTAATTTAGTTCATTGCCTTCCCCCTTGTAGTTTAGGTACATTCTTTGTTTTGGTTTTGGTTTTGGTTTCCTTTCTTTTTTCAGTATTTTATTCACAATCTGCTCAGAGTGGTCATGTCTTTGCCCTGCTTCAGTTCGGGCTGAAGGCAGCCTGAGCAGGATGACTGTCAACCCTTTCCCAAATGCCTGTTCACACCTGAACTTGCTCTTTACCAGGAGGTTGTAAACTGGGAAGGACTGAGATGAAACAGGAAAGTAAGTTCCTGTGCCCTTCTCTGCAAAGCTGTGAGGACTAAGCCCAGCCCTGTCTAACGCTTGTTTGCTTTGGAACCTGGCTGTAGCAGGTTTCACAGTCTCGAATGCTGGCTCCTGGCAGTAGACAGCTCTTTACTCTAGCCATAATCCAAGCCCTTTTTCCTTTCTGTCTACTCCTTAGTAGTCAGCACATCTTCTGTATATGCCCCACCTTGCAGGTGTTTTCAATTTTGCACAGTCCTTTTACTTGACCTGCTCAACCTTTTTCCTCCTCTTGTAAATATTAGTTACACTGAGTTTAGAGCAAGCCCGTTGTCTCAACACTGTCTGTACCTCAGGCTAAAATCCTAAGCTTGCTGCTTTTAAAACAGAGTCTCTAAAATGGCCATCACAAAGGTGAAGATGGTTTTCTGATTCAGAGGTTTAATTTTTTTTTCCTTTTTGTTGGGGTTTTTTGGGGTTGTGGGGTTTTTTTGTTTGTTTGTTGGGTTGGGTTTTTTTTTTTGTTCCTTGAGGTGTTGGTGATCTTGAGTAACCTGTAACTGTGTAAAACTGTCTTTACAACATGGATAATTTGCTGCGATAACCTCAGCTGCTGGCTAATAGATGTGCAAGGGGTGCTTTTTAAACCCAGTGGAAATCTTTGGAGGGGTTGTGGCAGCCAGCAGACACAACCCAAACGCAAATTCCTGTAATCTCAACAGACAGCAGCACTGAATCACTTCCAGCAGTCTCTTGCCAGTGTAGCGCTGCGTGCTTCAGAGGCGGGGATATCTGCAGCCCCACAAATCCTCACAGCGCTGGGCGCTGCTGAGTAGCCTGACATCACATAAGCAGGGCCCCCAGCCCCTCGGTCCGAGGGCACCAGAAGAAGGTGGTGAACCTTGGCTGCTGCTGCTCAGTGCGTCCTTAGCAGAAAGGGAGAGGAAACACAGAGGCCTGAGACTGAAAGAAATAATCCCGGCATGAGGGTCAGGACTGACAGTTTAGACAAGGAGCCTGATCTTTGTTGACCTGGACTTTTGTAATGATCTGTGAGAGCAGAGTGAGCCTGTTTCATGCCCGTGCTGCTGTAAAATAGCAGGATAAAAGGCACCAACCAGAAGTTCCTTGCTTCTTTCCACTGGCAGCGTTTTTCTGTCCATTTTACAGAGACGTACGTGACTGCAAAGCAGTGGAAAAAACTGACTTCACTACACATCACTGTAAATGTCTCCTGCCTTTGCCCAGGTTCTAGAAGGGAGGAGAAGGAGAAGATTTTATTTATTTTTTTTTTCCACAGAGCCTAAAAGATTGATGTTTTACAGTATTTATATTTAGCCTAAGAAAACTTCTCACAGTCGTTAGTTATTTTAAAAACCTCCGATTTTAAGTACCAACCAGTAGAGAACTTGCAGCTACTTTTAACAGTTGCTTTATTGTCGTTTGAAAGCCGTGTGTTTCAAGGTGATTTCTGTGTGAACTTCTGGCTGGCGTAAACACGGGTTCAGTCATTAAACTAGTGTTCAGTATGTTAAAGAATTGAGTCTGTGCCCCTTTGCGTATCTCTTAATATGTACCCAACACTTTTATATTCTGTTCCTTGTTATATGGAGATGTTGGGCAGTGAGTTTCAAGACACCCAGACAACAACAGCTGGATTCATGTGTTTAAGACCTGACAGGGTGACAGTTTTGGTGCCTTCTGCATAGTGATTTGGTAGTATTGAAAGTAATAGTAGAGATATTTTCTTTTTGATACTTCCGACTTTCCATTTCAGAGGTGGGAATTGGCAAGTAATATCTTCTAGTCCTATATTCAGTGGACTTTTGCACACTGAAGGTTGCTGCGGTTGAGCTGGGGTTACTGGGCACTTTTGAAAAGTAGGCTACTTCTCCTTCCTTATTTAATAAAATGGTAGAAGAAAAATTTGTGTATATGGTGATTTTAGGAAAAAAACCCATGTAATATTTCAAATAACCTCACTGCTGCTTATATTCCTCAAAACCTAGGAGAGAATTAGCAGTGGGAGAGGGACACTTCTTGACTCTCCTTCTGCAGAGGGTCAGGTGCTGACTGGCCAAACCCCTCTGCACTGGCTTTCCAGTAATGCTCCTGGGCATCGGTTTCATACTCCACGTGCATCAGTACCAACCCAAGGAAAACAGTTTGTCCTTGTGGCAGAAAGGATTCTTGAGAGGCTCTTCACCGCATAGGCCTTCATGCCTTTGTTTAGACAGTATCTGTTCTCACACCATCATGTTCTCAAGTCCTTCCTGGCTTCAAGACTCTTATGTAATGACTGTGGAACTGAAATAAATATGGAGGGCCAAACTGGTCCTGGCTTGATGAGTCACAGAAACAAATCCTGGTCTTGCAAGGAAGGCTTGTCTTAAAATGGCCTTTTTTTGTTTCCCTGGGTAAATAAATGATGCATCTTTCTCCAAAGGGGATACAAGGCTGAGTATGTCCACATCCCTTTCTGTAAACATATTGTCTGTCAGTGCTGGTTGGGAGCGAGAAAAGGCCCCTAGCATATTATCTCCTGCGGTGAAGTGTCCTGGATACAGAGAAGAAGAAAGAGGGATTATTTTACAAAGGTGCAAGCTATTCTGGCCCTCTTGGGGCTGGGTGACTTCCCACTGCACTTTCCTTGGGGCTGTGGTGAAATGCCATAGTCCAGCCCACATACTTTTGCTTGGAAATCTGAACCTCCAGGCGTGAATAACTTACTGGAATTAATCTTCAACTGTTGTCATCCAGTATTCAAATATTAATGTGGCTGATCAGAGTGAGGCAGTGCAACCATGGTGGTCTTGCAAAATAGCGCATCACACAAGTGACATTTCCTAACATGAGCCAATGTTCTTCTGTAAAAGGCGTTCTAACATTTTTCTTCAAACTGCCAGGCTAAATGGCTTGTGCTGGCCCAAGCCCTGTGCAACAAGCAGCCCATCTGTGCTGAACGGCAAATACCAAGAAGCAGCACCTGAAGGGGGAAGGAGCGAGTAATGGAAGTGTAAGAACCTCCCCAGGAGGTGATCAAACTTCTGAGATACTACAGGTTTAGCAAGAACTGTCTTTCCCTTTGTCAGCCATGCAACCAGCATAGCACCAGGAAGGAAATGGCACCGGGATCTGAATGAAGTGATCCTTCCAGGAAATAAATGACCCAGCAGTTCTGAGTGGCAGGTGAGGCAGGGTCATGTTTCCAGATACGCCAGATTTACTTTGTGCTTTGAACTGGAAAGTTTTGTGCCAGTTCATCAACTATGACAGTGATCAAGATCTTTTTTCAGCCTTTTTACTGAAGGGCAAGTGTCACTGTGAACTAAATAATCTTGGATCTGAGTTTTTTGTTCCCATACAGGGGGCTTGTGCTGCAGGAGATTATGCTGGACTGCTCTTCTCTTCCAACTCACCTCCCAGGTTGAATGGGGACCTGGAGCAAATATTCTTCTCTCTTGGGGCTCTGTTTTTCTCATCTGTAATGATGCTTATAGATTTTATTTAGCAAAGTTTTTTTAAGTAACTGATGGAAAGTGCCATGCAAAACTTGAAATCACTATGTTTTAAATAAATTCATGAATGAATCCCAGAAAAATACTGTCTGTGCTCGTTCATGAGAAGCAGTGCTGTCCTAAGTCAATGAGGCTGCTCAGATCAGCTTTTACCTTAGTGCACAAGTGATCATCTTGTTTGATATTAGGATTAAAAATCTCTTTAAGGGGAATGAAGCTGTACTGTTAAATATGGCCGTAACTATTTCTCAAGCATGTAAAATATCCCTTTTCTCATCTCTTCCACAGTGCAAAGACTTTATGCAAGGACAGCATGCATATTTCCCAGCAAGTGAAAGACAACAGAATTTCCCAACTCTCTTTGAGCTTCAAGTGAAGGTAGATGAGTATAGGGTGAGGCATCATAGAGATGGGTCCAGCTGTAGGTAACCAAATCTGATCTTTTAAAATAAACCTACGTGACCGTAGCAGGGAACGTGAGAGGCACAAGGGAAGAAGTTGCTCTCTGCCAACACACTTTTAACAAAAGATAAATAAATCATCTGATGTGAAACGTGCACCTCTGTGACTCATTAGACAGGCTGCAGCTTTTCCTGTCCACCACACCAAGCAAGGCCACTTGGGCTAGCGGAGTCATGGGTGACCACCAAGCATCTTCCCCACAGGCTGGCATGAAGCAGTGTCAATCTGCTTTATGATTCACTTCACAGATATGTGACAAAAATCTCAATTTTTGGCTCAGCCACACAAAATCCCCTGATCATGGGTTTTCTTTTGATCTCTCTCTGCTTGGACTTTGGTGTTTTCTGCCATGCCGGTTTGTTCTTACTGAACTTCAGGCCTGAGCTCCTTTCCAAAGATACCTCAGCCAATTGGTACCCCTTGGACATAGTCACAGCATTTCTTCTGCATCCAAGATCATCAGAGTTGTGACTCTTGCCACTTTTCCACACCATACTGACTCCTTGACGAGGTTTTCTTTGCCAAATTTCGTTACCAGACTTGTGAATGATGTCAGTCTCCCTGACTCACAGATCCCATTTCTCATCAATTCCTATTTCAGCCTCTCCAGGTCAGTCATGAAGAGCTTAGGGAGACCTTTCTCCACCTACATACTTTGCCTCTCTCTATTTCTCTCTAAACTTTGCAAGTCCGACACTTTTGTCCCTACTTGTTTAGTTCTGAAAGCTTTCTCTTTCATGTTCCCTGGACCAAATGGGATGTTAGCTGGGAAAACACTAATGGGAGAAGAGGGTATCCACTTTTTTGTGCTTTTGTGTTTGAGGTCTGGATCTGGCAGCATTCAGCACTCTGGAATTGCAGTTCCAAGGAAAGTCCTGCTCAGCCCCAGGCTGGAGCAAACCTGCTGGATTGGGAGCCTTGAGGGAACGGTTGAAATTGCCTAAGCGGCTTATCTGCTAAACCAGCTAAAAATCAAATGCATCTTTATCGACAGTTTTTGAACTGGAGTTTTTTTTTTTTTCTGTTCTCTTTAAGGACTTATACCTTGTCCAAATTCAGGTAGGTTTTTGTTTAGACATATCCCTGACACAAAGGGTGAATTTTTGGTTTGTTATATTTATTGTCAGACCAAAAGCAGGGAGTTAGTGGGGAACCTTTCTTGGAAAAGAGCTTTCCCCCTCCGTACCTTTCCCTGTAACCTTTCTCAAAACTGCCAACAAT
>VWZZ01000674.1:76238-90653 GCA_013399095.1 Psophia crepitans
CCCCCCCGCCCCAAATCAGGCTGCAGCACATATTCAATGCATTTCCACCTCAGATTTCCACTCGGGGGGATCAAAGTTTTGCAGAGTTATTGGCAACTTAAAATGAAATTTTATGTGGGGGAAGTATCAAGTAACCTTGGTAACAAGCAGAGCTGTGCCCCATGGTACTCTGAGCTGACACCCCCCACCTCCTGCCTGTGCCTTTTCTTGCTGCTTTATTTAGCTCAAGGTTTCTTATGATTAAGACAGTTCCTGTTCTCAGCTGAAGTCGGTGACAAACTTCTTGCTGGCTTCGGGGCCAGAGAGTTCATTGCTTGATAAAATGGGAGCACACTCAAGGGATCACTCAGAGGGTCACAGAGCCCAGCTGGCTGAGGCCACTGCAGGATGTGCTGCTGAAAAACACAGAGCAGAGTTGGGCGTGCTGTTCTGTTTTGTTTTAACTAGGTAAACATCAGTCCATTTTAAATAGTCTAGTCTGCTTTTTTTTTTTTCTTTTATTTGAAAAAAGAAGTATTGCTGGAGGTGCTGTAGGCAGGAAGAAGATAAGTTGTTTGATGCCGCACATGGCACAAACCTGGGGGTGATGAAGGAATGGGTATATTTCGGGTCAGCGTGAGTTCAGCCAGTGAGGTCTAAATAGCTGCTGGAATGGCACAATTTATCATTTTGTGAGAGAGAACGTTTTGGTTCCTGGACTAGTTTGTCTGTGATCTATGTACCTTTTGAAATCACAGGGCTTTATTTACCTTAGCAGAATAGAGATTTAGATACAAACTTAAATACATTTTTTTAGTACACTAGGAGTTTGGGAGTGTCCAGGCATTATGATAGTATTATCTTAAAATGTGAAGGGGTGGAAACATTGTAAACCAAGGTGAAATATCTGAGACTAAAGTAATACCTTTGTGTAATTCTTACCTGTCATCGACTGTTTCCTTGTGGTGTTGGAGTGAGATAGAACCATATGGCATTCTTTCCTTGAGGCAAGTCTTTTTAAACTCATGTGGATTATCCTGCATTTGCTATAGGCCAAAAAAACCCCCAACCCACATGTGGCCAGTTGATGTGAATCAATAGATTTGCAGCAACGGATTTGTAAGTCTAAGCTCGTGCTACAGGCACGTGTTGTCATATCACTGGCTACTGGCAATGGGATGATATGTAGGATTTGGATTAAAATAGACTATAACTCAATGAATGTACAAAAATACGGTGAGTTGGCATACTTCAGGATACAGACTAGGTGAGCTTTTTGACGGGTTTAACTATCTATGTAACTCTACATCTGCAAGGAAAAAGGGGAGAAAGTATAGCTATTGACATTAGACTCTAGGCTTCTTTGGTAATGGTTTGTGCCATGTGAAGTCATCACAAAGTAAAATTGAAGCACTTTCCCTTTCACATTTAATAGCAGAGAAATTATAAATAGAGGCAGGGGGAGTGAGTAACATAGTAGCATAAAGGAGGATTTAAACATATAGAATAGTTAACAGAAGAGAATATACTTGCCTGAACAGTGGTGAAAGAGGAGTGGTGCAGGGCAGAAGGCAGAAGTTCAAGTTGAATGGCTGCAGAGGCAGCTGATCATGAAGAAAAGCTAGAAGAGAATGCCATCCGTAGCGGTTCTGGGGTTTGGTCTTGTTTTTAAAACGCGCTTTCAAAATAAGCTTTTAGCAATGTCGCAGGATTATCTTATTGCTGTCATTTGTGTGCACTATTCAGCTGCAGCTTTCTATATGTGCTGGAACTGTGTGAGCTGGGACTGGGGATGGCACACTGGAGATTCCTGCAGCATTCAAGACGAGAGGAGACTAGAGGCTTGAATGACTACTATGACTGAGAAGAAGGAAAATGTATCAGCATATTTGGGAAGTATTCCACATGGTGGGAAAAACTCTTCCCTCTGTGTCAGTATCTGCCCTATATCAAACCAGATCTGACTTGAGAATGGAAGAGGGGGAGGGAATATGATGCTATATAACTGTGGATGCTTCTCTGAGAAATTTCTGGAAAGCTTAGAGGGTATGCTAGATTTATTTAGTAAAAAAGACATGAGCAAGGCGGGAGGAGCCCTGCAACACCGAGAATTTTCCAAAAAGTCCATAATTTTGATTACTGAATGTCTGCCCTGAAATCCTAACCGGAGCAATATTTTGTACTGGATAATGAAGTGTGTCAAAGTTTTTAGGGGAGAAAAGATATTCTTACACTACTGTAAAAGGTAAATCAGTAAAACTACACTATATAGCAGAATTTCTAAGTTAAATCAATAACCCTACACACTAAAGTAGTGCTTTGTAAGCTAAAACTGCTCTACACATCATACTAATCCTTTGAGAGTGTAGAGAGTTTAGGAGATTGGTTATACCATCTGCAATATCAGTAAAATACAGTATTAGGTTACATATGCCTACTAAGGCAGGTGTCAGTAAATAAGTATGTGATATTAAAAATTTGACACTTCTAAGTCGTTCTTTGATAGCGGAATGTGCGCATTGGTATGTTGCATTTACCTTTCTGTGCGTGTGATCTGAGTGAAAATCAGTCCTTTGGCAGAGCTGACGGGCCTCTTGGAGCATTTACGGGTGTGTGGATGAACCTCGAAGATTAACGCTGTAATAGGAACAGGAGTTGGAGGGCTGACATTAGTTTCCAGGGGTCTCTGGGGTGACTTACCTGCAGCTAGAGAAGCTGCATTTGCCTTTAATTTTTAAACGGTGAATGAGCTGGGCTGAATCCGCTCCCTGCTCCCTGCTGCACTACATCCTAGGGAGGCAACGTGTGCTGCAGGAGGTGCAGTCCCGGCCAGGCTGACGGGGGCTTGACCGCTCTCTTCCCACAGAGTTTATCTCCTTGAGAAGGGAAGACTGAGGTTTTCCATCGGGTGCTCTGGGGAAATTGAAAATGTGTGTGTTATGAGTAAGTGCATCCCTTAATTCAGGCATTGACCAGTTACCGGAGCAGTGAGTAGTACCAGCTACTTCTGTGCTGCAGGGCTGTAGTGGGCAGATCTCTGCTGGAGAAGGCAAAATCAGAGTCTTACCAACATCTGTTTTAAGTTTTACTTTTTTGACTCTTTATTGCTTAGGAACAATTATTTACTGTTTCTGGTGCGGTACCTTGGTAAAGGGCCATGCAGGGCCTGAGGGGACGCCTTTCCATCCACAGCATTGCATTGTGAGGATCATCCAGCCGTGTCAGGACTGGTGTGTGCCATGGGCCAGGCCCATATTTAACGTGGCAGAGGTCCTGTTCCTAAAGAAGCTCCATGTTGTAGCTCAGCCGTCACCCTGTGTGTTGTCCCAGCCATCCTGGAGTTGTGCTTGGTTGAGGTTGGATTGCTGTCTGAAACCTGCAGTTCTTTTGGTTTTGTACTTTGCCATACCTGCCCGTTTTGTTTGCTGATTCGAGGTAGCCAGCTTTGTCCAAATAATTTGAATTAGAATTCTCATCTTGGGTTTCTGTAGTTTAAGTGCATGCATGCAATAAGGATTGCCTCCTTTATTATGCTCAAAGGTACTCACCAGCTCTAGTCCCCGAAGGTGTATTGGCATTATATTTGAGCCAATTATTTTTATTTAGAAGATTATACTTATTAATCTACTGTAATATTAAGTAGTCAAGGTTGATGTTTTTCTCTTCCTCTAGCCTACATTTGCTGAGCTAGATCTGGGAACATATGCATCACATTCTTTTTTATTTGGTGGGCCTCAGAGTCTAAATTGGGACTTATGAGCTGCTCTTGAACTCTGGGAAACCATATGTGGCATTGTGTTGTTTGAATGACATTCAAAAGCAGAGGGTTTGTGTAAACATGTCATTGAAAATATAACTCAGTGTAAGAACATGCACTATTGTTCAACCTATGCATGTGTACGAGAAGGCTAAGAATGGGAGAGAAGAACTGCAGCTTTTCTAAAATAAGAAAGAACAGAGGAAAAGTCTTTCCAGATGGACTCTACAGAAAAGATCTGCAGAGCTGGTGTCTCCTACTACATACCTTGGCTTAATGGTCCTGGAAGGAATGGGGCATTTGCAGGCCATGCTGCTTACCCAGCTGATAATCCCAGGGGAGTCTGAAGGGCCCCTCCTGTTCAGCAGCTCACTGTGATTAAAGCCAGCATAGTGAGAAAAGCTCTCTTCAAAGGCAAGGAGCACATTCCCCACAGAGGGGGTAGCTCCTGTGGCTGGGGAAAGGTTGTTCCAGGGTAGAGATAATGTATGCTGTTATTTCAAGAAGTGAAAAGCTTGGTATGTGAAGGATGAGAGTTGCTTTAAAGAAGGATTGGACAGTAGCAGAGATTTTTGAGCTTCAGAATGTTTGCGCTTTTGTTAAAATCTCATAAACACATTTTCTAAGGGTTGGGTTTTTTTTAAATGCAGCATACCTCTTCAAAAACTTTTCATGAAATCAAGCTGCCGTGGGATAAGGGGCAAGGTTCTTA
The DNA here is from genome assembly GCA_013399095.1 of Psophia crepitans. Lineage (NCBI taxonomy): Eukaryota > Metazoa > Chordata > Aves > Gruiformes > Psophiidae > Psophia > Psophia crepitans. The sequence goes on from VWZZ01000674.1 coordinate 80,687, forward strand.
TATAGATTAATAACAATTTCAGTTTAGGGAATGAAAGTTAGAGAGAAAGTGGCCAGCTTTTAAAAAAGGGGTTGAATGACCAGTGAGATGTCTCTTGAGTCTGGAGCTGTTCATCAGAGTCCTGAAACAGATGGAAAATGAGACAAAGAAGCCTCCTGATGATACGAAGTCAGGCAGGATAGCTGAGGTGAGAATGTACTAGGTGACCACAGAAAGCCTCACAACACAGAGTGACTGAAGGCCAATCTGGCAGTTGAAATTCCGTGTTGATGAATGTAGAACAGTACAGAGAAGCAATCCTAAATTGAAATACACAGTGATGAAATCTAAATTATCCATTGGGAAGAAACCTTGGGTTATAATAAGTGTATTAAAATGTCTGCTGAATGTGCAGTAGGGGTAAGGAAAGAAAAAAAAAGGAAGTGAATACTGGGAATTATTTGTAGAGGAATCGTGAACAAAAAGGAAGATATTGATGCTGCAGTATAAATGCATGGCATGCTTGAATATTGCATCCTTCCTCATGTTAGAAGGGATGCAGGAGAAGGGGAGAAGATACAGGAAATGTGGATAAAAGATGTGGAGTCACTCCCATATGGAAAACAACTCTTGGGGATTTTCAACCTCCTATCTCAGCAGGAAGAAAGCAAAGGTCTGTCAACTCTCAAGCAGCATGGAGAAAGCAAATAGAAAATGACTATTCACTCTCCCATACCAACCTCAAGTGAACGGTTAGGTGACAATTTTAGAACTAGCAAAAAGGACTTCTCGTAGCTGTGAAATTGCCCTGGGATATTGTAGGTGCTGAAAGTTGCCATGCTGACAGTGCTGTTTGGACATACCCCTTAAAGAAAACTCTCCCAGGGGCTGTTGTACACAAAAACGCAGTTCTGGTTCAGGGAATCACCTCACCAGAGATTGCTGGGAGCTGTGGAGCACCAGAGGTTGGGAGGCTGGGATGGGATCTGCAGCCGTTTGCATTTGCCTGAGGATGACAAAGTGGCAGTTGAGTGTGCCAGGATGCTTGACTTCTTCAGTCTCTGAGCCGATCCCATGTGGCTCTTCTGTGTAATTAGACCCACCTTCGGCCAGAGTATTGTTTAAACACGTGACAAAAGAAGCTCCTGCCCTTAAAAATCAATTTGAGCTTTAGTGGAACGATTTCAGTGAGTGTCCTTGCAGAAGAGAGAGGTGGAAGGATTTAAAAAAAGAAAAGGCTGAGATGAACAAAAATGCGTACTGGATGAAGTCCTAATTTGCAGAGATATTTTAATACTTTTGGAGGGTCTTTTTGCCTTAATAGCTATGCATAGGATGTTAGTGTGTTACCCACATGTGAATAACAGTGATGTTGATGATGTCTGGCAATAATCTCCAAATTGTGAACATCTTTGTATCCAGGCACTTGCTGCAGCTTTTCAGAGAGCCTGAAATGCAGCTGACCTGAATAAAACCTGCGTATTGAAACACCTGATTTTCTTTTCTTTGAGGGTATTGTAATGTGTGCAGTGTATGTGCTAAATACGTTGCTTTCTAGTCGGCTCTCCACGTAATGTTGGATTGCAACAGGCTGCTCTCTGTCACACCTGATGACTAAACCTGTCTCACCCACGCCATGGGAAAGTACTGGTGCATTGAGCCTTCTAGAATCAAGCTTTAGGTTGTCCTCAGATTTCAAATCTCCTGTGCACTTTTTTTAATATGGCCTCTAACTCAAGAGATACAAGCACAAAAGGATTCCAGGCAACAATTAATCAGATAAGTATTTATTTATTTAACTCAACCTATAGAATTACACTGGCAATAGTTTTTTCAGAGTTAGACTTTCATGAAGCAAAAGACTGCCTTTTAAAGACTCTTTTCTCTTTTTCAGGCATCAGCACTGAAACATTCTGGATTTCATTGGGCATGGTAAGAAATTCTCTCTTAATTACAGAAAAAAGAGTCAGTTAAGAGCTGACTGTTTTATTTGCCTCCTGATATGTTCACAGTGGAAGTACAGCTGTGGAAACTAGATGCATTTGATTTATGTGGTGCATTTTGGAACAGGAGGGAAAGACATAACTAAAGCAAACATACATTGCAACCACATGGGACAGCATTTACTACCGCGATACCAAGAAGTGGGTTATAGCTGGCTGTAAGCTGGGGCTGAGGGTCCAGCAGAAATTGTGGAACGTCTGAGTGCCTGATGGAGGGAAATTTTTTTAAAGCTATAAATAGGAAGCACCTTTTAAATGATCTTCATGATCATACAGTTGCATACTTGATACTGTAAAGGTTGCCTAGCAGACCCACGATTTCCCAGAGTATGGGCAGTAAGCAAGACAAAGCCAGGTGACTGGGGAGGATGCACTGTGCTGTGAGGGGAAAAACTGGTAATATAAATGTTGCTGAAATATGAAGTAGTTCAATCTCATTGAGATGAAGGCTTTAGTCTTGCTGGCACAGCTGTGTCAGGAAGGGATTTATTATATTTTTGTCATCATTGCTATGCTAGCAAAAGCCCTAGTATATACGAAGTTACACCAGGGGGAAAAAAAGGGATTTTTTTTTTTCTTGGACAACTTAATTTTCTCATGGAAATCATGTGAAACTGTACCTGCAAAAGACTTTTTTGCTAGTGTAAATTGTCTATGCTTGTATACCAATAAACCATTACAAGAGTCTACAAGGACTTACTGAAAAGAAATAATCTATCTGAAGCTAAAACCAACAAATAATCCTCAGTATAAATTGGATACTTCATACGACTGGTATGTAAAGAGTAAATAACAAATCCAAGGATGCCGTGAGGATTTGGGCTGTTTGTTTTTGGTCGTTTGGGTTTTTTTTTAACCATCCCTCTCAACATGCAGTCACTTTTTGCCTAAAGTTCAAGCTGAGAAAAATTCAAGACAACATCATGCAGATGTTTCTTCCTCCTTGAGCACTGATTGTCTCTGAGAGCCTAGGTAGTACTGGTGGGGCTTGAGACAGTGAGTCCCAGAGAGCCTTGCTTCCGCACCATGAGAAGTACCACTTTCTTGGGCAGCACTGCGGGAGTCTCTCTTTGAAGGCTCCCTCCCACATCTGTATACTGGGCTTGAAGCCAAGCCTCTCCTCTGTAAAGAAACCTAGCTAAAATTTCTCATTTCATGCCCCTTTATGGAGAGAGTGCGAGGGAGAGAGAAGGAGGTATGTGGCAAGCGTATTGAGAGAGCAGAGCAGAATAGGCTCTTGATTTTGTGTGTTTGGGGACAAGGGGGCAGCAAGGAAGGAGGAAGCTTTGTCTTAATGAGCACCATTTTTGCCATCCCTTCCTCCCACCTCAAAAGTGATACATTCTCCTCTCTCTCCTCTCCAAAACACATCTATATTTATTTTAGGCAACTGTTTATGTTTGAGTCCTTTGAACTAGCACAGGCACTTGAAATAAATGCACTTATAAATGTGCCTCCTGCCAGCCTCTGTCTAGTCTGCATATGGACACTTAAAAGAGTTGAAGCATATGTCTTACATATCTCAGAAATATGCTAACTTCACAGTGGTGGCACCTGAATCAGCTTTATTCTTCCCTCCCCCTTAGAGTACAGTGGAATTGCTAGTGTATTATTTGATAAACAATCACCAATTAGTGGTTCCAATCCTTGCTAATTCAGCAACTGCTCTCCAGGGCCTCCGAGCAGCTTGTATGCCAGTTCATGTGCTCGCCCCAGGTAGCTCTGAACTGAAGGAGTTTCCTTAATTGTTTTTGCTGTTGTGTCTGTTTAAAAGGTTTTACTGCTCCTTTTTGGTGAGCTAGGTGGTGTATTACAAATGCACGCTCGCTGGCTTACCTGTCCCCAGCGTGCCGTTAACAACATGAGTAACATAATCCCAAAACGTAATGCTATGTCCTTTTGGTACCTCTGCACGGGTGGGTAGAGACACCCACTTTGCGCACCAAATGGAGGGTGGCCTTGCTGAATGTGGACGACATGCATGACGCTGCTTCGCTTTCTCAGTCTTTTATAGGTTTGGGTACGGATGGGTGTCTTTATGGGTAGCCCTGCTGCCCCTGCTGGACACCTCAATCACAGATAAATCAGATCGTGTTCACCACCCTGAGGTGCAGGGCAGGAAGATGAATTAGTCAGCCTGGTTGATAGATGTTAAAGATTCTTGCAAATTCTGTTGAGCAACAAGCAGTGGATGAGAGAAGTGTCTCTCTAACACTTGTTCTGTATTCTTTTGTCTTACAGGTGCCTGGCGATGATTATGGAATCTGCTGCTGAAGCAAATTCTAGAGGAGGTGTCAGACCTGTGGTTGTGGATCCCTTGCACATATAAATGTTATTGTGTGTGTCTGTTTGACCGGGGTAGGATATCATAGAAGCAAGTTTTGTACCTCCAGACTCAGTGTCACTCTCACCATAGATCCTTCCTTCCAAGCATGTTTTCCCTCATTTGAGCCTTTAAAAAAAAGAGGAAAACCCCTTGGAAAAAATGTAACTTTCTATGAAAAATACACCCTATTGTCATCTTCTGGGGAAAAAGGGAACTTTACTGTATCCATTGTTGTTGTAAGTGAAATATGGTGTACAGCATGCTAAGTAACTGTTCAGTCAAATGTCAGTGTGAACCCAGAAATGCTCAGTAGAGGAAAAAAATAAATATTTTTATTTTCTCTGAAAGCTTCCCTGTAAAATTCTTCTAAAGATTCTCTTCGTGAGACAACACAAAACAAGCAGATGGGTGTCTCTTCACTTCTCAGCCTGGTGGCAGGGTTATTGGGACTTTTGGCCAAGTGCTCTGAAAATATTCTAAGTCTCCACAAAGATGAAGTCCACGTTGTTAACCAGGAATATGCCTCATCTGTGGTGAGCAGGAGACTTGAGCACTAGATGTTTCTATTTTCAGTCACACTGTTACCCCTTTATCAGTACCTCCAAAGAAACGTCGAAGACAACTGTTGTGACCCTTCCCTGCTCACAAGGTCTGGGCAGAAAGTTGGGCAAAGCTGTTCAGCTAAAGTAATTACTATTTTTCTTTCCTTTCATGTGCAGTGACATCCTGCCTTTTGAAGTATGTGTCATTTTTTTTTTCACATTACACTGCCTAGGCTTCAGCATTTTCATTCTGATTTGTGTAATATTTTTTCTTTTATAACACTCTTAATTTTCAAACATATTTGCTTTCTTATTTTCAAACATATTTGCTTTCTTTCAGTCCTTCAAATGGGTTGTTTGGCCTCCACATACCTAATCTTCTAGACTTGTATTGAAGATTGTAGAGAAAAGCTGATACCACAGCATAGTATTTGCAGTACAGTGCGTCATCTTGTAACTAAACTAAATAGCAAAGCATTATTCACAAGAAGGTGAGGTTATATTTGCTGCTCCTAAGTTCTTAGCTGTTCAGTTTTAACACTGGATGCCTGGATGTTTCTTTTTATGGAGTGCCTGTTTACTCTTGTGCATTTTTATAGAGTAAAAGGCTGGTGGGGAGAATGAGGGTGTTATGTGCAGTGATGTTATAAATAACGTTGGGGCTCAGATTATTTGCATTACATCCACTTGCCTGAATGTGTAATGTTAAAAAAACAAAAAGGCAGAACAATGGCATGGGTAAGATGTCTAAAGGAAATACTCCGGAATATATTTACTGGGGAGTATTCCCTACCTAGCTAATAAGCCAGACAGGAAATTTCTTACTCCTCCCACAGCCTGAAACAGATCAAACAGAATATTAAAGCCTTAAAGATGCTGGTGTAAGGAAGAAGGAGAGTTACTCAGCACCCACCACACTGAAATGACAGGCAAATGGGAGCATGCTGGGAGCAGAGCTACGTTCCCACCCCAGAGATGGTGTCTCTGGGGTGGATGAGCTAATGAAGTGCAGCTGTGATGGAGAAGGGGAAGCACACACATAGGGTTTGTTGTTGTTCTTGTCCTTTTGCTCTGCGTGCTGTATACTTTGGGGTAAATAAACAAGAAATGCTTACTTTTTAGCCGTGTTTCAATCAGCGTGGTGGTATTTGGTTCAATAATGAGACATTCAATAACCCTGCAAACTCCTAAGCAAACAAGGTGTGGGACAGGGATCCGGGGGAGAGCAGCTGCAATTCCTCCCACTGATCGTGTATGAACGCTCCCAGGGCACAAAGATGCCAAGGTGCTAGTCCTGCAGCTACTGAAACTGGAACGAAGGCAGACTCTGATTTCAGGCAAGGAAAGATGGAGCCCCGAGGAAGCAATGTAGTCGTGAAGGCTGTCTGAGAGATTTCATGGTATGTCTGTGCTCATGATTTTTTCAGTGCTGGAATTTAATTTCTAAAGTGTAATAACACCAGTGCATCCTTGTAATTTTATTGCATTTTTTATTATGGCTATCATTTACAATAACCCTGCTGTCATATTGGCCTCTGGTATGGTTTTTGTAGTCTCCCACTCTCCCTCTAAGATGATGGAAGTGATGCTGGACCATTTCATACGCACTAGGTTTTCTTTCTTCCTTTCTTTCCTTCTTCCCAAATGCTGACTGAGTCAGTGGGATTCTTCTGGCTTGTTCTTTCCTAGCATTCATCCTCAAAGGTACACAGCATCCAGGTGACCTTTCCTCAGAGCAGAAGGATTAAATAAAACTCCTTGACAGAGCTGCTTCCTTGGTGCAGCAGAGATCATGGAAGACATTGTATCCTGGTCATGTTTCCTGTGCTTCCCGTGCTTCCTGGATTCCCGATTCCCATCCCATATCAAAATCTTGAATTCCTGCACAGACGCAGGAATGGCCTGGCCATTGCTTTCCTTGAAGAAGGGAATTCAAATTCTGTAGGGCTTTGAGGCAGGAGGAGCCCTTGGAGGACTTGTAGAATAGCAGGGCACATTCTGGTTCCCAGAAGTAATACAGAAACACCAGTGAATCTGCATGGGTGCACGACAGACATGCAGAGGAGAGCAGGGCAACACTGGAGCTAGCAAAGCCCTGTGAGAAGAAATGGTTTGGCTAACGGCTGTGACTCAAGCACACACTGCACAGTGCTCCAGCAGCAAACCTCTGCTAGACCGATTGGTCCCATATGCCAGAGGACTTTGATTTGTGGCTGGGGTTAGCAGTGATCTGAGGCTTGCGTCTCTTCTGTGAATTCTGCTGAAAACACAGCTTCAGCTGTGAATCAGCTACAGACATAGTTAGTTAATTCAGTGGTGTATATAAGTAACACTTTACATCTGGACTTGGCAACCAACTTGAAATCCTCATTTAAAAACAATAGTAAAATGCCAGAGAGATTGTGACATGATGTAGTCCACCAGCGTTTGTTTCTTTTTAACAATGAGAGCTGATGTTGCAGTGATGTCCTAGCCCAGAGAACGTGTTGGAGATGGCATGAGTAATTGCAAACAAAATACTGTGAGTGACAGGTTTTCAGCAAAGCTCTGGACAAAAGATTAGAGAAATTCTGATGTCATGGAGTGAGAGGCAAAAAACTGTTATGGCTGAAAGCTGGGGAGGAGAGGAAAAGCAGAGGGTTAGGCTAATCTGCTGGGGCAGAGGGAGACCAAAGTTGGGCTTTGGACATCTGCAAATTAACTAAGGTTCCTGTTGTTAAACCATTTATTGCTGGTATTGAGAGAGGGCTGGAGTCATAAAGTTGCAAAATCTGTAATGGAAATACTTAGTCTGTTTGGGAGCAGTATGAACTCTGAATACCTTCAGAGTAAGGTAAACTTTTCCACCAAGTGGGCAGAGCAGTGCTGGATAAAGATCAATGGTGAATAAAGAAAGTAAGACTGAGTGTGATCAGTCAGTCCTGCCAGATCCAGAAGAGCCAAGTGTGAGAGATCAGTGGGGACACTTGCTCAAACTGGAACCACAGTCAAACCCCAACTGTGATATTAGGTTGCATATCATTCAAGATTACTACGAAATTGTGTAACCAGGAGGGTATTATACAGCTTTTGTGCCTGTGGTTTCAGCTAGGACACGGTGTGCAATTTTGGCCTCCTGAGCTCAAAAAAGTCATGGCTGAAATAGGGGGATTGGGAAAAGGGTGACAAGAATGTTCAAGAGCCTGGGAAAACTTCTGCCAGAAAAGGGACCAAAAATTTAGCCTTAGAAGATAGGGAAGAGGAGAAATTATGCAGGTATGGAAGACAGTGATTACATTGGAGATGAGAGGTCAGGAACTTACTCTCTTCTCATCCCATAGCGTGGGCCCACAGGGGCATGGGATGAAACCTCACAGTTGCTCCGAAAGAAACTAGTTATAGCTAACTGGGGAAGTGATGGTAACAATTCAGGCTTCATGTGGTAAACTCAACTTTAAGATTTTAAGAGGGGGAAGGGACAGGTGACAGCCACAGTCTTACAAAAGCCTAACTCCTGACAAATGTGCCTCTTCAGAGGCACTGTTTCTTAGTTACTTATGCTCCAGTTTTCACACTGTTACTTGAATTTTTCCTGATTCATCCCTCTTCTGAAATCCTGTTTACATTCTATAAGGGGAGTTAATAATTCAGTGTACTGTGCTCATTTACAAAAAAAAACCCCAGCCTTTGATAGAGACGTCTAGTGCTTGTGCTGTTACTGTGTCATTCAGCTGCTTTGCAACTTTAAAATGCCCTTTCTGATACATTGCAGGATTCAAATTTGTGTGCTTTGGGAAAAAATGGTGCATTTAATTGCTTCGTTAGCTGGCCTAAAGCCACTTAGGTGTATATGAAACAAATGTGTGTGGGTGGGTGTTTGTGTGCACGCACAAATGAATTTACAGTGAAATGTGACAGAGGGTTTCTCAGTACGGTGCAAATAAGAATAACACAGGTTTTGGGTTTTCTTTCCCAGCAGCTTTTATGATCTCCCTCTTTCAGGGTCATACAGAGGTGGCTCTTTCCCCAGTGGGTCCTAGTTCCCTTCACAGTGTCCGAAGGATGGCAGCTGCTTTGAGAGATTGTTCCTTGAAGCAGAGTCACCATTTTCCCCTCCCTTTCTCTTTCCCAAATATTCTGCTGCTGCTCTGGGTCCACACACTCCTTGTGCCATGGCAGTGCACAGGTTAATTCCTCCTATAGGCATGATGCAGCTCTAGTGTAATGTGTCTGTTGATGATAAACTTGCTGGAAACCCTAGAAGCTAATGCATGGCCTTAGATATTTTTGCACTTCTTGGAACACAGATATTAATCTAAACATCCATGTGCCCTTTGTATTGATTTGAAGTACATGGAGACGTTGAACAGCTGATCTCAGAAAAGATGTCATACAGAGCTGTCTCTCTCTTTAGCTTGCTCTGAACAGTCTCAAAAAATTCGATACTTTTTTAAAATAAGACAAATGAAAATTCTGAAGCCTGAGTCTTCCCTCTTCTCTGACAGAAAGATTTTTCTTTTTTCTCTTAAAGAAACATGACTAAATGGATTAGTTTTTTTTAATATAAATATTGTTAGACTCTCTCAGGTTTGTAAAGAGAGGAGTGATTATTTTAGAATGGTGTATTTTTCCAGATAGGAGTCAATTCCTACATTATTAATTTTTTCCCCTTTTGCTATTTTATTTCAGCTTTCATTTCTAGGTGACTGGAATGGTTAATGGTATGTGCTGGGTTAATGCCTTGTGTTTGGGTACTCAAATGATAGAAGCAGCTTTGTGCAAAGCTTTTAGTGGGGGAAGATATTTTGAAGGCAGTGGATGGGCCATGGCACTTCCACTTCCCTCAATTTAGCCATAAATCAATTGTGAATGATTTTCCCACAGTAATTTTTCATACAGTTTAAACTTGGGTAATGAACATCCCTGTCCTGGAGTGAAATTGTGATTTTTCTAGATCTTGTTGAAGACATGATCAATATATATGAAGGGTGGTGATGTAAACCCATTACATTTTCCTCTCTCATTTGCCTCTCCACCTCTTCTCTTCACCCCTTCCTTCCTTCCTTCCTTCCTTCCTTCCTTCCTTCCTTCCTTCCTTCCTTCCTTCCTTCCTTCCTTCCTTCCTTCCTTCCTTCCTT
>VWZZ01000674.1:90696-223981 GCA_013399095.1 Psophia crepitans
TCCTTCCTTCCCTCCTTCCTTCCCTCCTTCCTTCCCTCCTTCCCTTCTCCCAACCCAAGGAGCTTTACAATCTCTGCTAGAGAATAGCTGTCACGTGACAGTGGCTCTTGCTGCGTGAACAGTCATTTGTCAGTGACAGGAGGAAACAGCAATAACCTAGATGGGTATGAGATGGTTCAGATCAAGTAACAGAAAGATGTGAGCAACTTCTACAGTTCTGAATGTTTTTTTCTCCCTCTTTATCTATTGCATTGGCTTTTAACATTGCTTGGTATCAAAGTACAGTTCTGCTTAAAAAGGAACTTTGTAGAAATGACACTGTGAAGTCTTATATTCGTTTTGTCTCCTCCTCAGTTTCTGTATCAAATGGTCAGTTTGAAAGCAAAAATGTACTGGTTTGTTTGTTTGTTTTCATTCCTGGCAGTTCCCAAATCTTCTTGAGACACTGGTGCTCAAAGTAGAGTCATTTCTTCCCTCTCTCCCGCTCCCTCCCCATCTTTGCCGTTGACTAAAGTGAAGCTGCCAGCACTGAGTAACCTCTCCATCTGCTAATGGTGTCCAGCACGGCAAACCTACTTGACAATCACATTGGAGTACTGCATTTATGTATTGTGTAATATTCTGCAATATTGTATTTCTGTCTTGCTTGGCTGGTAGCTGTAATGTTGAGTTGCAATTTATTAGATCTGAGGCAGAGACCCTTTCCCCGAGAAGGACCAGCCAGGTCTCTCAGAGACATTTGGCAAGTCGTATGTTAATAAGAGCCTTTGTTTTGCATCCAATAATAAAAACACATGCACGCAAACTCATTTGGCTGCAGTCTGCCTGAAATTAAGTTGCAGACTGGATCTGGCCCTTGGGCCAGGAATTCCTTGTTCCTGTATTAGACAGTGTCTAATAGTAGTTGAAAGAGAAAATTTTTAGAAATCATTTTGCAAGTGACTCTGGAGAGACAATGAATGTAAATCCTTGCAGACTTACAAAGACTGCAGTCAGAATACTGAGCGAGACTCAAAGTGCAACATAGCGGTTCCTCCCTACATCACAGGCTTCAAAGATTTAGTATTCAAAAGAATGTGGGAAATTGGGTCATTTCTGTACAGTTTAGAAAAGATCTGAGGTTACCAACTCTCCTCCTTTAGCCATGCAGAAACTCTGAGTCTGGATTAGCAGGAAATCTGAACAGGATTTTCCTCTGCATTTAACAGGAAAATCTAATAAATTTCATTGAACTCCGTGAGTGAAGTTCTGCCACCATTGAAATGGATGTCAAAATTTCCATTGCCTTTTGTGGGAATAGGATATCACCCTATAAACATAAAACCAAAGCAGAATCTCTAGGTCTTAAACACAGTTATTTCTGTTAGGATATACTTATTGTAAGACTTTTTGACTATCTTGTTTTAAGAAAAGCAATTTAGCCTTCTTACTCAGAAGTAAACTTTCTGCCTTTTAAAAATGGCTAAAATTTACTTTTCAGGATTTATCACTTAGAGTGACACCTAAAAAGTTCGGAAGGTAACAAGAAGATGGAGTTAATTACCATCAAATAATTACATATTCACTGTCCTTCCTGCAAGGAGTTTGAATTTCTGTTACTCTTCTCTCCCTTTATTTTTGGTGAGTAATACAAAACGGAGTTACTGTAACAATTTTATAGTCCCCGAATAGTTTTCAGAGTTTATGGGATAGTATTTTATAACTACATTCTGTAAGCAGTGGTGTCTTTTGGAATGGCCGTGAAATGTTATAGTAGAGATTTCAAAAAGACAGGGTCTAGGCAGAGGTTTCTGCAGGGAGAAAAAAATTACTTTAGCCTGATTTTGAGCATGTCTCGTGCCAGGGATGGCCCCAGGGCTGCCTGGCTTTGTAGGCTGATGAGTCTGTTTCAGCAGGTGGGAATCGGTAGATATAAGAGCAGCCAGAAACAGGTCAGAGTGAATGACTGGGTTGCCCATATCCGTCTCCAGCACTAGGAAGTATCAGATGTCTCAGTGAGCTTATGTTCATACCTTATCCCTATACTTTCCTAGATTTGGCAACTTCCTAAGCCAGAGGGCACAATAATAAAGTGTATGGGGGTGGGGGAGGGAGGGGTGCGGAGCAACATCTGGTTTCTCTTTCTCTGTGCCAAGGCTCTGAAGGGAGTCTTCCTTTATGCATTTTTTCATGACCCCTGTGTCTCAGCCGTTAGAAATTAGTACAACCTGGCACTACTTTTACATGGAGCATGAAAGTAGTTAATAAGTAAGTTACGTGCAAGAAAATTTGACTGGGAGGAGGTTGAAGGAAAAGCAGGCGGTTAAAGACGGTGTAAGATAAAGGGATGCATGGCTTTGTACTGTATTTTTTTCTTGATTACTCTTCCTGCTGCTTCTCCCTTCCAGCGTCTCAACATTCAAGGTAAATCTATTTTACCCTGTGTGAATTCCTACTAAGTTTGATGTTCGTTTCTTTCCTATATACACTTGTTTCTTCAAATAACCCCAGGCCAACATCTTGTGTTAGTGTAGATTTTGCCCAAGAAAATAAAGTAAGCTTTGGCAAGAAAAATAAAATAATCTAATGATATAATAGCAGTGTAAGTTTAAAGGCATAAATCGATGGTTCACATAAAGATCATAAGACATTTTGGTTGCAGGCTGTTAACCATGCTACCAGTACATTACAGAAGTCTAGCTTGCAGTTGTCAGCATTCCAGAGTTTCACCCACAAAGTCATTAATTTGTTCTCATGTCTGGAAGATTTAACATGGCACTATAGTTTCTTGCATATTAATTTTCAATATGTTTTAAAAAATTGTAACTAAAATGTTTTTTAATAATAGAACCCCCAAATACCTGAGACTCCATTTCTTCTGTTGAATGCCAAAACCAATTATAGTATTATTTGTACGTTCAGCTGGCTGAAAAAGTAAATATTACATCCAGATTTGAAAGCTTGATGCAGAGTAAGACTGAAAAATATAATACATTGAAAAATACAGGTTCCTCTTTTTCTATGCATTTCTGAAACTGAAAATAAGCCAAAGTATTGCTGATTGTCATATGAAAAGATGGACTCTGCTATTGTCTCATAGAATGTGTTTTTCCAGTCTCTGAGAGCAATGGATTAAGACATTTGAACACCTCAGCTAGACTTCATATAGCTTGGCTTGAAGTTACTGAACATATGGTGTTTTGGGTAAACAGAGAGCCACTAAGAAGCTATTTGAAATCTTTTGGAATATATATGCCAATCAAATTCCCACTGGGATCTGACACTGTTGCGTGGAGCTCAGATCATGTAACTGGTGCTTAACCAGATCTAAAAAGGGAAGCAACTAGCTTGAGCTAATTCTCTGGGTTCCCTCTACAGTCAAGCAGTTAAGGAGGTAAATTCATTGCCCTTAATTTAGAAGCCTGTGTTGGAATTAAATGAATCTTCAGCTGCCTGTGTCCTGACTGATTATAGTGGGAATTAGCCTTCTAGTCTCAGATACATGCCCTAACTTTGAAATAAAGTTAAGTGAGATGTAACCTGTCCCAAACATACCACTTTCTGGCAACGTGGTTCGAGTGGAGTTGTAGTCAAACATACCAGTATTTGTGTCAACTGACTGTTGTTACCTGGCATGAACCGTGTAGATAAATGTTCAGGACAAGGGGTGCCCAAAGTACAGGAGGGGGAATAGATTCTGATGCTTTTTCAGGGAGCCACAGACTTGCAGCATCCTAAAACTGCTGGAGAAGTTTGTGTGGTTAGGGCTGCCAGATTGCAATTAAGCCTAGCAACACGGGCTGTTTGCTGTTGAGACTGAACCATATGAGTTGAGTACACCCTGTTCTAGAGGGAAGTTCATGGGCTGGCTGGTTTGCTTTTGTTGAAAAAAAAACAAACCAAAACCAACAACCCAAGATGAAGGAAATACCCAGAGTTTATGCTTTCCTTTCTCCATAGTGATTGTCACTAAGGCAAGGGTTTGGAGGAACTGGGATTGGACTTGAAGTGGTTGTAAGGGCAGGCTGATCTTTGCTATAAGGCTGTGTCGGCAGCAATGACTCGCGCTAGTCCTATTAAAGCAGTACTCTCATTGACTTCAGTGGCAGCAAATTTAGGCCTGTATTGAAGTTTGCTGTTGACAGAAATTGAGACGACAGTAATGGATGTTCTGTTTGTCCAGAGTGTTCAGAAACACAGCAGTTGGGGAGGAGGAGGGAACCTGAAGTATGCTGGACAAACAGAAATTAGCAATAGTTAGGATACCTTGCTCTTTCCCCCTTTCAAAAGTAGCTGTTTCTAACAGCGACCTACATGTGGGAGTCCTTCAGATGGGGGGAAGAATGCTTGTGTGTTTTAAAACTCCCTGTTATCAGTAGGCTTACAGTAAAGCAAAGCTATTTAAAACAATTGCCATGCACTGCCTCCATACAGGCACAAAAGCAATGTATCAAATGAAATTATTTTTCTATGCCCCCCTTTTTCTGTTGTTTTAGACCTGTTTTAAAGGACTGCTGCATCATATTGTGAGAAAAGAAATAGGACCTTGGCTCATTGCTTTCCTTCCCTCCAGTTTAGCAGATGCTAGGGTATCTGCAGAACGTGTCTCCGCTCAGGCCAAGGAGCTCTTCTGAGATGGTTTAGGTACCAATGGCCTCTGGTCAACGGCTGCTGTATGCAAGTCATCTAATTTCTGCAACACAGATGAAGGTCTGTGGTGTATCCATAGTATTCTTACCCATGATCATTATGCATGATGGATCATCAAAATCTCATAGTATGCCATTTTAAGGTTTTTATATGTATCATCCTTTCTCCTGTGTCTGCCACCAAACTCATCCCTTAACTTGAGAGGAAGATAAGATGATGAATTCATAAGGACTTTCTGGTCTTTGGAATTTGATGTGTATCAGCTCTTTGGAGAGCATTTATGAGAGAGGAAGAAGAGGGGGAAAAAAATAGCCAATATGCCTCAGATTATGAAGAATGTCTAAAAAGTCTTTCTATTACACATGTAATGTAAAATATTTTTTTTCTTTTTATTTATCACCTTCGCTGAAAACACAATAATCCAATCAGCACTAAAAGGTGATATTATTTTTTTTTTAATGTCATTGGTTTGGCAAGCTACCACACTTCTTAATTTCTTGTTTCTTTCTGGGATGGCTGAGAAAATGGCAGAAAGCCAACCTCAGAAGCAACCGATCTTGGCCAATATGTTAGACCCTCTCAGTTGGACTTTGGACTAGAATACAGCAGAGATTACTTCTGTGTTGCTGATGGATGATTTCTTAGTCATAGCTCATAGACAGATTTATTCCTGGCCTGTCTAGAATATTTGACATTGTGGATAACGCATTGCAGCTGATACGCCTTGAAGATCTTGCAAAGATGTAAGCAAATGATATGGATTCCATCCAGCTTCAGTGACTGAACTGTAATGCATAACTGCAACTCTTCTCCTAGTATTCTTTGTAAAAAAGCCTGCAAAAGGCTATCCTCTCTCCTGTCTTGGTATAAACACTATGACAAAATTAACTGTACCTTAGCATGTATAAGCACCCGTTCTTTGCATCCAACTCAGAAAACACAAAACTCCTAACTATTCCTGTAACTAAGTTGAAAAGAATACTTTGCTGAAAAGTTTCAGCCTAAAACCAGACTGGCAAAATAAAAGGAGCAGAGAGGAAGAGCTAACATTTTGAAGACTAGATAATAAGTAACATCATCAGTTGCCCATGAAACTGTTCCAGGTATCACGTACTCTTCAAATGGGGTCTTCACTTTTTTTGCTTTTTCCCTTAGTTCATGGATAATCAGTTAGTGATGAATCCCAAAATGTTTCCTCCCTCCTTTTTGTGGATTTTCTGTGGACAGATAATATTTTTGTAGTGTTCCAACATATCTTTAGCCTAGGTTATTTTCTGTTTCAAATTGAAAATCTGGTCTCCAGCATGTCAAACTACCTGTTTGGTAAAAGTTGGCCGACAACATCATACTTTGCTTGGTTTCTGTCAAATAAGAGATTAGGTGGTAAATCAAGTTTTATAAGGCTTATGGTGAAGAATCTATCATTCTTTTTGTTACTGAACCTACAGTGGCATTGAGCATTCAACCACTGGGAGAAGTGACTTCAGAGACAAAATATTCAGATGTTCAGCTCCCATTTTCATAATTGTCTCTTAGAGATCAGGCTTACTGTAAATCATCTTGAAACTGATTTGAATAATCCACCTATTCTTAACAATAATTCCCCTAGTAAGAGGCCAAAGTTGTCCTTAGCCAAGGAACAGAGGAAGAAAGAGACTTGGGAAGCTGAGTGTGGGCTGATAAGCAGATTTCTGGGACAGGTGATAAACGTTACTCCTGCAAAGATACTGCACAGACACTGGGTGGTATCACTCTGTTGTCCTACGGGGGCTGTAAGGTTTTTTGTCCTGTTCTTCTCCTGCTCCTTCAGAACTAGCTGCTTAGCTGCATGTTGCTTGTTATCTTCAGAAAAAACGTAGATCCCAAGCAGAATCAAATTCCTGTTGACTTCACCAGAGCTAATACTACACGTGAACTCACAGCTTTACCCTATGGATCTCTATCTTTCCATTCCTTCAGAACATCTCAGAAGATGATATACTCCAAGGAACTTTGTTTTACCTGTTGCCTAAATGCATTTTACACAGTAAAGATCAAAAAAGCATGTAAAGGTGTGGTTGTAGTTTATAATGATTATTTATTAATGCTGTCATTCATATTTCCTTGCCATACCCTTATGATGTAGCGTGATGCCATCAAAGCATAACAGATTCAATTAAGGAGACATTTTAAACACATTTGGGTGATTTTGAAAGGTAACTGCATGATTATCCTCTGAACCCTAAGTGAGACTGAGACCCTTGACTGAGATTAATCAAGGTGCTTGCCTTCTCCCCTCACCTCTCAGTTATGTGCCCTATAGTTAAATGTTGGGTCTAGTGTAAAAAGGCCAATGTTGAAGAGTATGAAAACCCAGTAAACTGGATTATGTTAATTTTAGACTTTAATGGGACAAAAGCGTACAAGGGATGGTTCAAAACCATGTTAATTTTGTGAATGAACTTAACGGGAAGGTAGTTTATTTTTTTGCCCCCTCTGGCATGGACTCACTGTAAACCGACAAGGGATTTACTAGAGGTCTAAAACAAGGTGTCCCTCATTGAGTAGTGTAACAGTTATATTTATTTTTCACTCTTGCATGATCTTTGCCCTGCATTGTTCCTTCTTGTTGCAACATACATTTCCCAGGAGCAATGTGAGAAGTTTCCCTCTGCTTGCAAAAAACTAAGCACTTTTTCAATAATCTTGAGTTATTATCCAGTGATATATAAGGAATGATTTCTATTACCACCAAATCCTAGAGGAGAGCCATTGTGAAAAGCTGTTCAAAGCCCAGGGTGAGCTTTTCAAAGGTATGTGCTTTTATAGGGAGTTGGATTCCTATCATCCCATGATGTGTCTTTGAAACTCTCCCCCCGTGTGACTAAGACCATGTGTGCGACTGTGTGCCTAATTTGTGAGCAGTCGTAATGATCATACAGTAATAGGCATGCAACTGAGTCTGCGTTTTGTTCATAACTCCAAGTGCCTTTAGCTGAATTTTCAAAGAGTCTGAATTCTCACATCTCCTGCTACTTCACTGGAGCTGTAGGTGCTCGGGGACTGAAAATCAAGCTACTGACATACTGAAAAATTAAAGCTGAGGTATGAATGAGTCAATCATACATCTACTGTTCATTCGTAAGTCAGACTTACGAACTGAGTCTTTCTGAGTTTAATGGAGGCTGCTGACATAGTCTTTCAGGAGATTTTCACTTTGAGAATATCCTCTTCTTGTCACCTTATCGCCCAAACTTTAGCCTTACGTAATGGGTATTTTCTATTCACAGGCCACTCTCCCCATTTTATTTATTGGTTTAGGCATTTGGTAACTGTGGAAGTTCTACTTTTTTTTCCCTTCATACTGCATGTTTACTCGCAACACTGCCGATCTAGGTTTTGGATGGTCTGTTGGCTGAGCCACATTATATCCTCAGGGCTGATATTCACAGAGAAAATCAATAAAATTTGGTATCCAGCCTCAGTCAGCAAAAAGTGCTTTTCCCACTAATGTTTGTCACATATTGTGAATATTTGTATATAGAATCATAGCATCATAGAATCGCGAGTTGGAAGGGGCCCATAAGGATCATGGAGTCCAACTCCTGGCTCCACACAGGAGCAGTCGAGTCAGAGCAGATGACTGAGAGCATCATCCAGGCACTTCTTGAGCTCAGCGAAGCTTGGTGCTGTGACCACTTCCCTGGGGAGCCTGTTCCAGTGCCCCACCACCCTCTGGGTGAAGAACCTTTTCCTGATCTCCATCCTAAACCTAAACATGTTCACACTTAACCTTGTGAATTACTCCATTAACTTGTTGGATATACTGGTATGTACGGTTAAACAGCTATCTTTGTGCTTGCAGGAAAAGACATTTTCTTTGTTATTTTTTCTCCAGTTCCGACTTTTACAAATCATGTTATACTTCAAAAACGTCATGATGTTGGCTGAAAAAAAAGGGGCTTTAAAACAAAATGTGCATTCTTTTTATTTGCTTTCTGGTTTTTGATCTTTTATCTTCCGCTTAGTGATGTTTTCAAAACTCTTCAGTAACGAAGGCTAAGAGCATCTGGGTTTTTATTTTAAAGCAAAAAAAATGAAATCCTTACATAAACATACTGTTGAAGGAGCTGGGCCTTAAGAAAAACACCAAATCAAAAGACACAAAATAAAATTATGAGCTAGAGGTAGAAGAGCCTTGGACATAGAGCAAACTAAAAGCATAGAAGATAGAGTATCTTTCTAACAGTTCAAAGCTTAGAGGCACTGAAGTAAAGACCCTTGAAACCAGGTTAGTTTTTAAGACTGTGTAGTTTTAGGAGTTTCTCAGCCTTGCAATGCTGAATTTAGACCTGCTATCAAACAGGTCTGAACAAGAGCTTAACCTCTAGATTCTTGCAGTCACTAAAGTATTATTGATGAGTAGGTGAAGGAATTCTGTCTTGTTTGGTTATATATTTTGGCGTTTTTCACTGCAATAGCTGTAGCTGTTTGCAACGCTGTCTGTAACCACCTCACTTGAGGATGAATTTTTCTGCCCTGCATTTGCCTTTGATTCTCATAGAGCACCCATCAACTGTGAAGAAAACAGCAGTGCTTAAGTGTAGTCTATTCAAGTATATTCAAAATACGTTATTTTTAGCATTATTGTTAATATGAAATGTTCCACCAACCAGCTGGAATTATGCAAATCCTAGCACATGCGTTCCTCACTAATCTGCACTCTTGGATGTACTCTTTACATTCATTTCGTTTTATGAATGTCTTTCCAGCATACTTCCCTACAATGAGAGATTGAAAAGCCTGCAATTTTCTTCTTGCCTGATTCTCCCATTGGGTTTTGTTAGTATTCGAAAAAGTAAATTGATGTCTTTTTTTTTTTTTTTTTAAAGTACAGATTGAGGAGAAAATCAACCTGCCAGCACAGATGAGTGGGGGAGAAAAGGGAAGGCTCACAAATTGCAAAAGCTGAGTTCTTTAGGCTCTTCTTTGGTGACTCACTGTTTGCAGCAGAAGTAATTAGGGCAGTCTTGGAAGGAGCTCTGAAGGTCTGAGAAGTTTTTCAATAGCTTGATCTTGAGCCAAAAGCTTGTAAGCTGTCACCTTCACTGGTATCACCAAAATATTATGTGTTTTGGGACAATTTCTAGATGAGAGGGAAAGGAAGAAGTGATGGCTCTGCGGTGTTGGCCTGGTTTACATGAGTCTGTGGATGGAGAGAACACAGACATGGCCTTTGTCCTCCTCATACCAATTGCCTTGCTGTGGAGGTAATGCGCAACCTCTCTTACACATTTCTCCTTCTCACTAAGGGCACTTGACGTGTTTTAGGAAGCTTATGTGTCCGTCCTGGTCCTCATGTGGTTTTGCATCACTGTTGATCTATGGGAGCAGGTTTCAGTGCCTCCTCGTGTCCTCACAGGCACGACAGTGGAAAGAGCTTCTGTGTGGCCACCGTCCACCTGCTGCTGCAGGAGTTCTCAGTTTCTTGCTCTGTAGCATTTTCCCTGGGGAGCTGGAGGATTTGTCCCAGAGGTGAGCAGCCGCATTCTCCCTGTTTGAATTCCCATGGTTAAATGACATTCTAAATCTTTGTTTTATCCTCACCTTGTAAACTGTTTTAAAGCTTTCTTAGAAAACTCATTCAATTTTAAAAACTTGTTTACACCTCTAGTTCACCTTGTCTTCCTATAAAGGTCTTTTCAAACCTGGTAACTTCAATGATTTGTTGTGTATCTTCATTTTTGCTGAACTTGTGATTTCCAAATTGAATTGGTACAAGGTTTATTTGCTGCTGCTGTTTTAGTTTTCCACGATGGAAGATAAAACGCACAGCAAGATAGGATTTTTCAGGCTTTTTCTGACTAAAATAATAAGCCAGCTCCAATTGTTGCTAACCAAAAGCTGGCGGTACATTTCACATGAAGCTTCCTGGAGCAGAAGTGATCTACCCTGTGTGTACTCGTACACTGCCTAGCACCTTCAGGTCCTGCCCTTAAAGTCTGATGGCCGCTGGGATTTTTCATTGTGAGATCCTTGCTTTGCCTGAGGCCATCTCTCCTTACGTAAGAGGGGACGTTCGGGGTTGTTACCACTGTGCACAAGAGGTTTCTCACTTCTCTAACAAATAAAAACTTGCAGTTCTGGCGGCCTAGATACAAAGTCTTCTGTATTGACCTATAGAGCTCCAAGGAGTGATAGGGATTTATTTCTTAATTGCTGCAGTTGGTCCTGTCTCCTAACTAGTTTCTGTTATTTTTTAATCCACTTAGGACCTGATTCTGATCTATGTTTACTAACACTGTTTTCTTAAGCAAATGGAACTTTCATTGAGCTACTGTTCAAAGAAGGAAATAAAAAAAAGGGAAGATCACTCTGTCACTAGTTTGAAAACTTTTCTAAAACTGACCTTTATTTTGCTAGTTTAATATTTATGAGTCTTTTGTAAACATTAGGTATCAGCAGCTCCGTCTTAGCTAATTCAAATGAGATTGTTCGATTGAGACTTACTGATAAGTTGTATCTTGACCAGAGCACATCTGAATGCTGATTTTAAGTATTCTGGCGTTGGAACTGTTTCCTCTGTTGTAATGGTTAACCATAACTGTTAACCCCGTATGCTAATAATATAATTCCACGATTGCTTTACAACCACAGCTGATTTTCTTCTATTCATTCCTTCTACCAGTGAGTTTGCATTGTAAAACAATCTGTCCTGCTTCATTTGATATGGTTTCTGGCTTCCTAATGTTTTGACAGAGTTACAAAATGTTCTTGTTTAGAATTGCTGCTGTCCACATGACCTCCATTTCATACCAAATATCTCTTGATATGAATGATGTTGCTCTGAATAACTTTCAGACTTGCCTAAACCAAGAGTTTAACTAATTATGTCGTAAATTTGTGAAGGGCTGGGGGAGAGGGGAGCATGATTAGTCTGTTGAACTCCTTATGAATTGTGTGAAACAGAAAGATATATCAGATGATTTTTTCACTGTAGGAACTTAAGCATTCAGAACAGAGTAAAGTGAATGAAAGAATGGCAGTTTACATTTTGAAGAATGTAAATTTGGGTTTAGATAGATTTCTAAAACAATTCTTCTTCCCTTAGGTCAATCTTCTGCTTCGGTTCCCTTCATCAAAATCTGTAGGAAAGAAATAATGTTTTGCCTGTATCCATTTAATGCTTGGTACAGCGGATTCCAAATCATTGATTAGAGCTTTCCATGTGGTATCGCTATGCAAATCATAAATACCTCACACAAGCCATGGACAAGACCTATTGGGAATAGTGTAAAACTGGCAGCAGTATCTCTTTGCTGGCATTGATGCAATATTATACAACCTCTTTTCACAAAGACACCTCCTGGTAGCTGTTTTAAATAATTTTAATAGGCAGCTCAAAAAATCTGCAAGATTAATACCTTAGCGTTGACTGATCAGGGCTTTAACTTCCCATTCAACTGACAAGGGATTTCCACTCAACTGGTATGGGATTTCTGGTTTTGCTGGGTGTATTCCTGTCTTAGTGATTTCCTCTGTGAGGTTTATAGCCTCTTTGTAAACGCTGGGGCTCCAAAAGCATGTGCTTTGCAAGTTGGGAATACAGGCATGTACAGCATAAAGCAATACATTTATTATGATCAGGTTTCTCATGTTTCCGGATTACAAAGAACTACTTTTTCTTTTCTTGCCTTGCCATGAATCATGCAAAATTGACGTCAGAGGAGTCATTCAAGGATTAATTTGATTACATACATACAGAGAGAGAGAAAGGGATGTTTATCCTTAAACAACATTCTCTATCTGCCTTCACTGACAATGGGTAAAACTGGATCATTCAAACAGGAGTGGATGACTTTCCCAAAATAATCCTTTCTTTCAAAAAATGGAAACCAGTTCTCTGTCCAAACATGAAATCAGCATAAGCGTTATTAAATCAACAGATGCATTAAATATACCTAAAAAAAGTGTAAACAGTAGGTTCATCAAGATTTCTACATGGTATAATTTACCCACATAATTTTTCCTCCATACAGGAAAATTTTACCTCATAAGAATCTTTTCTACAAAGTTTCATTTTTTTGTGCAATGGGTGAAATAGTTGCATAGTTCTTTGAGGAAACTTGCTGATCCAAGGAGCTGAGTTGCCACAGGCTAATAATATAGGATATGAACATGTTTCCTATTGTCTTGTTCTGTCTATAAAATGTAAGCATAGTCTTAAGAAGAATCAGCAGCACATGGTGCTCTTTAGAAGTCAAAAAAGTTCCAGCAAATCTGACAATAGGACTAGAGAGATGAAATATGTTTCTAAACCATTTTTTTGCTGCTTGTGAGAGAGTGTCAGGAAGTGGGAAGAGGTGGGTCAGAGTAAATTGGTGAAACGAAATATTAAAGAGAGGAGGAAAGAAGGAGACTGAGGAGGGATCCTCTTCGAAACGTCCCACATTTCACTTTGAATAGTAACGCACACATCCCTTTTTGCAATCCCCTTTGCTATATCTGGGGTCTGCAGCAAAGGAGACGCGTGACTTTACCCTTACACACTGGCCGCAGCTGGCGTGAGCTACGGGGCTGAATGAGCCCCTCACTGGCCCGCCTGCCTTCCCCTGCAGACCTGGCACGTGCTCCGATGGGGAGCTGGAGGGCGATGGGGGACAGAGGGCTCCACGCCTCTGCAGGGCACGCACACCTTTCTGAAGGACTTGCTCTCTTGCCACAGCAGTTGTTTTGTTGCTGGGGTTGTGGTACATAGCACAGGTATCAAAGGCTTTTAGGTGCCTTTAAAATGCAGGTTAAATACTCTTTCAAAGAAAATCTGGTACAATTGCGGACTAGAATTGAAATCCGTTTGAACGAGCAAGACTCCTGGCAACCACCGATTCGGTTTCAATACAAAGCAAATGGATGCTGAGAGGGAATTTAAAGGCAGTGAAGGAAGGCAATACAGTTTTGCCACAGGGTCAAGTAGAAGTAAAACTGTTTGCCTGTGTGTTAAGAAATGTTGACAGATTTCAATACCCTGAGGGAAGGAGTGGTAGAGGATGGATACAGCACAGAAAAAGTTGTCTTAAGCAATAAGTTGGAACCCACCAAAAAGTGGTTGCCTAGTGATGGTGCTTTGTGAGATAGAACAAAATTATACCGGGAACTTCAGAAGCAGATCGATGCAGTCTCCAAAGAGAGGAGGCTTTCATTTGCAGGCAACCTTTACAACGTGTCTGTCTGTGAGCTGATGAACATTTGGAGGTGGAGGGCCAACTTCACACCGTCAAATACTCATCCAAATCCACAGAGCAACACCGAGTTTCTGAGTGGGTCTACGTTTCTGTAGGAGGTTTTAACACTCATGCTTTTGATGTATCTGTGGTCCCTAGGATTTGTTGTTTTCCTTTACCTGTGCAAATTACTTCCACTGCCACAGCTGTGCTGGTTGGCACAGATTTTTATTTAGAAAGTGTGAAAATGGCTGGGTCCGCAGCTCAACTGCTCCTTCTGTTCCTTTGCTCCCCACACGGATACAGAGGCAAAGTTAAATTGCAGAGAATCAGTATTCCTGAAGAGCAAAGTGCTAAGGAAAGATTATGACTGATACAGAGCAAAGTTACCGTATGGCGGAGTGATGTTATGCCAAATATTTTTGCAGCATTTCTAAAAGTGGAAGCATAACTTTTCAAACAACTAGGAAGTGCTTACCAATTGCCTGATGTGAATTGCTTTTCTGCATTTAGCAATGTTTAGGAGAACCGAATGGTTTTGCTTGATTATAGCAGTTAATTTGATCTAATGCAATTGATGTAAATCATGTAGTTAGCTTGATTTATGTCAATTGTACCAGCAAGAATTTGTTTACAAACCAACCCTGGAATGTCTTTCTTAACACCAAAAGTATTTTTGTGACAACTGCTGCTGTGAAGTAGAATACATATTGCCAGGCAAACAACATTTCAATTGTATTTTTGATTTCTTTATGGGTTTGGGTAGGGAAAAGACTTGAATTATTAATTACAGAAATGTGACATTTTGTGGTAATCTCTTAGCAGATTTGGGAATTTAATTTTCAGGAAAAAAAGCTATTATGTTCAAAACACATTTGGAGACATAGAATGGTGTTTTCTCACTAATGCATTTCCAGTAAACATGGAGATTTAATGATTTTCAGAGATCTATAATTGCATGCTGACAGTTCCTCCACTGAGGGAAGACCACTCTGCTGAGGAACAATTGTCCCACATGTGGATGATTCAGAATTCCTTTTGCAAGGGATGTTGTGGCTTCTGTGGGCATTTATTATGGCACGTTAAAATGTCATGTACCAGTCTTAAGGCAGTGACGTTCCCTGGCTGGTTCTTCTCCCTCAGGATTCTTTTCCATTGAATCTGTAGCAATTTCTCAGGGATCAATGAAATTAGACCAGTACAAAACTGCTGTGAGAGGAAAACCAGATTAGATGCATGCAGGTATTTTTACATTATACCTCTCTCTTAGTATCAGTAAAGGCATGCTATATATTTCAGTGTTTTAAGTATTTGAAAGGAATTGCTGTTTCCTGATCTAGAATGCTTTGAATAATACATCTAATAAGTGTTAAGAATCTTTGAAAACCAGGATACGAACAAACAGCAGTTACCTACTGCATGCATATAGGTCTTTTGAGGAGCTCCAATAGCAACAACACACAGCATGCTCCCAGTCACACCTCTCCTTTCCGTGTGCACAGAACTGCCATATGTTTCTTCAGTTTCTCTGTCAGCTTCACTGTTCTCATTCCTTTTAAATGCAGAGCCTGGAAGCTACATGTGAATTGCCTCCGGAACAGGGCAGAAGTAGTAAACGTGACCCTCCGGGAGGGAAATTCATGATGTGCAAATGTGGCCCAGTGGCATAAATCAGCCCCTGTAGAGTTTGGGAGGAGGGTTTCACCCTCTTGAATCTCTGCCAGCGCTAGTTAAGCTTAGAGTCAGTAACAACCGTGTCGTATACATGCTCTTCCTAAAGAAATGCAGGGTTTTTCTTTCCAAGTTGACTGTGTCCCTTCCCGTTGAATAGACCAGATCCCGATCTGCTATATGGACAAATTGAGTAATTTGGTTTCATGCATTCTTGAGACAGTCTTCTTGCTGCGCTGCCTCAGCGCTGTTCTCTGGGGAACTGTCACAAACCTCCAGCTAATGCAAGTCAGGACAGCAAACTTGCTGGCAGGGCTAGTTCCTAGGATTGTTACTATCCCCAAAATCTGACTCTGTCCAAAATCCTGATGATGCAGTTCATCTGGCTCAGGGCAAATACACACTTTGTTATACATAACACAGACATGATTACATTTTCCATTTGGTAAAGTCATAACGTAGCTCCAAGTCCTCTAAAAATAGAGACATGATTCAAGTTGCAAACAAGATGGAAGTATTTCAAATGGCTGCATTACACATAGAGCAAGCAAAGTGAAATTAATAGGAAAAAGCTGGTTTGGGGACTGGGGCCGTGCTCTCTTTTTCTAAGCAAATGCTTAGCCGTGAAGCTGTGTAAATCAACAGTTCCACTGTTGCGAGCAGAAGGAGTCTGGTTTACTTAAAATGCAGGCTGCTGCACGCGGTACCCTTCTGAAATGACAGAGCAAAGAAACAATTTTTCTTAAGTCACTGACCCATTTGTTTACCCACTGAGTTGCCAAATATGCATTTACAAAAGATATTTGCATTGGCTAGAACATCAGTATGTATCTATACAGTGTGTATATATACTGGTCCTTTTATTAGGAGAGACTGAGGCTATTTTAATTGCTAGTTTTCCACTTTCTGTTCTTTGTTACCCACAGCAGCCTCACTGACCTCTGCAAAAGCCAATTTAAAATTTAATTGCAATTATTATTGTTTAGACTAGGAGCAGGTTAATAGGGTGTTCTTCTTGGCTCCGGGTGCAAGGGCCCACTACGCCAAATAGCGTTTAATGGATAAGTAGGAACTGCTCTGTCAGGCCAGGATATCAAAACCTTTTAAAAAGATGGCAACATTAATTTTACAGGAAGAATTATTGGGGGAGAGACATTGTGGGCTGTCCAAGAGTGCAAGCAGTGCCTGGAGGAAGATCCCAGGGAGGGAAGGGAAGATCCCAGGCTCATTAAAGGAGAAGCGGTGCTGCTTAAAACCCCTCCTGGTTTATACATTCAGCAGTTAAGGCAGTAGGCTGTTAGGCCTCTGGACTTCCAAATCCCATTCAGGGATCTGTCCGGGCTCCTTGTGTGGTCTCAGGTGAGTGAGTCATTCTGGGCCTCCCATCTCTAAACCGGGCCTATTAGCAATTCCCTAGTCTAGAGGCCTGGGGAGGTTAAATTCAGGTAGGAAGGAGAAAGAGAAGGTTTAGGTGTTGTTATGAAGCCAGAATACAGGCTTGGTGGGCTGTTTGCATCAGAAAGTCCTTAATTTCTGTGTAAGGGTTTGGAGGTTTTACACAGAACTGGCCAGAGACCTGACGTTTTCCAAGAACTGAGAAGGAGAAAGTTCTCTCCTCCTCTTACTGCCTCCAGTGTACTGAAGGTCTGCATCACTTTTGTGATCTCCCTTTAGGACCTGCAGATCCTGTAGAGGGAAATGATGCACTTAAAGTAAAATCCACCTCATGTAAAGAGTAGTTTGTAAAATAGCGTATTTATATAGAGGTAATTAAGGTATCCTATGATTAACAGCAAACATTATGCTCTCTGCATAATAAATATTTTAAAATAGGGAATGTATTTCTATAGTACCAAATATTTGATTTTTCGGAAAGGTAAAACCCTAAGCAAAGATTTGAAGCTTGCATTGAAATAATATTAATACATGCAGCTCTACCTGAGCATTCAAATACCAGTGAGCACTGATTGGAAGGTGTTACGTATTTTTTTTTTATTTCTTCACTCAGTTCACAGTGTTTTCGGTGTTATAAACAATAAGAAAAAGCAAAAATTTAAATATTCCAGTTAAGATATCTGTTATTTCCTTAGTTACCCCCATGAATAAAAACTTTATGAACAAAAAAAATGACAGAAAAGGAGAAAAAACCACCCCTGCGAACACAGAGCAATGTACTGCCGCACACACAAAGGTTTCTCGGGGTAACTTTAACAAGGTTCGTTAGGTTCCTGATTTGTGCTGAGGCTGAGGTTATGGCCAAACCTGACTCCTCAGTGTTCCCATGGACCAGCGCTGCTCAGTTTGCCCATCTAATTATCCGTTTTTTTTCTGTCCAACCCACCCTTGTGGCAACTCAGCTCCTGAGAGCCCCTGAGCTACCCGGACTGCGATGCCTTACTCTTTCGGTCTCATCTGCCTGCACAGAGGCTTTTCCTGAGCATGGCTGACGCAGCAGAGACTTGTCCAGGCCCTCCACCGGGCATCCCGACACGCTTGTAATGCAGGCAGTCAAGAGTCAAACTAATCAACCGTCTCAGAGGTTAGACTTGGATGTTAGCGGATGCTGAGCCCAGGGACACCAACCGGAGCATGTAAGTGTGTGGCGTCCCTCTGGTTTGAAACTGGATGCATTTGGATGGGTGCCAAGAGTCTGGCGGTTTGCAGGGCTGCGCTTCTTCATTCCCAGAGCACTGGCTGTGTTACAGAGCCTTCGCCTTACTTTGCGCTTGCTTTGGAGTTTGAATTGCTGGTTCTCTTACAGGGACATTGCAAATCCAGATTAAAAATGCACCAAGTGTCGCTCTGTTATATCTTGTCATTTTCTGTCACTAATGGCAGATAATGGTGGAATAATTTGTTGCTATGTTAGAGCTCTGAATTGTTATAAATTCTCCTATACTATCTTAGCCCATACGTAGTTCCTGGGAAAAGGACAAGAAATTTCCCAGTGACTCTTTCTTTTCTCTTTTGTAAAGCATGTTGAACCTGGTTCTGGGCTTGAAAGCAATTAGTTTTGAGGCCGTTAAGAATAAATTGCTGATACCCTAGAATCCTCTTAATTGCTATCCTGATCAATGATACGCCTGTTTAATTGGGATGATTGGCAGGCAACTAATCCTGTGCAACACATTTCAATTACTCTAAACAATATATTAATGGCCTACCTGTGTTTAAATGGCACATCTCCTGTTGTCTTCTGCCATTGCAAGGTTTTCAAAAGAGCTATAAAGAGAGAGCTGAAAGCTTGAGAGGAGACACGTCCTACTTACGTAGCCCCCTGCTTTCTTCCTGTTTCTTCTCCTGCTTCTACATCACTCAACTTTATCCCAAATACTTAATACAAAAATTGTTGCATGTACACTTAAAGACAATTAATGAGTGGAGTATTTCCCCGCGCTATGCGTTCCACTGGTCCCCAGTACCTGGAAGAATTCCTTAATTGGTTGGTTTCTGTGTACGTCGGGTTCTTTGTGCTAACTGGAGCGTGCCGTTACATGTAGCCTATTCCTACGGTAGCTTCACACTTCGTTTTCTAATAGTATAAAAATGTGTAATTGGACAAGCCTATGGTCTTACTGTTAGAAAAGAATACTAATACGTTAATGCTCTCTTGTTATTAGGAGAGCTAGTTTAAAAAATGTCAGTGTTTTAATGATGAAAGAGAAAGTTGTCTAGAGGAAAAAAAAGTAAAAATGCATTTCATTTTAATTAGCTCTAATTAGAAGATTAATAGATTTTAAGGACAGAAGGAGTCATTGTGAACTTTAGGGCTAGCTCCACAGGATGTAGTCACATAACACAAAATAGATCCAGCCTCTGATGGCACATCGGCGTGCATATAGGAGATACCTACTTCCTACTGGCCATTAAGGCCCATTCTGCTGTCAAGAGGGAGGACGTGATTCTCTCCTGTTAAGACAGACATCTAAAATGGTTTAAATCAACCGTGTCCTAAAGACACCTAGGCTAAAAATATCCATTGACTAAAAAGGGAATCAAGTGTGACTAGGTCAGTATGGTGGACATCAAAACATAGATTAGATGAACCCCGCTGTCTCTCATATATCCC
Organism: Psophia crepitans; assembly: GCA_013399095.1. Taxonomy (NCBI): domain Eukaryota; kingdom Metazoa; phylum Chordata; class Aves; order Gruiformes; family Psophiidae; genus Psophia; species Psophia crepitans. The sequence goes on from VWZZ01000674.1 coordinate 110,266, forward strand.
ACAAAACAGTGAAGTAAAGAGTCCTTCAACAGTCACTGCTTTAGCTTCACGGTGTCTAAACTTAGAAAGTGTTTTCGCCCCAAGACTTCCCTGTGCTGCAGTTTGGTCTGGTGTGTGCGGCCAGAGCTGCCGTCATCTGACTGAGCGTTTCCAAACTGAGGCAGTGAAAAGCCTTCAGTGTGGGAAAGCACCTATCCTGACTGCTTGCAGGTCCCATGCCTGGCTGCCCCAGGTTCTTCGGAGGGAAGCTGAGTGAGCAGGTAATGTGGGAGCACATGCTTGATAGCTCCTCTGCTGGGGCAAGCAGGAACTCGGATTACGGGGAACACCATGAAATATTCAATCTCCACAGGTAAGACACAGCTCCTCGACTTTCAGCTTTTGTCTAAGCCGTGCTGAGATTAATCAGAGCGCTCCCAAATCTCTTGTTGGCCACCACCTTGTAGGTATGCTGAGCCCCCTGAACACATGCTAGTCAGACTTGGTCCTTCATTAGGAGGCAGATATAGTTGTTGTCTTTTTAACTCACCAGAGAAGGAAAGGAGCTGTTTTCCGTACAAATGCATATTGATCAGGCACACTTTCAAACATTTTTGTTGTTTCTTCAGTAGGAAAGCGGAAGTCAATTCCTGTCTCAGTCTGGGTTCATTCAAACCCCACTGTCCTACAGTAGCCCCAAGGCTATTGTGAAAAAAGTCACTGTGCAGCTGGCATTTGAAAATTCATCCCTGCTCTTCTCATTCTATGGTGTTAACAAATCCTGAACAACACAGTAGTTGGGTTTGAGCGAGAGAAAAGGTGCCGCTTCCTCTGTCATCCATCCTGCTCAGCAAGGGAGCCTGTGTCTGGCTTTCCTGGTTCTTACACATTCACAGGAAGAACAGTGTCAGCATTACACCCTTCTTTTTAGCATTGCTCAGTTGCTTGCTTTAGATGTACTTTCAGTGTATGGATTTTTTAGACTGCCTCTTTGAAATGTGTATTTCTTCCCATGGACAGGGAGCCTCTACGTAAATCTGGTCTTTGGATTTAACCTGGCTGAAGGAAGGGGCGTCACGTTTAGATTTTGCAGATCCTCACAGGGAAGTTCCCAGGTCTTCCTGGTTTTGGTTGCATCCTTAGTTCAATGTTCCATTGTGATTTTTGATAAACTTGTAGCTATGTTATCTGTGCCACTCTTCCAGGTTTCGCTTTCCTAACCCTGTCTTTGCTGTACGGTCCTGAATTTGGCATAGACCATTTTTGCTCAGTTAAATTCTGCTCTTAGAAATCTTCATCATCATGTCCAAGTATCTACTGATGTACTGCCTAAGTACCTAAAGCTATGATCGGGTGACTACTTAGCTTTTCTTTGATAAGTAACAGAACACATCCCTTAGATCTTCAGCTTTATAGTAACGGATAATAATTCTGGTATATATTGTTAATAAAAACAATTTCAAAAATTTGCAAATAGAAACAAAATAGGTCGATCCTTTATTAGAGAGATACTTCATTAATTTCTCTGCATCTATTCCATGCATATTTGTTTCTGTTTATCCTCTTACTGGTGCATTTCCTGAGATGTGTTGTAGTGTAATTTGTGATGAACAGGCAAATGAATTGTTTTTGCAGCACTTACGATATGTGTAAAATAGGTTCTTTTATGCTACATATTAAACCTCTGGAGAACTGTAAAGATGGACTTCAAGATTTTTACCATTGCTACACAGCTTTGCAGCCTTCAGTCTTATTGTTGTCTTTATACGTATAATCACTACCCCAGGGACAACCTTCCTTCCAAGTAACAGTGTGCAGTTGCTGAATCTGTATTTTTTTAAGAAATCTTTCTTTTCCTGACAGTTACTCCAGAGAGCAAAGAGAAAAGGACAGGTGTTTTCTCAGATGGTGGTTTGGTGACAAGGGCAGGAGACTGAGTAGGCTGGAGTATTAACGGGCTTTTTCAGGGGAACAGAGAAGAAAAGGGAGTAGAGCCATGTAAGAGGAGTGAAAAATACAAAACAAAATTGTGTAGATGTATAGAGAATAGGACAAAAGGAACAGGGATGAAGATGACTTTGCAGTGACACTGCAGTGAAGTAGATGATGGGAGCCTATGATGGCTTGCTTGGAGGGAGCATTGTGGCACCGCGAGGGCTGGGGTCCAGGAGCCCCAGAGCATCCCGGGGATGGCAGGGCCCCCCCTTGGGTGTTTCTCTATATGAATATCATTCGATTGTGTGGACTGGGTACGTAAAATAAATGTAAGCCACTAGGATTGTAATTTATGTACAGCAGAAGATGGTCCTAGCAAGAAAGTCAAGTGAAGGTGTGTGTGGGGATGAACGGGGGCCTGTGGACTCCTTGTATGTGTGTGTGGATGTGGCGTGCCTACCGAGTGCACAAGGGAGGGTGATCTTCAGCTATGTCTTTCGATATTGTTCCCTCTGAGGAATGGGATGGCACTTCAAGTAGACTTTTGATGGCTTGTCTTCATGAATAATGCTAATTTCATCATAATACAAAAAGTTTAAAACTTTAGCTTTTGTACAGTATGAAATGAATGAACAGTGCATCAGAAACATCTGTCAGGTTATAGAATAAAGGCTTAATTAGCATTTTTGTGTGGTGTGGAATAATTCATGCTGGGACATCAAAATTTGTCTTCTCAAATGCATGGGAAAAACACATTTTCTGGTCTTTCTTGTTGCTTTCAATAGACTGGTTCAGGCTGTGGGAAGGGAGAAAACGGTGTTGCGCCACGTTAGCACCAATGAAAATCTGCAGGGTGCAATGCAGTAGTACGAGCATCTTCAAAGCGCCGTACAAGTATGAATTAATACATTGATGTTGCACAGGGATTCTGTGGCCGGGATAATGCTGCAGTCGTATCAAGAGTTCAAGGGTATGATTTTCAAAAGCACTTAAATGACTTTGTAGCAGAAATTTCGATTCGGTGGCACTTAACGATTCTGTTGCTTGAACGCTGTGTTGAGTTACAGTGTATGTTGGCACGAAAATAAAGATAGCAGCAGAAAGGGAAGAAGTGAGAAAAGACCTCTATGAATGATCTGAGTTCTGGAAAATCTGTCTCGCTATCAAATTGCAAATTCACATGTTCTTTAATTATTACAGAGTTGTACGTATGGCTACAGAGAAAGTAGCTGCCTAGTCAGTCTAGCAAATGAAGTACATTGCCAAAGACAATAGTTGGAAGGAACAGCTATCAGTAGGAGGAGGATCTTGAGCAGTTCAGAACAGAAGTCGGGGTAGGTATTTATTCTCCTAGTCTGTTTTTAGCTCTTTCAGGCATCTCAATTAGATGCTCTGACTCAATACGCTGGAGCTGACTGACTGCCTCTTTTCATTGACTAGGCAGGGAACTCGAGTCCTTCACTTTGATCTGTTGAATCATTCCTAAGCAAGATACCTAACGTCGGCATGCATATATGGTGTGAAAACCTGCCAGGATGTATATTTTTATCAGTGAGGCTATGTTACAAAATTGGAACAAATAGCTGGAAATCCCTGAATGAAGGTTGTATACTTAAAAAAGAAAAAACCCAAGATCTTCCAGAAACTGTTAACTTTGTAAAGGAATCCCTGAGTGCAATCCTATGTGCTTGTGTCATGTGAGTAGTTATATTAGAACAAAATTGTCCCTTTGGCTGTAAAATGAATATGAAAATCATCGTAAGCTGCCCTCAAGTCTCTCATGTTCCTTGGACATCCTTATGTTCTGATCTATAGGATCTAATGAGCAGAATGCAGCATATTGCTGCTGTGTCTTGGCTCCATTGTGGTAGAGAATTTTAAGAAACTATAAATAATCAAGACTTTATTAACCCCTTGGTCTCAGTTTTATTCTTCCTCCCCTTTATATACTGTGGACACAGAATGCTTTAATTGACTCAATTATAAGTATGATGGGATGAGTTAATAGGATTTATATGCTTTGTATATACTTCATAAATTCTGAAGCACTATAATGCATTGGAGTTATAGATAAATTATATGAAGAAGCTGGTGAATTGAATAATAGAAAGAATAATAGGAAAACAGTAATTGAAAAACCTATAAACTCCATTAATGCATGCCCTTCCTTTATTAATTTGTAATAATAATGTAGTAGATAAATCAATCAAGGATATTGCAACAATAGGTGACTTAAAATGCTCTCTTCTAACGAGATTTCTTGCAATTTTATTCTAATTCCACACACTGAGTGAATTAAGGATGGAGTCAGACCGATACCGTTCTGTGTTACGCTGGGCTGATTGTGAGTGGAGCCCTATTAGTGTAATTGGGAACGGAATTTGGCCCTGAGCTCTCACTCACCATGCGAGGAAAGGGAGGGGAGAGACTCTCTCCCCAGGTTTACCCGTAGTTCTATAATTTGAGACTTGTGCAGAATGAAACCCTGAACCCAAGCGCCTGTGTATCGACGGCTGCATACATAATGCATAAGCTATTAAGCGTTATGAAGAGCGCTCTGCTTGTTGGGTAGCTGCGGAATAACATGGCTAACAGATGTTGTGCTTCTAAAGCAGTTGAACTCCTGAGTGTGCTTTTATCTTCTGATCTGCCGCGTACTGTGGCTCCCTCACTAGTGCGTGCACAAGGCAGGCAGATTAGCGTTAATTAGAGAGAAGCTTTGCTCATTTCTCATTGCCAGTTTCAATTTTGGGGCAAGGAAATGTTTCTCTCCTTTACGATTTCAAACAAGGGCATTTTAGTATATGTTTGTGGGGGGGTGGGATTAGGCATTGATCAGTGATGATTATGCTTAAATTGGCTGGTGCAGGTCTGGAAGTCAAGTGTCAATGTCTCAAAGTGGATGAAGGCTGGTGGGGAGGATGGGGAGGGCAGGGCCAGGCTTGGTGCTGGCTGTTGGACAGGGGTCCTACGAGGAAAGCCAGAGGAGCCAAGGAGCCATGCCATTTTGTGGCATGGGTTTGTGAGAAGTATGAGCTGAATATTCCTTCTAGGACATTACTGAGCTTTATTAAAGCATTTTGCATTGCTGCTTATAATGAGAAAGGAAAGGGAGCTCTCACCACCTTCTGACCCCCCTCCCTCAAGCCCCAATGCAAACGAGGATTTATTGCTTCATTAGCAGTGTGATCACGCTTCACAATGAGTATTAAAGCATTGGCTTACTGGTTATTTAGGGAATGACTCTTCCCCCAGCTATCCCGCACCCCCACTGCACCCCCACTTTATTTCATAGGCTTTTGCCATTTGCCCATCACAATCAAAATATCACTGTTTCCCTTTCTGTAGTGATAGGACACTGGCAACAGAACAAATATTTTTAGGTTGTCAGTATGCTACAAAATAGTAGTGTGGGCAGGGTAAATTGAAATCAAAGCAGAACCAAATTCCACTCATTCTTCAGATTCCCAGGCAGACTGAGACATCTTTTGCAGTTCATTGATCTTTTGACGTGAGCTTAGAGATCATTCCCAGACAAGGGGAGTAAGTCCCCAGATGGGGAAGGCTATGCTCTCTGTTCCAGTTGTACTTGCTCCCCCCGCCACCCCAGCTCTGTACTTCCTGTTGTGAGACTGTGGCAGGGCCTCTGCAGTGTTTGCGTTTACCTACCCCCCTTCATAATTACTCCTATACAATGGTATTTTATCAAATGGCCTAGGTACATTGTCTAATGACTTCCTGAATATATCAGTGATAGAAAAGAACTTTTGTTTTTGCAAAGCAGTAATTGTGGTAGGCTTGCGAGTGTTGCTTTCTTCTATCATTAATTTCAATTATGTCCTGTAAGATTTCCGCAGTAGCTGTCCAGTGGTGAAGGCTCTGTAGGCCACCATGCCTTGGCACTTCAAATTGTGGTTATGTTTGGAAAAGTGAATTCTTATTCAGCCTGTCTACTGTCCTGAGTCATATTTGCTTACTTTACTGACACAAACACGTTTTTATTACTGCTACCGTCACAGTGCCAATATACCTCCAAGCTGCAGGGTGACCTGTAATCTGCTCCATCTCATGTAGCCTCAACAACGTTGTCAGCAATGGTTTAATTGTAGATGATATTTTGGCCCTGATGCTTGGAACAGACTCAGCTTGGCCTCCATCCACAAAAAAAATTTGTGACAGTGTTTTTTTTTTTCTGCATTAGGAGGCAATTCACCACTTAGTATTTGTTGGTTTTGTCATGAGTGAACAATCTTTGATGCTACCAGAGTAGCAGTCAGAGAAGCTAGGGTTCAAGGCACTTCTTTGGTGAACCTCTGGGGTGTTCAGCAGATGCATATGCTCACTCTCTGAAGTGTCTTCAGAGGCAACAGCCTCGTCAGACTTGCTCCGTTTGTATGAGCTGAATTCTCTGAGCTGCCTACCTGTTTCCCTTGTTTTTCTCCTGGATTTGTAAGACTGCTCTGCACACAGATTTTTGCTATGAAAAGGTATGATGCTTGTTTTGGCTCTGTAGTTGATACTTGTTTTGGCTCTCCACTAATGAATGGAATTATTTTTAGCATTAAGTCAGGCTAATTTGACAGTGCTATTGCAGTTTAACAAATTAACACTTCAGTTTGTAATTTCTGCCGTCTCTTAGGCGAAGGGTTGTTCTGAAGGGTACTGCAGTTAACAGTGGTAGCGGGCACCACCGTCGTCAGCAGCCATAGTTCCCGACTCCTTGCAATTTTGAAATGATGCGAGCAACAGTACTGGCAGGTTTGTCATGGTATGGGGACACCTGCATTATGAGCACTCATGCCAGGATGCATTCGCACTGTGGAGGAAGGAATAACCAGAGCACTGCAGAACTTTGCTGCTGCTAATATTGAGACTGAAGATGAGTACCGTTCTCATCTGTATTTCACCACTGGTAACATGACTGCCTCTCCCTTTGCTTTTTAGGACACCTTTTGTTGTCCTGTATCTCTGTACTAAGAATAAGTTGTGCCAAAGACTCTTTGCTGGCCCTGAAGCCCAGGGATGTGGCAGAATGTGTGTGCACACTGCTAAACTGTCCTGCCCTGGAAAACTTGGTGACCTCATTCAAATGTCCTATGGGGAACATGAGGCCAGGGACTAAGGTACCACCCAGAATGACCAATGCATGAAAATGCTGGGGCCCATGACCTGGCCTTGTTATTTTAGCAGTATAGACGTAGTCCCTGAGGGCAAATAACTTGCTTGTCTCTAGCATCTTGACCTGTATCTGGTATACAGCAAGACGGCCTTCACTCTGAACACTAAACAGAAGACTTTAGGACCAACATGACTGTTGCAGTGGTCTTTATTGTGTTCCTTCACTGAATCTTGATGATGCCTCTGCAGTGTGTGTCCTCATTTCTTGCCCATGGTATGTGTCTCTTGGTTCAGTGCTTTTGGGAAGGTCCAAAAAGTCCTCCAAAACCGGTGTACTCAGATAGAAAATCTAAGGAAGAGTTTTTCCCTTTCTCTCTTCCTTCCAACACCAATGCTGTCTCCAAGGGGAAGGCATCCAAATCCCTCTGTATCCCCTTGGATAATGGTGAAAGGATCTCACAGGGCATGCTGGAAAGTCCTGACATGGCAGTTGTGGCACAAAAGGTGCTAAGTCCTGTTCCATGTAGGTACACGTGTGATTGAGCTTGTAGGGTCTGTGTGCTGCTTTGTTTGCTCCAGCGGGGCAGATATAGGCAGGGTCCTGGCAAAATGGTGGTCCTCAGGCTGCATTTGCCCACCTCTTCCTCACTTCTTTTAACTACAGAATTATGGAAGTTAGTGGGTTTGGGGCTGTAGTGGTTGGCCATGAGACAGCAGATGAGCCGGGCCTGGTCTAAGTGCTAGGAAGAGCTGCCAGTAGAATGCATATAATCAGACCACATATGATTATCATACCATCATAATTTTTGTTGTTTCTGTGGTTGAGAACACTTGGCTTTGATGTAGCTGGGCCTTGAGCACAAGCTTATCGTTAATAATCAGGAAACTCTTCTACTCTTTGTGTTTAGTTAAAAGGAAGTCTCTCCACTGTTTACCACATAACCACATCCTTTACCATCACAGTTTTATTTCCTGGCAATCCAAAGCTTTGAGAGGTAAATACCTCTGAGCTCAGGCATTGGATGGGATAAGTATCCCATTTTTAGTGGCAATGGTTGGCATAGATACTCATCAGTAGTATTTAGGTAAAGACATACCAGATCAGCCCTTAGAATAACTTTAACGTAAAGGATCCTGTCAGATTTTGGCAAACCAGAAAGTAAGTACCTGTTGCAGGAATGAAAACAAATCAATATCAGCCAGTCACAATGTTTACTTTGTTCGTTCCCCTCCCCAACCTCATTTCATGGATTTTCAGTTTATGACTTTTTTTTGTCACAGTGTGAATGATATGTTGGGATTAAGGCATTAACTCTAAAGGCAAGGCTTTCCAGTTTCTAAGTTGTCTCGCTTGATGATGACTATACATTAAGTTTCATATTACAGCTCTTCATTTTGCAGAGTCTCCTATCTTGATCCTCTTACAGAAGAGGGTTTTCCAGGGGGTTACAGCTGCATCCAGCTCTGCTTTAGTTTCTGCCTTTAACAAACATTTGAAAAACTAAGGCATGACTTACAGGGAAAACCAGTTGTTAAAGGCAATTCAGTCACGTCCTTGCAACACATCCTCCCAAACACTAGTTTATTTTGTAGTTTGCTAGTTATTCTGTTCAGGTTGAAAAATATTTAAAAATATGTTAGGATGCTAATCTGTTAGCATGTGACAGTTTGTCTGACCTTTGATGAATTGTAATTTTGGATTTCATTGTCACTTTATGGTAAGGATGATGATTGCTTTACATTTTCAAGGCAGAACACCTGAGATACGATACTTCTCACCAGCTGAAGAAGAACTCGGGGAACTCTCACAGTGTCTTTTAATGGTTTGTCAGGTTTCACGTTGGCCAGAGCTCAATGGGAAATCTCTGTTTTGAGGTGAAGTGAACCTCAACCGTTCCATAGCAGTTGGGGTTTGTCTGCACAACCCAACATTACTGCTCCAGCATCTTTCCTCTCTTATGCCCAGTTGAGAAGGCAGCAGAGTTATCAGCACTGTGTTCAGGTAAGAGGCTCTTTGGGCAATATGAAACTTTACGCTTCCCAAGAGCTGTGATAGGAATGGCAAGAAGTGCAACCTCTGTCCTCAGTGAAGGATTTTGGTTTTCCTTCCTAAGCATTCAGCAAGAAGTCTGGCTCAGGATTCACCACTCAGTTGATACCCACATTAACTCCATTGCAGAAAATTATTCCTGATTCCCCAGGAAGAAAACTATATAATCAAATCTGGAGTGGGTTTTTTTTTTTCATTAATATCAAACTTCTCTATTTTTGTAAAATCCAGCAAACTGCAATGGAGTAAGCATTTGTATGGACACGAATTAATTTTCCTTTTTCTTTCTTCCTTCATTTTTGGTAGCCTGAAGGACAAGGATTTATTTTATTTATTTTCATGTAGAAAAAATACACAGTAATCAGCTGGTTCTTGTAATCTTTGTGCCCTTTCCTGAGCCATTCCCTGATTACTACAATATAATTTCATTTTCTTTTATTAATTACTTCTTTTTGCTTGTACTGTCAGATTAGTTCTGAAATATTTCCATTGTAGGAGCTATTTAAACCTTCCTCCTTTAGATCCGTACCAGATAATCAGGGCAATTTGATTAAAATGGAAGGCTGACTTGATTCATGTTTCTTTTTCTAAAATGAGGGAAGAAAGTTCAGGCCATCTTTGAACCACATGTAATACTAGTCAAAAAACAGTTTGATAATCCTGACTCCAGTGGTCTTCATCTCAGTCTGAATTTAGGACTATTTATCTACGTATAATTTCTATTCAAATATGAATTAAAACAGCGCAATTAAAAAAATTACCACTGCTCACACAAAATGCAGAGACAATCATGCTGAAGAATCTGTAGAGACATAAATCTTCTGCCAGTACAGCAGAAATAAAATGTGTTCATAGTTCTCATTGAGAATGAACAGTGAGATGGCAAAATGTGCAGAGGACATAGTGCTATTTAGATGGGAGAATTTCAGATGGGTACTTAAAAATTCTACTTGGGTGATCAGCACAGTGGCCAAGAAATTTTTGTCTTGAAAAATGCAAATTAAGGCATGGTCAAAGGTAGAGTGTTTCTTTCTAGCAGTGACCACTTGGGAAAGAGAATTGGACATGACTGCGGGGAGTTCTGCATGCAGAAATGGTCAAAAGGTAAACAAAATGCTTGCTTTGGTAGCTTTCTTCCCATCCCTGGAATTTTGACATTTTTCTCAATCAATATGGAAGCTTTGGGTTTTATGTTTTCATAAAACTGAAGTTATTTTAAAGGATAATCAGTTCCTGCAGACAGTAACTAGGCTGGATTTTTAAATCTTAATCTATTTTCTTCAACACAAAACCAAAGCAACGAATAGACATGTGCGAAGGTGACTCTGCCTCTGACTATTTGTGCATTTGTAAAATATATTTCTTCATTATTATTTTTAATTGTACATGGTCCTATGTAATCAAGTGATAGTAATGATTAAGTACAAGTCAGCTTTTTAAAATTGTGTTTATATATTTGTTTAGCTGTAGTACAGTTCAGAAGAGGGAAACTGTGATGCTGTTTCTCTTCAGTTTCTACTCGGGAAAGATCTGCTAGCTTACCAATGTATATTGAATGTCTGCCTTCACAGAAGAGGGTAGAGGATTGTTGGGTTTGTCATAGTGTAGTATCAGAGACTGCAGAGACTGCAAAAGGGAGACTTTCCTAATTGCCGTCTCTTGACACTGGAGTAGTTACCTGATAAATAGTAGTTCTTGTATTTCCCATTCTCAGGCGTTTTTGAGAAGCTTTCAGTGCTCTGAGAGTGACTGACCCAGCATCCCCAGAGCAGCACGGCACGTGGCTGTGCCTGTCCGTGTTCAGCAGAGCAGTTAAGCGCATTCTCAAGTTTAAATATGTGAGTAAAGTTAAGTATGTGCCTCACTGCTTTGTAAAAAGTTATGGCTGTCAATCTTGGCCAGTAAAGACATATGTTTGCTGACATCTGGGCAAGCTGCAAAGGCCTGTCCAGCTGTGGGTTGCCATCTCGCCTTTCTCCTCCAAGTCAGAGGCATCTTCAAGGGGTCATTGTGGTTGAGGGACTGCCTCAGAGCACTGCAGGTTACAGCTTTCCCTAGCAATGCCTGCATTTTCTCCATTATACCTGGCAAAAACAATCAAATAAATGCAAACCAGAGAAGCAAAATAAATCAGACAGAAGCCTCAGAGGTAAATGAAGAACCTTTGTTTTCCATTTAAACCTGCTGGATGTAGTAGTCTGTATGCCAGACCTTGGATCTCTCGAAAATGACTTATTCCCGGCATAATTTGCCACCTACATTAGACTGAATGAAAATCCATCAGCGAATGGCTTCCAGGTAGAGACTCTGCAACATTTGGATTTAGTTCCAAATTTCAAAGGTCGTTTAGAAAATCCAGGTCAGGATTCAGAGCTGAATTTCAAATGTCCCTGAAGTTCATGTTTGTTCAGACCTAAGCCTGTGAATCTGAACCAACACAATAATGCAGATTTAAAACAAGAACTTCTAGGTTTATGTAGAATCGTTTATTAATTTTCTCTATGGTATTATTTACCAGTCACAAGGGCATGTAAAATAACTACTTAATAATTATGAACTGCTAAAGCCACTCATTATGCATGAAAATGTGTGAGTACAAATTCTCTAAATGATGTGGAAGTTGGACTATCGGGAACATTCAGATTGTACATTATCAAAAGTGTAGGCTACTCTCTAGTACATTTGTCTGATATACAAGACAATTTCATCTCAACTTGGATGAGATACAGAAGCGTAGGCTCTGTGGAATATGAAGTGGGCTTGATGGAGCAGAGGGAAATTCATGTTATGTTCAATGTGCCTAGTAAATAATGAGATATTAAATTATAATGTGTTCCAGGAGTTTTCAACTGTATTTTCTCTTTAATCATTTCATTACTCAGAGTCCTTTGTTTCTGACTTGTGTCTTTCATTAGAACTTTAGGACTCAAGTATGTGTGTGGGGAGCTCTGTGAAGGTCCCTGTGGTAACCTCCACTGCATTAATTCCTTCAAATACGAAGGAGATTTGTCCGCAGTAGAATCCATGTTTCTTGAGCTACAGATTTCTGCCAAGAGCATGAGCTTCTGAGCAGGCCTGTGAAGACAGGCTTCATCTGCAGCAGCCACCATGTGTAGCTGGAGCTTCCTTGAACTGTATCTCACTTCCATGGCTCACTTCGACTGAGCAGATGTGAACCCTTTTTCAGCGAGACTTGCAGCCGAAGTGATGTGGTGTGACTGCAGGGGTGGGAGCAAAGGAAAGGACTCTTAGCGCCTTGTGTGAGCTAGTACTATCCTGCTCAGTGTTCCCATCCCTTGGCACCGCTGTGTGAGCGTTGGACCAGCAAGCAGGATTGGTGCTTTCAAACAGATGGGCCTGAGCACAGTCTGCGCCAAGGGAAATATGTATGTGAGTCAGCTGTGGGTGTTAAGGGCAGGATTCCCATTTGATATTCTCAGCATCACAGCAGGTATAAGGGTCCAAACATTTAAACAGTGTAAAGCACTTGAGCCTCTTAAAAATGCATGATGGATAGTTAAATTCCTGCTAGCGGGAAGGGGGAGGAACCTTCTGCAGGTAGGCTCACCAAGCAGCAGAGGAGTTAGGGCTGTGCAGTCTTGTTTGTTACCAATGAGTCAAAGAAGCCTTGGCATGTGGATTTGGGACCAGGAAGGCAAACAGGCTTCTGATGCGTGGGCTTTGTGAAACCCAAGGACAGACTTTTCAGCTATTTGCCTTTGATTACCAAGTGCTAAAGTGTCTATTACAGGAAAGCAAGGAAAGTGCTTTAGTTACGTTTCCATAAACAAGATCCTGATTTCCTGGACTGAAGCCTCAGGGAGCATTATAATGTGGCAGTTGGTATGGGCTGGTGTGCTGGTGGTTGTGTTTTACCTTGTGCTATTCAGAGGAGCCTAAAGGTGTTCGATCCCTGGTCCCTCATGACTTTCTTATGTTTCCTTGAAAATCTCCTCTTTAATGTTCACCGTAGAATAAACCCTGCTGACATGGGCTACGTTTATGGTACCAGACTGCAAGAGCTCTCCTTTCTGTGCTTCCCAGTGTGGCACACACACTAGCCGTCCTTTATTGGTATATGGGATAAGACTTGGCCATGCAAGCATGCTGTTCTCCCAGATGCAGGGTTTTAAGGAAGGGAAACATGCCGGGGTAGGAGCAAAGACATACTCCAAGAGATGTCCTACCAGACTAGGTGAGCAGGAATACAAGTCATACATTAACGTTACCCCCGCTGGTAAATCCGTACATTGACACAGACATTACTTTGTATCTTAATACTTTTTATACATGCAGTATTTATCCAAATACGGTGCTTACCAAATACCCTGCCATATTATTTGTGAAAACACTTACTTAGGTACAGAGTTATTTCACTTGCATGCACATACCTTTTTTTTTTTCAGCGTGAGTGAATGAACTGGCATGCCTGTACAGTTGTCAAGGCCACAACTGGAACAATTTAACCTACTGTAAATAAAAAGCCAGAAAATCTTGGATAAGGTTGCAGTTTCAGTGTGGGTCCAGGGTTGATGCCAATTAAACTTATATAGTTGCAGTAGGAGGACATTAAGGCTGCAGAGATTGTGCTCCAGAACTGGAAATTTTGGAACACGTGTGGACCGAATTCTTTGGTGCATAGTGGTATTGTCTTTAACAACAATACAAAGGCACACATACACTCCCATTATCAGCTGATGGCAAATGTGCCCATAGATGGCACTCAGAAAAATGTAACGGTGTTTATGGCTTTTGCAGGATCAATAAAGTTCATTGTTGTGCAGTCCAAATAGCTCCCTTTGGCGCAGCTCTCTTTACGGCAGCTTTGAACAGCAAAGCCCTTGTTGGAAGGTTCTGAGAAATGGTAATGCAGTTTCAAAGGTACTCATAGAATATATATATAAAAATAAATAAATGGAACCATTTGATAAATATTAGTCAACACAGGAAATATTAAATGCAGTTTAATTTGGCTGCTGGTAAATTGCAGGGTGCTCTCAAATAAATATGTGCTTTTATTTTAGAAGATCAGTATTGCTTTGCTTTGCTGGTAAGAAAATATGCAGCGCTGATCTGAAATGTGACTTGACACTTGAAAATATAACCTAGAACTAGTAAAAGGAGTAAAAGAAAACATGCTGGCTTGCCAGCCTATTAGCTTAGCACCTGACTTACAGATGCCCTACATTCAAAACATTTTTTTTTAAAAATGCAGACTCAGGGATGTATTTATTTCACGATTATCTTCATGTCTTCCTCCACATTCAGGTCCCTTCGTGAACAATGGCTAACTCTGCTCTGGCATAGTAGAAGCCGGCTTGAGTCTTTCCTAATAAGCACCTTCAAAACCTGATTATATGAAGTTATCTGGGAGCACTGAAAGCTTCAGAGAGGCAGTGGTATCAATCTTAGATGGGGTAAAGACCTCCTGCGCTTGGCAGAAGTTCTTTAGTGCATTGGTTGCCCTACATCCACCCTAAATCTGCAAGCTGCTGGTAGTGTACTGTGTACAACCTGTGGAGATGGACTATGTTATCCAGATTCAGGGTACTGCTTGTATGACCCTGAATCTTTTGCAGAAACCAGGGAGGGAGCTGCCTGAAGAAGTGATGTTGATGGGTGGGCTGGGCAGGTGTCGGTACCTTTTCCTTGGCACATCAAACACAGCGTGTGCTGGGACAGATGTGCTAAGAGGAGGTGTTATGGTCCCTCTTGCCTGTGGTTTCAGAGGGATGACAGATTCTCTCTGAACACTTAACGCTGTAATACTCCATCCTGTTTCAGTATGGCAAGGAGTCAGATTTGTACGTGCTTACATCTAAATACAAATGAATATAAATAATAGGTGAATGTCTGTCTTTGATATTCTGTTCAGTGAAAGAATCAGTCAATTGATTAACCTATTATTCAGTCCATTATTCAGGGTTGTATCACAATGAAGTCACAATTATTTATGAAACTTTGATTAATTTTACATCTGTTCTTGGCTTTAGGCCATCAATTAAACTATATAAAAAGAAGCAATTAGTCACTTTACCTTTTAAGAATTTTTTATTTAAGTTCATGCAAAGATTTATTTCTGTCTTGAAAAATCTACAGCCATATGCCACTGTATTTGTCTTTTTTAGGTCCATTATTTCACCTACTATTTTCATTTAATTCCAAAAATTTGCTGAAAGCTGTGAGTACTCAGCACCTTCCCAAACTGAGCTACTTTGATTTCATCACTTAAGCATGCGTTCAGGCATTAACCTTAGGTAGATGTGTTTTGAAATGCTGGGCAGTGGTTTCTAGCAGGAATGTTAATCTTTACGAGCGCCACCACTGAGATTTCAGTCTTTGAGGGCTACCTCTTTCCGTAATGAAAAAGCCTGTGTTTCAGTGATCCTGTCATCTCTGCTGGCTGGAGTTTTAATTCCTGGTAGGGCCACTTAAGTCTAACAGGTCAAAGAGGCCAGACAAAATGAAGTTCACTCTTTTGCCAGACTGGCAGATGATTGATAGTTCTATAACTTATCCTCATTAGCAAAATAAAGTCAAGCATCAAAAATACACTAAGGTGGTCACACTAGCAAGGTAATGGACTTTGCAATTTTTACGAGTCTTGATGTGAGTCATTGGTGAAGCCAGGCCTCCTCGGCGGTCTTTTATAAGTTAAGTAGGTAAGTAAATTTCTAGAGCATTAGAACAATAGTTGCAATAATAAAAGTTGATAGCAGTAATGAAAGAAATGGACAAACGTAAGCCCTAAATCCTTGGAGTGCACAAACATCAGTGCTGACAAAAGGCGATGTAAAAATGAAAAAATCTGTAATATATCCAAGGGTGCAAGATAGTTACTATTCAATGAGCATAATATTAATTCAGAAACAGCATCATCACTCATAGGCTACGAGCCAGTTATGACTGTGGCGTTACTCATCAGCATGCTACAACTGACAGCACTGCTAGGCTGGTATCTTTGCAGTACCGGCAATAACAAAAGTTGGGGCAGTCAAAATATATTGGAGAAAGCAGTGAGCAAGCACAATCCCAGTATTTTAGATCAGCATGAGGAAAAAGCTATGATCAGTACTCAGTGTCAGCGTTCAGAGTGAGCAGAAACCATTGCTAAATGTGGCTGTCTACAAGTCACAGAAGTCATCCAAATGGAGTCAGCAGGAATTGGTTTAATCGGTTTAACTTTTCCTAAAAGGCAATTGAAGTCAGCTCTTGAAGGCATGAGATGGTATAGATGAGCTGATATTAGAAGTTACCAGATTTTTTGTTTGGTAAGACTGAAGACCAAATTCATTTAAAAAGCACACACCTTTTATGATGCTGCTGCAAAACTGTGAGAGTAACACTTTGGAATGTTTTAACTTTTTTGTCAGCGGCAGGAAAAGTGCTCTGGTCCTCTTGGAAGTGTTGTAGCTGCAGTTGAAATACGGTTTTGGGAGCTGGGCTTAAGAGTAGACAGACTGGATAGAACCCAGAGGAGGGCAACAGGAAAAGAGGATTAGAGAATGTGCTTATGGAAACAAGGTGAAGGAACTGATTTGTCTAATTTAGCAAGAAGAGGCCTGAGGGGAAACTTCATCTCCCAAAACATACACGAACCATGGGAACGAATAGTGAGCAATTGTTCCAACACTGGGACAATCGTTCAGGGCTCCGCATTAAAGGCTTTTAAAAAGTGGTTAAAGGAAACTCTGCCAGGGATAGTCTACAACTGCTTGATCCCAAGTTAATGCAGAGACTGGGGCCAAAACAGCCGTGGAATTCTTTTCCAACTCTTCCTTTTTACTACCCTAAAAAAAGTGTAAGGAAATGGCTAGACACAACAAAACAAATTTCCAGTTACAAGGATGAAAGGAGTCCACGTGTGTCAAAGCTCAGATCTTGTACAAGTCCATCCTGATGTACCATTGTCTTTTTTGAATGATTGTATCGTAGATGCTGCAACAGCTGTTCCTGATTTTCAGAAGAGTGTCTCTGAAGTCTGCATAACTGAGGACAGAAAAGAAACAAGCCAAAAAAAGCACTAAGTCCTCAGAAGTACCTCTGAAAAAAAAAGGCAGCAAAAAGTTGTAAAGCAAAGGACAGTACAGTGTGAGGCAGCATAAGTAGACATGTGGGCAACAACAAGGATAAGTTCATCAAGAAGCTGAAACAGTTGGTTAAGGGGATTGTAGTAAAGTATTCTATCAACTCAACTACTGAACGTGATTAAGACTTTGACCATTCTGAAATGGTACTGTGCTTTACAGGCACAGTAGGAAGATACGATAAACCTTCATAAACTTGAGAAAACTTCAGGTGAAGCTCAAACCACCATTGAAATGCTTTGAGAGTGAGATGGCTGATAAATCACTGAACTCTTCAGCAAAGCAAGGAACCAGGAAAATCTTGCAGAATAACAGGGAATGCAGCATTATAGCCAAAATACCAAAGAAGGGCAATGTTAGCAATCATAGCAGTTAGCAAACTAAGCAACTGTGACCGTTACACTTCTTCGAGTGACAGCCAAACTCTCCTACGTTGTCATATAAACCAAAACAAACCGAAAGAAGTGGTTTTGCTGAAGCCTGGGTTTCAACCTGGAAAATTAACTTGTCAACTGATTTTTCACAGGAGGGTTAATCATTCAAGAGAATATCAAATGGCTTAAAAAAAACTTCATAATTTTTCTGAAATCACGTGAGAGATTTCTTTATAAATTACTCTGAAACATCTTGATGTGTAACGGTATGCCAATAAAAATAATTTTGTCAAGGTGCAGCGTGCACAGTTAAATCAATGTAAACTTGAGCAAATGATCTGATAATAGATAAATGTCAAGCATGGTTGTATTATCTCACCTCTGGTATTTGGCCATTATGCTGAAAAATGTAGATGGATACAACACAGCACTGTATGACTCAGAAGATGTATGTCGAAATTAGAGTTTGCTGGTTGCAGAAGTCTTCCAAATGGCAAAAAATCTGCTCCCCCCCCCACCGTGTAGTTCAAGACAGTTCAGCGTCATAAACATGAGCTGAACATTATCAGTCAGGTGTGAGTAAACAACAGATATTGCAGCAGGAACCCCCCAGGTCCCAGCTCACACATTATTTTAGGAGGCAGAGCATACGAGCGGTAATGCACATCCTTTGCAGTAGATCATGGGTCAGTACAGATGTATGAAAGGACATGCTGTCGAATAGCCAAAATGTGCTTCCACCTCAAAGAGATTTGATTTTCAAAGGTCTACAACTGGAAGGCTATCCGACAAATCTTCAACTCAGAAGTTGTTTCTGGTAAAGAAAGAAAGCGCCCTAAAACGACGAGGCATTAAGTGGAATTAATTTATAACAAATACCAGAATTCATCAGAGTTTTCAGATAATTATGCTTTATCACTAAAGCTCTTCAGAAAGGAAAATTGGAAATATTTGCTGGGAGCTGTGAATCAAGGCAGGGCATCAGCCGTGACAGCTCTGCCATGGGGCAGTTGGAGGAGCAGAAGAAAAAGGCCCACAAAAAGAACCTCTCTAATTGAACTTTGTGCAGTGTGGGAAATAGTGCAATATTTAACAATTCTGGGAATATGTAGAAAACTGTCCAAATAAAAAAAAAAACTGGCAAGGCCTCATTTTGGCCCTGAGCTACTTTGGATGGCAGAGGAAAGAATCATCCTGGAGCTGAAGGATCTCTCGTGTTTCTGTAGTCCTTGTAGCTATAAAAGGTTTGTGTATAGAATATAAGTATTTCATCACTGAGTAATATATTACAGGGGATAACTAGCTATTACTAGTTCATTTAAGAAAATACTTTCAAAAGGCACTGTGTGCCAAAATTGCAAGACTAAATATATTGTATTGTAAAAAAAGCCATTAATGATTGCTTCCTGGAGATGAGCATTATAGGTTTCAATTTGTAGCTACAAAGCAATGAAATTTTCAGTACACTCAGAAAATTGTACATTGTATATTAAGGGAATTGAAGACTTTGAAAATGGAGATGGGTGTTCAATTTTTATATCCACACAACTGTGAAAGAACTAGGAAAAAACACCTGCTTTGATTTGACTTCTGAAGGAAAGTGTTGATGAAAAATTGCTAATTAAAAGCAAACAAACAAACAAAAAATCACAGATGTACCCCCCCACTTTGCTCAAATGTGTTTCCTGTAAGCTACCAGAATCGCTCTAGTACTTGTAAAAACAAATAGAAAACTTCACTATCTTTAAATCAGTGCATGCTGGGAAATCACAGGCTCCCTTATCACTTCCAAAAATGACCTGCTTAGAGTAAATTGAAGCGCTTTGATAGTTCAGATAGCTGTACGATTCACATGTTCAGAGTGGTGATCACCTTCAAATTTAAGCACTTAATTTAAGAGCTTCAATAATTTTAAATTGCTATGTGCCACCAACTGGCAGGCAGAGACTCAAATGCTACAGTATTTTAAAAACACTTTGGTGTTTTGCTTAATATTTTTATTTCAGGGATTTCAGAGAGGGTTTCTATACTCAAGCGTGGAAAATGGGACAGATTTCAAGATTAAAGTAGAAAAGTAACAGACTGGGTTTTCTTAAAATCAGAGCAGAGGAGGTCTTCTCTGGGGAATCTACAGCTCCTAAGCCTGTGCTTGGCTTTTTCTCTGAACTGTTTGACCAATGTCTTTGTCTGGGCTGCAGCAGAAGGTAGAAAGAGAGGTGACGGCATTTACGTGGGCATCAAGAGACTTTTCTATTCTACTCTCCTGAAAGAACCTGCCCAGGTTAGGTTTGTTTCCATGAGGCATTTCTGCCTAACACCTACTTCTGCAGAAGCAGCTAGGAATGAAAGCTTTACCGTTATTTGAGCACTTCCCCACTTGTGGGTTCAGATATTTTTTACCTGTCTGCAGGTTTGTTCATTTGTTGTTTTGGTTTTACTAAGCTTCAATTTCATGTCAGGATAAATCCTTCCTTTGTGCTTTGAACTAGCCCGGGACAACATTTATCCATGAAATGCTTTGCTGAAGACTGAGCTGAACTGTAAGGGGCTACCGCGGACTTGGTCTCAGCAGGTAGGAGAAGTGCAGAGCGTACCACAAAGACCCTCACAGCCCCATAACTCTGTCAGGCTCTAGACATGGGGAGCAGGGTTTTTGAGCGTAATGGGAAAGTCAGACATCAGAGACGATTACTCACGCCTGCTTGGAAGGAGGTGCAAGTCTTTGAACTAGGAAGGTGTCACTCCAGGCTCCTGCAGCCCAGCCGGCAACAGGTACTGCTCTTCAGGCTGGAAGGGGAATGGAGATGGAGCAGCAAACTGCAGCCTGCAGAAAGCTTGCAAATGAAACACCAAGAATTAAATCTTACCTGAAAAGCCTAGGAGCATTTCGCTGGAGCTGATACTTTGTGACCTCCCATTTAGCGGTATGAGATCAAAATTAGGCTCCTGAGAGGTAAATGTGAATAGTGTCTTTCACTACCAGAAAACTAGAATCTGGCTCACAGAGATTTTATTATTGAGGGTGCCACTTTAAATGCTAATCACTATTTGCAGGCTCAGACAGCTTCAGACTGGCCTCTTCAAAGGAATGAAGGGGTATTATGTGTTCATCTACCAGCGAAATTCAAACTCCTTTGAAAATCCCAGCTTGAAGGTACAAGGACACAGGCCAAATGTGAGTTCAGTGATTGTTTTGCCAAGGCCTCTTTCGGTATCCGTGTCTGTGAGTACAGTCCCAGCCTGTACGATGATCTCGTGTTGGCGTACCTAAGTTCAACCTAAGGGGTGTTATGAAACCTGACATCAGACCAACATCACGCAGCTGCAAGAGAAGTGGCTATTTCTCCAGTGCAGCTGCAATAACCTGTGCTGGCTGAGCACAGAATCATTCCCCAGTACAGTGTACTGAAATATCCACTGGTTAAAATGGCAATTTAAAAGTCCTGAATAATGCAACCAGTGTGTATGCATCATACTGGATACAACTTCTGTGTTATAAGGAAAACTCGCCTGCTTCAACTGCAGATTGTATTTCTGCTAGCCAAGGACTCTGACGCAGGACGTGGCTCAATACACCGCCGGTGTTACACAGCTGAAACTCTTCTGTACACTTGGTGAAGGACTTGCTGCGGCTCCACTGGATCCCTGCCCTTGTTTGATGATTTTTTTTGGGTTGAACTTAAGCAGGTTGCGTAGGTTGAATTGTGGCTTTCCTGCCTGCAATCTGAACGGCCAGATTAAATTTTAAACTACCCTCCCCCTCCCCCACTCCTGACTGCTCAAATGGATTTATACTGTGTTTAAGAACTACCTGAAAGGAAGTTGTGGCGAGCTGGGGGTTGGCCTCTTCTCGCAGATAACTAGTGACGGGACAAGGGGAAATGGCTGCAAGTTGCGCCAGGGAAGGTTCAGGTTGGAGATGAGGAGAAAATTCTTCTCGGAAAGGGTGGTCGGGCATTGGAATGGGTTGCCCAGGGAGGTGGTGGAGTCACCATCCCTGAGGGTGTTTAAGGAAAGGTTAGATGTGGTACTTAGGGACGTGGTTTAGTGGGTAATAGGTGGTGGGGGGATGGTTGGACTAGATGATCCTTGAGGTCACTTCCAACCTTAATGATTCTATTCTATTCTATTCTATTCTATTCTATTCTATTCTATTCTATTCTATTCTATTCTACAGCAAAACTGTGTTGAGCAATTTCTTCCATTTTTAATGAATATCAGCTCACTTTCCTCCTTTTTTATTCCAAGAGCATACATTTTTTGTGACACATCCCAGGAAGAACTGTTTTTCCTCTGTATTTCAGCTCTTACTGTGATATTCCAGACAACTTGTAGTTTGGATCTGTAAGTGTGAACTTTTCCTCACGCCTGACTTCCTGAAATCCAGTGCTAAGGTGTTGAGATCTACTTGTCTTACTCAAGAGTTGCGCCCGCTGACTGAAGCTTACATTTAAGGTTGTGAAAAGTTTCATACTCTGCCTTCCAAAGTGTTCAGGTGTTGAAAGCAGGCTGTGAACGTTTCATGAATGGCCATGCCGATGCTTGCAGAGAGGTCAAGCGATGCGAAAATTGATTTGGCTTTTGCCAAGTGGTCAACCTAAGTTTGTCACTTGTCTTTGACGTGACAAGAAGGTGTTAGAAATCACCTAGTGCACACCCAGGGAGTTTCTGCCCAGAATAATTGCAGAGACTTGGAGACATGCTCTGAAGGATCAAGTTTTATGTATTTCTATTTTTTGGGAGTAAAATCTAAAGAAATTCTGGAGGTAATGAGGTTACATCAACATGTTATTTGAGAAGCTTGGTTATTTAGGGAAGGGTGTTGTTTGTTTCCCCCCATTTTCTGATAAGTCTGAAGGTGAGTATCTGAGAGGTTTTCAGATTTTGGAATAATGGTGTTGCTATGTTTTTTATGGCTTTTGCTAGAAAAAGAAATCAGGCAAAATCAAACCGTATCTCTTCGAGTGAATTTATCAGCCAGTGCTTGGGACACGGTTAGGTTGCTTTCTTGATTTTAGTTAAGGAAAAATCAGTGGTCTTTGTCTCATCCCTGAATTTATGTTGATTTCCTCTTATGTTTCAATATGAATTTACATTATCCCATTAAAAAATCTAATTTCTCAGTTCTTTCTCTATCAGTAAATTTCCATGTGTTCATTTACTTGCTCAAATTCTTTTTACTGAAAGTTCCTGTCCATAGAAGAGTTCCTACTGCTCAAGTTACTTACTGTGCAAAATCCTGAATGGACTCTGTAGGCTGCGATTATGAATTGCCATTGGGAGAAGTAATTTGTGTAAGAATACGATAGTAACTTTTATAAGTTGTATCAGACAGTTACTTCATGGTTCACTTTTGATCTGTAATGCTGAAGGACAGTGGACATACCTGACTAGCCCTCTCACCAGCCTGGGCCTGAAAGAAGTGGAAAGACTTGCATGTAATGGAAGAAAAGATCAGTATTTAAAAAAAACAACCAACCAACCAAACAAAAAACCAAAAAAAACCCCCACACCCACAAAAACCCCAAGGCTTATAATGCATTCCACAAAAACTATTTCTTTTATTATTTTCCCAAGTTCATTATCCTTGTCTTTCCCGAGAATTATGCCGTGGCTATCTTGTAGAGCAACCTTTTAATTCTAGGATCCTTTTTGAGTTTCTCAGTAAGTTGCAACAGGTACACAGCTGTCCGGACAGAGTTGTACCTCTGTACACCCACGGCTCTGTCCTCCCGCGGCTGGAAGAAGTGCTTGGGGTTTTCCCAGGGATGTGACTTTGTCATGGAAACTGCACTCCTTACCAGTAAAACTGTGAACATTTTTAATTTCCTCATGGGAAGGAGGAGAATAAAATTAATTCCAAAGCTGAAAATGTTGAATGGCATTCCCAGGCTCACCAGTGGTTTATATAACAGAATCTGTCACTTCACAAAATTCATAACCCGATCTCTCTTCATAGTACAAACAGTCTTATAATTTAACAGTGTAAGAAAATTCAAGAATGCCAATGTGGACACCCCTGTGTTTCACTGCAGGAAAGAATTACAGCACAGTTCTGAGTAATTCCATTGTGCAAGAGCTAGCAATAGCATATAAAATGCTGGTATTCAACTAAGATGCCTTTCTTTTATACTATGTCTCAGTTGAGCGAAGGAAAAATACCCAAACAAAAATATACTGTATTTTGATTATTACAAAATCATGGTTATGTTTTCCATCAAAATGGTTTTAGTATGTGTATACCACAAAATCAGAGAAAATGCTGCTCCTAGAAATAAAGATAGCAGGATGAGAGGTGGCTGAGTCAGTGTGAAGAATAACAGCGGTTTACTGGCAAAAGGGCAATATTTTGAATATTCATAATTTATTTACTCTATCTATCTTAAGATTTCAGCCCATCAATTATACATGAAACTGAATACCTTAGCAGAGTAGGGGGCTCAAAGGCAAGTTTTTATTTCCAGCTTTACCATTTCAGTCTTTAAACAAGACCTACTCCTTAGCATACTGGTAAGACAGATGGATAAGTGTTGGTAGATATGAGATTTATAGTTTGGCATTATTTAACTTCTCCGTAATTTGCTTGTACTAGTGCCCATGAGTGTAATTTTTTTTCAGAAAGTCTGATTTTTCTACATTTATTCTAGTAATGGTATATTGAGAGTTGTTAAGGAAATTAAAGTCCCATTGCAAGCCCCAGTTCAACAAAGCGTTTAAGTAATGCTTAACTTAAAGCACATCTTAAACCAAATCCTATTTAACAGAGGCAAAATGAAAGAGAAGCCTTCGGAGGGACTTCCCTACATGGTTAAAGTGAAGAGTGTGGGGGGTTTGTTAAAGTGAACTTAGAAATGCTGCCTGTACCACAGGCTGAAGAGACTTTCTCCAGAAAGGGATGTTTAACGAAGGTATTACCTGTTGTCCAGAGTGCCTGTGGGATGTGATGAAGGAGGCAAGAAACTCAATTCAAATTTTGGAGCTAAATATAGAATTAACTGGATTTATCATGCTTAGGGGAAGTGTTTTGAGACTCAAAAAAGGGGTGTTTTGCAATAAAAAAGAGCCGTATCTCAGCTCACTAACCTATTGGGCAGTTACATATGTTTCCCAGAGACATTGTGACATTGGAGGCTCTGCTGAAAAGCTAGAAAAAAGACCTTGCCCAGGGATGAATGGAGAGACTTCCATCAAGCTGTCAGTTGTATCTCTTGTATCTTTCTATCACTGGTAATACTTCCTCTCTTAGTCACATCGTCTCTGCTCCCTGTTCTGGAGCAGCTTTAGGGCACTGTACTGACAGTCAATGACTGTTTCAAAAAGTTTCCCTAGTACAGTCCCAGGTCCTGTGAAAAGTTTTGATAGATAAGTATTGGTATTGTGAAATATAATCTGTGTTTCTGGATTCTTTGGCAGATTACACGATAGAGCTTTCAGTTTTCAAAGTAAAATGCCACTGAAAGTATTTATGTCCACCTCACCTTCCCCAATAAACTGAAAGCTGTTATTTACAGTAGTAACCCCAGATACAGCTATTTTCTTCATACAGGTCATCGTCCTTATGAAGATTCATTCATATTCACCAGGGAGGTACCTGATGGCCATGTGTTTTGCCACCTGGTGTGATGCAAGATAAAAATCCACAATTTTACCTGTGAAGGCACTCAGATGAACCAATAGTGAGGAAATTAAAAGTAGCTTTCTGGCTAAGTAAGCTCGTTTTCCGAGTTCATGAAAGATTTCAGGAAAAGAAATTAAAAATAGCCATTGAGTATAAAACACCAATCACGGTGACAAACACATTTTTCCACTCACTGTTTTGGATCATTAGGGAGATCGATATATATCTAAACTCCAAGTTTTATTAGAAAAAAAAAGAAGTTTATTGTGTTGAATGAAAATTCCTGTGTGATAGAAATTCAGCACTGCAAAATGGGTTATTTTCCCCTATGACAGTGTAGGGAAAGCTCAGATTCAATAGCTTTCTTAATTAATTATGTCTCTGTATTTCAGCATATGAATGAAATTTTAACAGCCTTATAGAGAATGTATAAGTGGATTTGTACTGACTAAACAAACACACATTAATATGTAGCTAATGACAAGAAGTGCTTTTCTTTATGTAGTAGCAAGTTGTTATTAAGCAGGAGAAAGTTGATACTATGTTGATATTGCACCGCACAGTTCATTTCACCACATTTTTATTTTAACTTCAGGATGCTTAGAACTTCTTCTGGGTACCTTTTATTAAGTTTGTCTGAAGAGGGCAGCCTTTCCTAATGCACTTGGAATTTTCTTCGTTTGGCACAGTTACTGTACACTGAATAAATTGACAAAGGACATGGTCGCGATCCCAAGTTTGCCTCTCATTATTGCCTATGTTTTCCTTGAAGTCTCTTTCCACATATATTTATCGACCAACTCCAAAGAATATTACTATTTTAAATATTTGACCTCTCTGCTAAAATGCAGTCCAATTTCACTTACTTTCTATGCTAAATGAACGGAGACTTGCTGTGAGATTTCTAGAAAGAAATTTAAAGAGAAGGTTATCAGGAACTTTCTGAAAATATGGGTGTTCTTTATGCATTCTTCGGTCTAGAACTAAGTGTCTTAAGTGCTAAGAATGCATGTGAATAGAGCAGGGAAATATCTGTCCCTTTCTGTTGACAGTTCTCCTTATCTTTCATGTTTTCCACCCTGAACTCCTCTCCAGGTTTCAAAAAGAAGCATTAGCCTGAAAACAGACAAGGTGATGTTACTTTTTCTTTTCTTTCGTGCTTTAATCATAAGGAGACATTAAAAAAAAAGTATCTTACAGCAAATCCATGCTTTGCAATGTTACCGGGAAAGATGAGTGGCTACTCCACATTTAGCAATTAGTGTGATAGATTTAAGGGCTCTTAGAAGAATTTATTGCTGTGGTGTGCCGTGATCACGGTGCAGGGAGGGGCATTTTAAGAAGCTGGAGTGATATATTTTCGCAGTTATTGCTGCTCTAGCCACTATGTCGCGTCTCTCCTCTTGCAGCGACAGCCGAATTTGAATGCCTGTCTCACCTTCTGCGGTGTCGGGATTTAGATTGCCCGACAGGCCTGGAGGAGAAGGAGCTGAATGCAGGGAGCAAGCACAGGGGCTCAAACCAGGGCAACCTAAAGGCTGCTGCTGGTAGGAGAGGAAGGTAGGTGGAGACAATAGGTGTAGGATTTCACTGCCCTTAGGTAAACAAGCATACTTTTTGTAAAAGAGTATTGTCTGGATTACTAGAATCCCACTATAAAAATCAGGTCCAACACATTGCTTGGGCAGTGACGGCGTGGGTTCTGTGCAAAACAGTCAGTGGACTGTATTCTCAGTAATTCTCTGTAGAAATGTCTGCAGCAAAATGAGAGTACTTTATGTACCCAGGAGCCTGGGGAGTTTGCTACGGTGGTTGACAGGTAGTAAACCTCGTACTGCTTCACAGTCACAGCGGCTGTCACCCGTGCCTGTTATATTATGCTAGCACTGACTACAGTCAAACTGCGGCACAATGTCACCCCTTCAGTTTGTAAGCTCCTTGTCTCAGCTGATGATCACTGCTAATCTAGGCAAATGATCCCTTTTTTTACTTTGGTGACTTTTTTTTTTTTTTTGTGTTTGTTTTAGGAAAATAAGAATATAAAGACAAATTTCCCCACTGTCACTAGGGTCAAAGTAGCAAATAATTGAATTTCTTCCTCCCACAGACTTGTACTATTATTTAGTGCTGCCAGGTGTTTAAGCTACCAAACTCATTGCACACTCATGTTGCACGCAACCTGACAGAAGGCTTGCTCAGAATCTTACCATTACACAGCTATTTACCTGGTTTTATATTCCTTGGAATTTCCTTGCTATGTTCATTGATCTGAAAACGCCCTTTTCTTCCTACATTGTCTTTCCTACAGCAGCCACTTGCTCAGAAGTCGAGGCAGATTGCTTCAGTTCCTTCCAGCCCCAGACTCTCCCAATGACTGGACCACTCTGAAAAGTATGATGCTTCTTCCTCTTCCTGCTTTAGTGTTGGACTGCTGTGAAACAGAGCAGAAATTTCATGGGCGCCCTGTTTAGAAAGCACTCAACTTTCTACGCATCAGACAAACAATTGCATGCTTGTTCTATGGTCTTCCAAGATGGCAGATCCTCTCCCTGCAGGCTGAAGACCCACTAGCATATTCTTCCTAAATCTTCCACCTTAATTGTGTTTATATCAACATTTTCTCTTGAGACAACATCTAACTGAAATTGATTGCTTGTTTTCATTTTTTTGTGACTAATCTTGGGAGGGAACATCGTGCTCTTTGCCAGACACCAATACTCGCTGTCTCTCGCTGTTTCCTCTGTTTAATGAGTATGTGGAAGGTATGTAGGATGGATTTTCGAGGTTGTAATGAGAAGAAATGTACAAGTAATTCCTACGTTTCCAATACATCCCTATTTTGAAATTGGAAATGCGACTTTCCACTTCCTGGGAATGTTTTCAAAATTAGATTGTAATAAATTTGACTAAGCTTATTGCGTCTTGGTCGTAATAATTTAGCAGGAATTGCCAGCGTTTCTCCTGAATGTCTAATTGCCTTTTGAATATTTTAAAAATTTGATTCTTCTGAGAATGACTCATTTATCTAGAAAATAGCCTTTTGTTGTTCACTTTTATCTGTCTCACCATCAAAGAGATCATTAGAGTACCTCCTCCACCTCTCTATGATTACACTGTTTGCAAATAAAGATTTTTATTTTTGTACGTTCCTGAACCTTCGTGATTCATGTCCTTGCCTCCCAGCACTGAAATACATGTAAAATATCCTGATTAGTACATCTACTGTATACCATCTTTTACTTCAATTTCTGCACTACTGTCTTTTGCATTGTCTTATCAAGGCTATTCTCTGTTCTGGCTTTATTATAATTTTCAATGTAAGCATAATTCTCAATTCTTATTATCTTTGGTGAACATTAATAAATCAGGGAAAGCCCCCCACACCTTTATGAAAGCATCCATTGTTTTTATATTTGCATTTGTTCCTCTAATGGTTTTTGATACTCATTATAGTGTATCTCTGAACGTCTTCTACTCAGTGTCAGTCTTCTGTGTGGTCACTTCATTACCTTTTAACACCTCAGACCTGATATTACTCAAAGACTCTGGGTCACTTTTCATATTTCTTCTCTCCTTTTTTCATGGGACAGGTATCTTTCTCAGAATAGCTGCTGGAAGAGAACTGCTGTCACTACAATGAAATTCTTTTACGTTCCTGGTGTTTTTCCTTTGTCTTAAATCAACATATACCTGTTAATATAATTTTTGCAGACCTATGCAAACTTCTGAAGCAAGCCACATCTTTCAGTCCCACAAAACTAATCCCACTCCACTGTCTGCCATAACTAAGACTGTCTTTTTTATAGTTGATTCCCCGCATCTCCTTGTGCCCCAGCATTTCATTTACTCAGGAAAATGGTGAGAGTCCAAAGGACATAAAAGATGTCATATGTTCCAAGTCCTTCTGATAATGTATCTTGTATTTCATTGTGCATTCTGTCAATGGGAGCAGATATCCTGGTAATATCAGTACTGCTGTGTTTGCTCCCTGACTGATTGTTTAAAGTTACTGATTGCTGGTAACATACTATCGCTCAACATAATACCATACCTACTTCCTATCTTGTAGTCTTTTCTCCACAGAAGCAGCTGCTAACTTTTAAAAATCCACTTTCCAACAATATTATCTCTCATATGGCTGTGATGTGCTCCTCTCGTGCTTGGGAGAATTCTTGACCTCAAAACATCAAATGTTTCCATGCTCTTTTTTTTTTTTCCACTCAAACTGAGATGATTTCTCCTCCTTATTGTGTTTCCAATTCTTGTGGCTTTCTTACAATTTCTTAATTGTACATTTTATGGGTTAAGGATGCCAGCTTTATGTCAGCTCAATCTGGAAGACTTGAAGGTTGTTCCTCGATCTCTTTGCAGCTTCTCTTCAACTCTCTGGCTTTGGGAGAAAGTGCTGACTGTGCAGTAAATCATGGTACCTCCGCAGAGATGAGAAGTTCTTTTACCATATTAAAATTCGTCAAGAAGTTGTTGCTTGTCACCCACCATAAGAGTTGTCCAGCCTGTTTGTGATTCAAGTGTGCTGCGCTTCTGTTGGCCAATACAAATAGGAATGGAGAAGGAGTTAACAGCTACGGTATTGTTGGCTCGAGTTTGACCGGCCAGTTCTGCTAATGTAGGTGTGGTTCGAGATGTGTAGCACAATCTGTAACATCAGTTTGTATTCTGTTTGTAAGATATAAAAGGCTTGTGGACTTCATCCCCATTTGAATTTAAAGATATACTTTGAAATTTCAAATACATTTATTATTAGTTTCAACAATTAAATAGGATATGGGAGGTCATGAAGTGAAGTATTTTTGTTTAACACAAAACTCCTGGTTGGTGAGTGTAGAGGGAGTTTCTGAAGAGAGGGTATTTTCATCCCTGGCTTTGTCCAGATTTTTTTCCTTCCAGGGTGCCAAAATATCTATTTAAACTAGTGAACAGGAGTAGACAAAGAGAAAAAAAGAGAAGGAACCACAGTGTCACGACAAGCCCTACACCATAGCTCAGAGCCCATGTCAAATTGCTAAACTGTCAGGAATCCACTGTTGGCATGAGTAATAGATGAATTGTACTACTTTGGGCAATTTCACCTGAGAAATTATGAGTCACTATGTTAGGAACCAAGAGTAGACAGTGGATGTAAAATGCAAGTGAGTACTTTGAGTGAGTGTCTGAGTTCCTATAAAAATGTCTGCTGAATGCATTTGCTTCATCAAAGCCCAAACCCACAGGTTCAGAGAGATGTACTCCTATGGTTGACAGCTCAGTCAATATTCCTGCTGTGTCTCTTCCTGTCATAACATTGATTTCTGTAAGCTAGAGGAAGTAATCCCTGATGACATTATGTAGTAGTCTTAGGGAAAGTTTGTTTTCCCACTGTGCGCATTTTCATACACAACTTATAAATGTATTTCATTTACAACCTACCTACAAACTTTACCTCTCATAATTCTGTTACATTTTACATCCTGACCACTGTATCCAGATCAGCTGCTTTTTTAATGCTTTCTTCTTGATTGTACACTTTTATGGCACAACATACTTGATGATTCTTCTGCATCATCTCATCACTGCGAAACAATGATGGCACTTTGACATATGCTATTCACTCAGCTGCCAAGCTAGCTGAGGAATGCATCATGCGCCCTTTGCATGGAAGAGAAGACCATACTGTCGTGCCACGTACCCTCGTTCCACTGCTGTCAACACCACTACGTTTCATTTTATAT
This sequence comes from Psophia crepitans, assembly GCA_013399095.1. Taxonomy (NCBI): domain Eukaryota; kingdom Metazoa; phylum Chordata; class Aves; order Gruiformes; family Psophiidae; genus Psophia; species Psophia crepitans. The sequence goes on from VWZZ01000674.1 coordinate 141,156, forward strand.
CCTTACCCCGTGATCAGCAGTGTTCGCCATCAAGTGGTAAAAACTGCTGCATAGCTGAAATGAAATGATCTTCCTGTGATTAATCTAATTATTAAACTTTTCTGTCTTCATTTTTCTGACAAAAAAAAAAAATAAAAGTCCATCTCTCTGGAATTTCACAGTGCTAGTCTCACTAGAAAGCAAGTACTTTTCCAGGCAGTTCTGAAGGATTTTAAACTGAGTGAGGAATGAGAACCTGAAAATTAATTTTACTTGTATGGTATTGAAGAAACCATGGATCTTTAAAGTATTTGCAGTTTGTTTTTGTCTTATGCCCAGAGCGGCAGTAGCTATGAATTTCCAGCATAGTATTGTTATTGTTGAAAAATGGGACAAGGATTCGAAGGGAGAACGGAATCGTGTGTATTTATGGCACAAGAGTGAAAATGGCTTCATGGGTGAGCGGCCCATCTGTAATGAACAGGCTTTGGTGGGGTTTGTCTCCCCATGGAGCCAGGTGTGATACCAGATCGGAAGCACAGAGACCCTTTCCACTGAGCTGACTCCTCTGATCCTTTGAGATAGCGTTTGTGAGGAAGAGGCTGTGAAGAATTTAGTATCATTAAGTGTGCAAGGTCTTGCCCCACACTGAGAATCAACAAGGCTTAGGGGAGTCTGGAGCCAGACCAGAGGCAGGGATGGATTGATTGTAGGCATGAAGTCTGTGTTTTTTCAAGAGATATTACTGGTTCAAATTTCAGACTCCGTAATTCCTCTAAGCACTATTTTTATCAGATAGATAAGTTGTCACCTTTTTTAGTTAACTCGTGTATAGAAATTAATAACTTGTCATTTTTGATACTGCATTGTGGTAGAATTAAGCTCAATAAATAAAAAGAAATAAAACTCAACACTTCAAAAACCAGCCCCACCCCCCCACCAGTCTGCCACGGTTAATGGCAAAAGGACGGCACCCACTGCTTGTTTCTGGAGAGGCGTAGAGGACATTATTGTCCTTTATAGTATGAGAGATTAAAACTTTGTTTTCACTTGTGTTTCTCTTCATAAACTCCTGCAATAAAATAAAATAAAATAAAATAAAATAAAATAAAATAAAATAAAATAAAATAAAATAAAATGAAATAAAATAAAAAACAAGTGAACTCAAAAGCCTGTGTCTGTCAATAAGCAGCCATTGAATATTGTCTCTTTTTAACATAGCATCACTGGTTCCTCTTTGCAAAAGCCACAGCTGCACAAAACTCCATGAAAAAAAGAAAGCAAACTTCAAAGAAAGAATTTCAGTGCCTTAACATCTTACAGTGTTGTCAGATGTCACTGCTACTTTGTTCAGCAAATGAACTTTTTAATTTAGGAAAAAACCAGGGAAATTCTGTAGCAAATAATAATAAAAAAAAGTAATCTAGGTATTGGACAGTGCAAAGTATATACTGAGTTTGCTGTCAGCCTTTGCATAAGCAGCTGGAGTACATACACTTTAAATAAGTGCAAATAAATAATTTCCAGTAAAACCGATGAGCAAGATACTTGCTGAATGCTAGCATGCTTTTAGGCCAGAAAATTGAAAAGCCCAGGAGTTGGTAATATAACATGTATATCATGTAACTATAACTATATTCTCAAAGAACTACAGGTATAAGTCTAAGTAGTTTTTTTCTCAGAAAAAAGAAGGGGTTGGTATGATTAAATGTTTAGTATTATCTTCCATTTACTTTCATATTATATATTCTCTATACCTACAAATCTTTTCTCCCTTTCTTGCACGGCCAAAGAATTTTGACTAATTCTTGAAAGTCAAGACAGTGCTTCATGTCTTTACCAGTGAGCTGCATTTGAAAGATTAACACAGTTGTAGGAGTTCACAAGGTAGTTCAAAAGTACCCCAATTAAATAGCAAATTTGCTACCGTAATAGCCCTTTAAACCCTAGAACAGGACAAATTGCCTAGGTCCCTTGGTAGGAAAGAGAACAGGGAGTGTGGGCAGATTTAATTTCACCTAACATTAGCCGTCCAAAGTTAGATGTCTCAATTAAACTGGCTGCTTAGCCTCTCTGCGGTGAGCGGATGGAAAGAGACAGGTACTTCCAGACATTAATTCACCCCATCTTAAGACAGTTTTCCAAGCTAATGGGATGAATGGCCATGCCCACCAGAAGGCTGTATAAGTTTATTTGGCTGTAGAACATGTTATAAACTTTGGCCTTGTTATCAGAATATATAAGCTTTTTTACTTTTAGAAATATTGTCAGAGTAATGACACTTGCAACGCTTTCTCTGTGCTCTGCTTTTTCTTCCCAATTTTGAAGCATGACCTTACATTGAAGCTCTCCTTGACTGAATGAGAAATTATTTATGGACTGTACATGATCTTGGTTTGTATTATGTACAATCACTAACAACCTTAACCCAAGAATGAAATCATAAGCTATCTTTTCACAAGCTCCCCTGTTGACCCCTACTCAGATTTCCACATTAGTTTTTTTCTGACCTCTTGCTATGTTATCTACTGGGTTCATTAGTAGGAATCTTCTGAGAAAATAGTTTTCCTGCTAGCAAAACAGCAACTTTGCACATGCGCCGCATCATTTGCTCTTCTTTTATCTGTGCCACTTTATTGATATGAAAAGTACTTTTCTCCTGCTCTCACTGGAATTTGGGGGCACCCTGATGTTTCCTCAGCATTTCTCATGTTCAGGCTTGGGGCCGGTCACATGCTTGGAGCCTATGTTGTACTTGTACCTACATCAGATCTTCTCCTCTCATACTCTGACTGTTGTCTGGGGAGTGGTGTGGAGACCATCAGCTTTCCTCTCTTTCATAACTTCCAGCTCAGATACCAAAATCCACATGTCCAACTAGCAGTTTTATTACCTTCAGAAGTACAGTCTGCTGTGAAAATTGCTTTACCTTTCTAAAGTTTTCAGCAAAAGTTCATTGGTCTTTTAAAGTGACTAGTGGTCACCAGCAGCTGTGCGAGTTTAACCTCTCTTCACAGATGGGGGATGAGGAAGAGGGGCAAGGACATAAGGAACAGCTTGGGCAAGCAGGTAATTAGTACGGTCAGTCCTAATTAGTTTTTAATAGTTGGGGAGGGTTTTTTGTACCTGCATATGGCTGAGAGCTTGCAGGGAGCAGAAGTGAGCTAGGAAGGTAGAAGGGCTGGGTATAAAATTAGCTAAGAGTGGGGACTTCTTCGAGGTTCTGGGTTGGTTGTTTAGTTTAGATACTGCAGATGGTGCTGTCAGGGAGCTCTACAAGATCAGAGAGGGGGTTTCCGTCCAGGGCTTGTGCTCAAGTGCAAATTGTGCCAGAAGAAGAGTCTTTAAATGTTCTGTGTACGTGCCCCTTCTTTCTTGAAAGGGAGAGTGATAAGGAAGGTGATTTTAACTGAAGAAAGGGATGTGGCTAAGGGGCTGAATGCAGTCCAGGTTATCCCTGGTAAAACACCTAATGAAAATGCAACACCTTGAGGTCTCCTTTGTGGTGCAAGCTGTGTGCAAAAGCTATTAATCCAGCAGAGTGTGGTCCAGCTTGTGATCTTGGCTGCTAGGTGTGAAGAGTCATACTCCTAGAGGTAGGTGGTTGTCCAGTTTCTACTGATCACAGTGAAGTAGGAGTGAGAGTGTGCATGTATGTGTGCCTGTGCTTGGAGTTTGCTCATATGTGGGTTTTTCTAGGTCACCTGCCTGAAATGTTTTAACTGCTGAGACAAGCAGGGGATGTGTCTAGCCTTCAGTTTTTTTTCTGTTGTCCCTTAGAACTTGGAGAGAAGCTCAGATGGAAGTATTTTCCACATCTTTCAGAATCTGCTCTAAAAGATCTGATACACTGCTCACACACAGGAGCTTCTATAAGCCTTTGCTCTATAACCTAGTGTTTTGATTGCCTTGAGATGCCTGATCATGTCAGGTATCCTAATCATTGATCTATGAATTGGGGGAAAAAAGTCTGAGGGACAGGAGAAATAAATGCTTGTCTTAGACCTCTTATACTACTATTTTTACAATATTTTTTTTTTTTAGATTGCCTAGTTCAATCAAATTGGAAGATGGAAGTCAGCTTCTAAATACTTCTGAGGCTCTAGTCCTTTCTTGTTTGCAAAGTTAGACAAAAAATGATCTTCTGCCTCTGTCTTTAGATGTATTTGTCTTCTGGCTGCCTGGCCTGGAAAGGATTCTCATTTCTCTGTCATATTGTGGCACTGTTTCTCTGTGGGATAACTTACTTTGGGATGTCCTTGAAACTGAGGTGGAAGAATTCAAAAGAGTGGTTGCTGTAGAGGAGATGTACCTACTGTAGGTAATGTGTTGGAGTAAGAAAGAATCCGAAGGCTGCTATTTATGTGTTTGGACAGAAGGAATGTATGGTTTTTATTTAACAATACTAAAGGCAGACATACATTATATGTATATTAAGGAAGGTGTGCGGTGCTTGTGGAAAGGCATCTTGCTGGAAAACAACTTGCAGATGCTTCCAGAAAAACTCCAGTTATCTTGTTAGCTGTAGATTGACCAGTCTGTCTTCTGAAGCAGGCAGAGATAGTTTTCATACGTTTTTGTAAAGCTGAAATCAACTTTGTCTGTGGTTTATCTTTTCTGAAGTTTCTATTGAAAGAACGTGTTATTCTGTTGCATGGCGTATCTGTTTATTTTAAAACATCTATCTTTCTGTGGGTGTCTGTTAGAAGCTAAATGCACTATACAGTAATACTAATAACTGAATTTGTAAAATAACTGCTTTTTTGATAGACTAACACAAAAGCACAATTACAGCGGTGGCTGTTTCTCATTAGTGGGAATGACATGCCAGCTTTAGAATATGTGATGATATATAAGCCCTAGTGGTTATAATTGGCTTAGAAATGTACTATATCCTTGGGTGTTAAAAGCCATAAGCTATTTATTTCATACTTACAAAGAGTATACTACATTGTGGTATAAATCTCACATGGATTGTCTTACTTGCATTTTTTTAGTGTAACTTATGTCCATATGGTTCAAGTGTGAATCTGTCCCCCTGTTAGCATTCTGGTCCTAACGTGAAGTTCTGATAAATTAGTATCTCATGTCTGGAAAGCCTGTTTGAATTCAACTCTCATGAGTAGGTAACTCAAATCAACCCGATACAGAGAGCCTTGTTGTCACAAGGTGTCTGAAATACCTAAGCTTACACAATGTAGTAGTGATATACTTGCAAAATATTTGGCTACTGACTGCCATGTGTGGTGTTCTGGAGTTTTTTAGAAGCACCAAATTCACACTAGTGAGGGGTGGATTTGGAGGAGCTCTCTACTCTAGACTAGGAGTAAATAACATAGAAGTTCGTGGTATGAAATAATTCTGAAACCAGGGATAATGTGTATTAAAAGAACTGGTGGTGTTCTACTAGACACGATATTGCATTGATTCTTCTGCAGTATCAAAGGCAGCTTGATTATAAGGTCTGCATGTGACACACATGGTATGAAAGTCCATGGTCTGGTCTCTTTCCTTAGTGCTTCAGGAAACAAATATAGGGAAGTGGGTGAAAGAAGTATAGGGATAAAGCATAAACACTGTGGTTTTACTTCAAAAACAAGTTGGTAAATATCTTCTATTATCTATTCCAAAAATATCCAAGTTTTACTTTTGAGTAAGGTGAAGTGATTCTGAAAGAACAATTTTGCTTTATCTTCTTTTAGGTAAGAATAGCTTCTGTAAAACTAGTATGAGGTATGGAATGAAACATCACTATGAGTAAGGGAAAAATACAGATGTAACTTCTCAAAACAGGCAGGCAAACCGCTTTAATAATACCTTTCTGAAATAAATGTGAATTTAGATCATGTTTGCTTAATCTGAGTGAGTTATCTGACTGAAGAGTAGTGCTTTGCAACCCCCGTCTAGATTAGGGCTCAGCATTTAAATTTGCAATCTAGCTGACATGCAGAAGTTGAGGTGAAAATTGAGATTCTGAGGTCCGAGGCCGAACAGAGTATTGGTAGCAAATTCTGCAAACTTTCATCTCTGATTTTAATGCTAATGTATCATATTTATGGCTTCTTGAGGATTTTGGTTAGGGTTTTTACTAGGGGAATTTACATGGTTGAGACTGATGAAGCTGACTGTCTGGCAGAGATGTTGGTGAATATTTGACATGTCTGTCCTTTATTTTGCAGAGAGCTACAGCCAACAAGACTTCTGGTGCTCCTTCCTACAGCAGATGGTCCAGTTCACAGCCTCATCAGGTAATATGCCCTTGTCAAAAAGGATATGAAGCTGAGGTTGACACATGCTTCTTCTTAAAATGAATTCAGGAGGGGATCCGAGAGTGCTATCTACTTGCATAAGCCCAACTAGGTCATGCTGATTTCTGAGGTTGTTGCAGGACGTCAATGGCAAATGGTTAGATGCAGTTGCTACTCAGGTAGTGACTTGTACAGCTGTGACTCCTGTAATGCAGTGGTACCTCTCTGGGTTGTCAGGGATGGTTTTTATGGATGGATCTCTCTATCCTTTGCATCTTGTCACTTCAGCTAGAAGCGTGTTTGATGCTCTTTGGCAATACAGTCGTGTTCTCCTATGCTGTCCTTTCAACATTTACAGTACTGCATGTAACAACTGAGTTGTGAAGTGGTTATGATGACCAAAATTTTCAGGAAAACTTGTTATAAAGCCAGACTGAAGCTGGAAAGCTGTTCAGTGATAGCCAGGAGGCAATATTCTTGTTAATGATTTTTATAATAAGAATTTGCATGTTATTCAGGGTTTCTGTTACTTTATCAAAACCAAGACTTTTCTGACTATAGACAAGGACATGGCTTGCTTTGAAATAAAGCAACAACATGTTTCAACTAAAGCAACTTCCTCTTTAAAAACTCTTCAAGTTTGGATTGTATTAACACTGCTTTACCCTAACCTCTGCTTTTGCTTCTTTCTGACCTCTTTCTGTTTTCACTTGCTCTTAAAAACAAAACAAAACACAACAAAAAACAAAGGACTAAACAAAACCCAAAGCAATCGAACAACCCAAACCAACAATGCCCCCTTCCCCCCATGAAAAATTTGAGTTTATCTTGGTGAGCAAATCCTTAAACACTTGATCTGACTTGCTGGATTTTTAGTTTTTTATGAAGAATGTGTATACACTGAGAGAGGAATTTATATTCAAATTAGGATGGGAAAGAAGGTGGCTAAATTCTTCGTGGACCGTTAGCTACCTACCATCCTTCTAGTCTTAATAGTTCTGCTTTCACAAAGTATTGTAAGAGTCTTGTGCATTCTCTCCACATAATTATATTTTTTTTGCTTGCTAGGTTTTCCATGTTTTCTTTTTCTTTTGCTTTTTGAACATGGAATTTTCACTGTTGGGGTGTAAAAATGATGAATGTGTAGGTAGAAGGTTAATTCTTTTCAGTGACTATTGTTTACCCTGTCCTAGGGGATCAGATGGTGAGCAAGGAAAAATTCTTGAGGTACCACTAATATGAGCAAGGCTGAAACAGCAATGACTGTCCCCCTCTTTCCGTGAGTCTGCAATTGCCCTTTAGTATTAATGGGAGACACATTCCTAGGTCAGGAGGAGATCGTCCTAACAAATCATATGAAATGCACTTTATACTCCACACTTGGTTTCCTGTTTGAGGAGGGAGGGGAAGATAAGTACATAATAAAGATTATTCTTAGAGTTACAACCCTGTCAAATTGCTAGCAGAGTTGAGGGACTAACTACCAGGAATGTTGTTTGAAAGTATGTCCAGACCATCCAGCATCTACAGGAAAAAAAGAAGTTGTACTGTATTAAAGCATGCCTGTGGTAATTTTCCTCCACCTGTGTTGTACCCCATACATTTTAATCTCATCTTCCTTTGTCATATGCACTCTAATATTTTTTTATCCTTGTTTATTGTAGCTTTTGTCTTCTGTGTCTCAGATTTAATAAGCTTATAAACTTGCCTCACTGATATTACAAATACCAATACCAACTGTGAGGATGTATAGCCATGCCGCGGTTCAGTTTGGGAGACCTGAATACTGCTGTGCACTCTCATGAGCTGAGTGGCAAAATATTTGTATTGGATCAGAGATTTGTATTCAGCATTGCAACTTGTCAGTGTCTATATATAGTTTATTTAAACGTTTTTTGAAGATGGCTTTCCAGGAAAGAAAAAGATTAAAGTTCAAATTCATATTGTCTGCATTTTCTTCAGTGTCATGCAGTGAACCCAGTGAAGGCTTTTCCACATACATCTTACAAGAATCCACATGGAAACCTAATAGAACTACATGGCTGAGACCTTTGATGCATCTAAGAAATGTTAAAAGTTAAATTGATTTCCTCCTTCCCTCCCCCAAGTTTTCTTTTTTCATTTCCTCTATCTGTGTGAAGTTTGAAGGTCCATTGGGTGAGAGATTTGAAAGGGTTCTGCAGGTGGGGTCAATGAGTCACTGAAAATAACACATTTTTCACTGACTTACTTTGCTTTGTGCTACCCAGACATGCTTATATTTTGTGTTGGATAAGCTGAAGCATGTTTATCTCAAATATGCTATCTGGGGAAGGTTTTTAATAAGTTCCTATTAATGCATCGCTCTCATGGCCATGTGGAATTTGTGTGCTCAGGTTTTTTTGATGTGAAGCTGTTCAGAGAATGCTTTTTTTTCCCTGTCCGTTGAGCCTGGGAAAGTGTCTTGTTGCAGGGGAGGTGTCTTGAAAACTTGATTAAGAGGTTCCTTTTGACTGCCCTGGGAAAGAGGCATTACTATCTGCTTCAAACTAGCTTTTTTCAAGCGTTCCACTTTCTCAATGTCAGAATAAGAAGCCAATAGCCTAAAAGGTTGATCTTTTTTGGAGCCAAGGAATTAATCTATTTAATTAAAGGACTGGGGGATGGGAAGGGAAGTCAAACCAAATCTCAGCTTCTGAACTCGCATCCACAGAGCTGTGTTGAACCTTACTGCCTTCAGATGCACTAAACTGACTTGGGGGATGGAATCAAGGAGATTATGAGCTGAATTTGCCTGTGCTGCCATTCTTGGCTGGTGGTATCACTTGATGTGTGAAGAAGTCTTCAACAATTTTGTGGGAAGCTCTGGAGTGAACTTAGTCCTTCCATAGTCCTCTGAAGACTGTGTGCACTTCTGAAGTGCAACTGGCTCTTACAGCTGATGAAAATGATGGAGGAAGTGGCACTTTTATCAGGCACGATGATGTAGCTGATTTCTAACATGATGCTGCTTTTGCTGAGTGGGATGGCAGCCAAGGCAGAGTGTCTTATGGTGATGGTATATCCATGTGTGGGACAGTCTGTGTCTCATTAGGAATCATAGGTACACAGGCAGGGTGGCACATAAGGCACTTAGTGGTGTAGCTTGGCTGTCCCTAGAAGCAATTTTAACACTAACAATTCAGTTATTACTGGTAACAACTTGAGAACTAAGTAGTAAGAATAACTGGTTTGGTATAGTAAATGTAGATGTAAAAATGAAGAAAAAAGGTTTATTTTTTCCTTAGAAAAAACCAAAGAAATGTAGTATTTCAAATGACAGCTTATCATTGAGGCATTGAAAGAAAAATGGTACAACAACCCTCTTAACTTGTTTACATCCCTATTGTCGATGAGAGGCAAGAAGTGGGTAGCACCTAAACAGATCTCACAAATAAATCCACTTCATATGCAAGCAGAAGGCAGTGATGTCTTCTCTCTGAATGACTGTGAGAAAGGCTGTCTTTTCTTGCTCGTACACACTAGGGAGTTGGTCAAGTCAGACCATTCATTTGGTCCCCGCAGTTGGCTGGTACCTCTGTGACAATATTACCAGTCTCTTACACGGGAATTGTTAGCAGCAGTAGAGGTGCTTAGATTGCATTACTTTCTAGAAATATATGAATGCATCTCTAATATTAGGTGCTAAATGAGCCTGCAGAATAATTGGTGTGTCTTAAATGCCATTAAAAATAATATAGAACACTTCAGCATCTTTCCCTTCCCCACATCTATTAGCAAGACATTAGCTTATGAGCTAATGAAGTAAAAATGCAGGAAGTGAAACGATGGCCAATGGGCCACAGGACAGAAGGACTCCAAGCTAAACTTGTGTGATGTTCCTCTATGTGACTCCATTGCTGTTGGCTTTCTGGTGCTGGCAACACAAGCTTCTTATGAGGAGCGGCTGAAGGAACTGGGCTTGTTTAGTCTGGAGAAGAGGAGGCTCAGGGCAGACCTTATTGCCCTCTACAACTACCTGAAAGGAAGTTGTGGCGAGCTGGGGGTCAGCCTCTTCTCGCAGATAACTAGTGACAGGACAAGGGGAAATGGCTGCAAGTTGCGCCAGGGGAGGTTCAGGTTGGAGATGAGGAGAAATTTCTTCTGGGAAAGGGTGGTCGGGCATTGGAACGGGTTGCCCAGGGAGGTGGTGGAGTCACCATCCCTGAGGGTGTTTAAGGAAAGGTTAGATGTGGTACTTAGGGACGTGGTTTAGTGGGTAATAGGTGGTGGGGGGACGGTTGGACTAGATGATCCTTGAGGTCACTTCCAACCTTAATGATTCTATTCTATTCTATTCTATTCTTGCTTTCTTGCAGATAGTGAAAGCTTTGTCTGTGCTGAACTTGGCATTGGTGCCTTAAGGTCAGAATGTGGATTTTTATCTTCAACATCCTGCTCTTTAAACATGGAAATAAATGCTATATTTTAGTACCAGTGGTTAGCAGTTTTCTTAGATTAATTAGAACAGGCAATGGATGTTTATAAACATTCAGTGTAGGATGTAAATTTTAAATAGGCCAACTCTTTGCCACTCTGATAGTTTATTGTATAGCTTCTTTGTGATTGAGATGATAGAAATATCAGTCAAGAAGACAGGTGCTAGGAAGGTTGATATTCCAGTTTTACTATGGTAACTGTTTCATTGAATCCAGGTCAGATTTCAGCGTATGTAACTTAGCTCTCTTGCTTCCTCCCTGTTGTGTGTATGTGTGCCCACTTCACCCTTGCCTTGGTTTTACCCTCGTATTCTTCCTTTATGCATGTTGGAGCAATAATATGTTGTTAAGCAGATAATTATACAAAGTTATCAGTTCAGTAGTCTCTTTCACAGTGCGTGAAGTCAAAATGTACCTTGTGATGAATCATTCAGTGTGGGAGTAGAGTGTTAACTTAGTTTTAAGAAGCCATTCCACATATAGTTACTGTTGGGATCGTTCAACCAGTAGTAGTTGGAATTGTTGCAGACTACTTGTATCCAAATTAACAGGGGCCTGCAGGTGGAATTCATCACTTGTTGGAGCAGGGAGATGGGTGATGGTGAATTTCCATTATGGGATCTGGTATGTGACCTCAACTTAAAGGTTATTGGAGCATTTGTTAGCAGTGGCTCAGAAGATCTGTTCCTGTGAAGTGATTTTTAAACTAGTCAAAGATACTTAATTTTAAATACTGTAAAGATTCCTATATTCGTCTGTTTTGAATCTTCTTTGGGTTGTTCCCCTTCAATACCTCAAGTCTGACTTGGCAAAAGTCAGTATTGAGAAAGTCACTGTCTCCCTGATGACTCAGCCATTTGCCTTTCTGCTGAGCACTGCAAACTGTGGCAGTAAACTTGAGGTTAAGTGCCTGTCCACTAGAAAATGTACTGAGAACACCGACAATTTTCCCAGAAGCCACTGAACAGCTGTCAGATGGCAACAGCATTCCTTCACTGTTGACCTAGGTTTGAGCTGCACCAGTCTGCTCATCTAAATGAGTGACTTAGTCAAAGTACTAGGGTTAAACGTTATTATAAAGGTCAAATGAGAGCTGGCAACTTTCCAAAAGCAGACCAGACAACCCAAGCCACAGAAGTATGTTACTGCCTCCTGGCACTTGGCGTATAACCAAAAAACTGTAGCAAAATTCAGTGGGCTTAATCAGAGTTAATGAGGGAAATTTGTCAGCTTTTGCAATAAATCAAGTATAAAATCCCTAAATACCTCCTATCCATAATACAGCCTTCAGACCTATACATACCTCTACGCCATACATCATAGTTGTACAACATTTGAACCTGGCTGTCATTGCACTTTGATCCCAGTTACTTTGTTTTTAAATCATCTCTGGATAAGCACATGGAGTAAAATCAAATATTGAATGAGAAAAATTGAATTAACGTTTTTGACATGTTGTCAAATGGATTCACTGAATTTCAACAAACCTCTGCTAGGATTACCTTAGATAATTCATTAAACTTGAATTTGAGGTGGAGGCAGTGCCTTGCAGAAGCAAATCTAGCTAGTGGAATACTTGTTGCAAGGCACAATAAATAACTTACTACTTCTAAGTTCACTGAGGAATTGGAAAACTCAAATATTTGTGGTCAGTACTCAAGTTTGCTCTTACTGCATCTACAGTATATGCCATGTTATGGACATTATAGCTTTGTGGGATTTTGCCTACTATTAATAAAGACTGACCCATGTGGTAGGTAGCCAAGTTAAGTACAATCTTGACTAGTAGATACTGTTTTTCTTGTGTTTCGCTTCTCATAGCACTTCTTCTGTTAGAGGCTGCTGGTTTCTTCCAGTCAACTGGAAACCTGCTGTTAAAGGCTCTGCTTGACTCCAAAGTTTGCTGCTTCCTCAGTAAAATCTATGGGCCACTGCTTCTAGCATGATGCTTTGGTAAGCCATCATAAGGGTTCTGCTTTTTAAAGCAATTTGCTTTTTAAAGCAACGGGAATCTACAGCCTGAGCTGAGAAAACCAACTTCACCAAGGTCACTGATGAGGGCAGAGCAGACCTGTTAATCTTGGTGACTGCTGTGCAAGTAACCAGAGAGCCTGGCCCACTGTGTTGGCTACTCAGCTAAATGCATAGGTGCAGCAAGATGTGTAAGCCAGTTTTGTTGTATGAAGACGCAACAGCTCCCAAGTCTCATTTGGCTGTTATCTTTTGCCAAGCAAAGTACAAAAATTTAGTTATGAAGAGCTGAGAAGTTTTTAAGCAAAATAAGAAGCAGAGAACTCAAAGGAAACTGGTTGCTTCTGGTCAGTGGCAGAATGAGTAAATGTACATAGTGTTATTTGAAGGTTGTTCGTTCAACTGTGCTACCTGTTCTGTTGGCAAAGTTGCCAAGCAGCCTACTGAATTGAATGTAAAGCTGTCTCCTATGCTGCAAACAGGGTGAGACCCTGTGCCTGGAGGGAAGCAGCAGCAGTAGGTAAAGTCTAACCCCAGTCTTTCTCTTACTGCTCATGGAGAAACACTGTGTATCTGATAGCACCAGTAGTCTTCATCTTGTGGTAGTATGTTAGCAGTTGTGCATCTTTAGAAAGAAACTAAAATGGTCATTGAAGGACTGTCATGGTTTAACTGGGTGACAGCTAAAACAACTACACAGCTGTTTGCTCACTCCCTCCCATCCGTTGGCATGGTGAAGAGAGTTGAAGAGAAAAAGGTAAAACTCGTGGGCTGAGATAAAGACCATTTGATAGGACAGAAAAAGAAGAGAATAATGATAAAAGAACATACAAAACAAGTGATGCACAGTGCAATTGCTCACCACCTGGAGCCGATGCTCAGCTAGTTCCTGAGCCGCGCTGCCTCCCAGCCAACACCCTCAGTTATGTACGGAGCAGGATGTCATAGGGTATGGAATAGCCCTTTGGCTAGTTTGGGTCAGTTGTCCTGGCTGTCTCCCCTTCCAGCTTCTTGGGTGCCCTCACCTTCTTAGCAGGCTGGTATGAGAAGCTGAAAAGTCCTTGATTGCTTAGGAACAACTAAAACAAATAAAACATTATCAACATTATTCTCATCCTAAATCCAAACCACAGCACTACACCAGATGCTAGGAAGAAAACTCTATGCCAGCTGAAACTTAAATCAACTTCTGCAAAGCATGCACGCTCCAGAATTTCAAGTCAACTAGTTGACCTAAGATGAGCTAAGTCTTGGTACTAATTATGTTAAATTTCTCAAGCCCTTTTTGTCTAATATACTGTTACAACAGTTTTTAAAACAGATGCCTCTGTCTAATTGGTCTGTTCAATGGTTCCCCTCCCCCCAGTTTCCTATATGTATGCTCTATCAGCAATGACCTCATGATTCAGAGATTGGTACTTTCGCCTCATTATGGTATTTAAACCCGAAACAAACTTTAGGTGTAGTGGTTATGGAAGCATAAGAAGACTGTTCTAAGAGACAGTATTGTGTTTTCGACAAGTGTGAGAGGAGAATATAATGGGTTTCATTTCTTACCATTACTCAGAGATACCATTGGTATTTTGTTGCACGTTCAAGTTGAGGTTCAAAAGATTCCATCTATAGCCTGGCTACTGTTAAAATCAGCGTGTAGGGGGAAAAAAAGCTTGTTCAAAAAGATGTTTCTAAACAGCTGCTATGATTTTACTGGACTAGCTAACTTTTTTTACTCTATTCACTTGTTATTTGGTATTTGCCATCAAAAATAATTACATGTGTGTTTTGCCAAGTGTCTGGTCAGTGTGCTTGAGTTTGTGTAGAGAAGTTTGTGCTGGGGATGAGGGGGAGGTAACAGCCTTTGTGATGACTTCCATAGACATGAAACATTTCCAAAATGTTACCTGCACTTATTTTGTCATTCAGAACTTTTTTTTTTCTAGAAGAATTTTATAAGATTCAAAAGGACTGACACCAATAGAGTTCTACTAATTTTAAACCAATAAAGTAAAAATTTGCCATGTGTCACATCTTGTATTGTCACTGAAAGCTGCCGTATCTCTTTTGGAAACCTTGCTTCAAAACTGCAGAGAGTCAATTTGAAAACGTCTGGAATGTTCCTCCCGTAACTCTCTTGTCTGTTTCTCTTAGTGAATGAAACTTACTGATACTCTGTCTGTGAATGCTGGCTGCCCCCTATAACTTGGCCTTCTTTGACTGAATTTGGTGAAGAAAGGGAAGGGTGCAAGTTTCTTGAGCCTCCCAGAGACGTGAAGTTTCTATGATGTGAATTGTAAGAACACAGCAGAGGAGGGAGGCTGGTAATGCCACACCAGAGGAAAGCATGAGATCACACTTCACTGGCCATCGAGCAGTTCACAGGGTGGAATGATGTTATGGATTTCCTAATAATGGGGCAAAAGACTCAGTTGTTGGTGCCTGCATCTTTTCAAGAATGAGGCTAAACTTTCTTTCCTGTGCAGGTTTTCTGGTTAAGGGATGAGCTCACCCCAGAGTTTAAGGAATAATTCAATTCAAGTAAATCAGATGCAAGACACACATACATTCACTATGGGGCTTAATTAGTTTTGTTGTTCACACAGCTACACAGCTGAATTCTAACAAAATTCTATATTGGATTGATTGAATTCAAGACTCTAAATCTGTGAGTCTTAAGGAAGCTATCTCCTTACTGCATCTAGCAACACTATTCCTGGCTTTTCTCAAGGTTCAGATCTTGTCAGAAAACCTTCAAATAATATTGTTTGAAGCAGCACATAACCTTACAGTGGGGTCTTTCCATTATGCTGTCTGTAGTATCCCTGATGTGTGCGTGTTGACTAATAGCAAAGATTGACAAACAATTTTACACGCTAACATTTTGCCTCATGTTCTATTAAATGTGTCATTTGATATCTTCTATTGTAGACTTCTTGGTTTTGACATCTATGACATCTTCTTAAAAGAAAAAGAAGCTGGCAGCAGATGATGTTTTAACACTTGTCAGCAATTCGTCATGAATCTTCTTACTTTAGATTTAATTGTTCTTGGAATGAACAGTTCATAGGTTTTTTTTTAAAATATTTCTGCTTTCTGGTTAATGCAATCAATTTGATGCAAAAGATAATTAGTATGACAAGTTGCAGCCTACATGTGTACTGCTATGTTTCCCCCGCTTTCTTCAGTGTTCCAATATTTTTAAAGATTGGAAGATAGGTGGGAGCAGAAGAGTTGAAGTTATTTTTAGGAGACTTTTGCTGCTCCCTTGTCCTATAATTTAAAAGAAACAGATGGACTATTTTCTTTGTTTTCATCTTTCATACTCCTGAAGCCTTAAACCTGGAAAAGCAATGCAACCAAGAGACCATGGCTGGATCCACCATCAGCTGCACTACAAAGGGGGTTGATGATTTTCCAGAGCAAACATTAGCTGAGAGCTAGGGCTAACCTTCAGAGGAGAAACAGCTGGCATTGAAGTTTGTTGTGGTCAGGGGCCCGTCTGGGGTTGGGAACATGTCTGGGGAAGATGATCAGACCAGGGCTGGTGGCATAAAAGTGTTTCTCTGTGCATCTACATGAGGTCCTGACAAAAAGTTCTCTAAAACCTTTCACTTTTCCTAGCTTTTTCATGAAAGGGAACAAAGCTGTCTGATGGATTGTTTTCATAATCTAACTCATGATCATTCTGTTTGATAATTAACCATGCAAATTTGAAAGAAACAATTGGTGGATCAACAAAAACAGATCTGCAGGCTACATTTAGGGGGACAGCTGAAAAAGCTGATTTGGCTATAAAGATAGGTTATGCTTTAATGAGAAACAACAAGGCATTTTGCTGCAACTGTCATGGCAACTTTAGAGCTTCTTTATGTAGTCTAATTTAAAATGTATATACCCAGTAGCAATGAAATGGTGATCTACATATGAATTGTGAGAGCTGAAGATGGAAAATAACTCTTGAACTTAGACCAGTTCCTCAGTAGATACAATTCAGTTTAACTCAAGTCAGAGAACAGGTATTTTCTGTCTTCAAAGTCAGTCTGTTTGCCCAGGGTTGTTTTCTGAATGTGGACTCTTTCTAGAGTCTGTCTATTCTTGGGGCTAATCTTGGCTTTGACTCTTTCATTAATTAGAGATCTTGGTATTTCATTTTTACTTTAGTAGTTTCTAAGCTCTGCTGTCTATTACATGGCTCTACATAAGCTTGAATCACACTGGTAAAATTCAATTATATCAGGATGCTTACTAGTCCTTGTATTTTAGGATACAGATTAGTTGCCTACCGAGTTAAGATCTTGATTGTATGAGTTACTTTTTTGTTCAATCAAGCTATGTTGATATTTGAAATCAAACCGTACTTCTCAGAAAATGATAGCTTTTTGTTTGCATTTCTGTAATAAAGGTGAATCAGTTACTTCCACCATTGCTTACTGTTACCAGTATCTGAAACACATGAATGTGAAGGAAGAAAGAGAGACTTTTCTATTGGAAATTGAATTCAATGTGAAGTTCAGGGTGATGGTTCTCCCAGCATATCTAGAGATTGTGTCATCCTGATGACTAGCTTTTAGACTTAGGAGGAAATTCTTTGAGAATTTCTTGATAGCAGAAATTAGTTAGCTTCCCCAAATTCACCAAAGTTTGCATTACTCGATCGTATCCATAGTTTGGTATCCTACTGAAGAGTTCTGTTTCCAAGATCCATGATGATTATCTTTAGTACCCTGCAGTTCTACCAGTGAGAACATTCTGTAGAGTGACTACCACCCTGTCTATGAAGTGGGCTATCAGCTTTGACTGGGATTATTTTAATAAGCACCAATGTTTCACACATTTGGGTGATGGAATTGTTAAAAAAGGCAAGGGCCTACAAATAACTTACAGTAATATCTCAAAGTTTATTGATGTTAGAGGCCAGGACCCTAATTCCAGTCTAAATATTCAGTTCTTTTAAGAAGGAAGCTGAAATAAGGATAATGTAGGCAAGGAGGTGGATAATGCAATTTTGTATAAACTTGTCGTAGGTTTTGTCACAAATCCACTGTATTTCTTGTTTCAGCTGTAGTAGATGTGAAAGATACTTAATTAATATGACAAGGGAAAACTTACACAGGAGTAGAAACTTGAAGTACACCTTCAAAAGTGAAGGAAAAGTCACAAGCAAGCTATTGAAAAGGCTGAAGTAGTGAAAAGAGAAATCCTAAAGACTTCAGTGAAAACATAAAGTTGTGAT
Organism: Psophia crepitans; assembly: GCA_013399095.1. Taxonomy (NCBI): domain Eukaryota; kingdom Metazoa; phylum Chordata; class Aves; order Gruiformes; family Psophiidae; genus Psophia; species Psophia crepitans. Next base: position 159,041 of record VWZZ01000674.1, read on the forward strand.
CAGCAATGTAAGAACTTGACTCTCACAAAATAAGCAGTGTTGTTAGTTTCTTTCTCTATTAAGTGTGAAAGGTGCTCAAGTGGGGAAAGCATCTGAACTGTGATGAATGAGTGACAGAGCCTTGATGGCTGGGATTGATTTGAATCCTCCTTCATGCGCAGGATAAATCGCAGATGTTAATTGGAGAGTTGCAAAATTAAGAAGGGAGAACTAGGATATTGTGTGCAGGCGGCTAGCATACCTATCCAAAGCTTATGGAGGAAAACAGTTATCTGGCAGGGTATGACAATGTCTTAGACTTAAGGCACACGGATTTCTTTTTCATAGTTTATGCTTGTGAGCAGTGAAAATAGTAAGCAAAATAGTGCTGTGTGCCTTCATAGCCATGACTGACGGTAAGAAGTGGGGGAAAAAAATGTGGTTAATCCTCCCAGTGACTTTTAGATGGGTCTCCAAAGACTAGACAAAATTCTAAGCCACTTAGAACAACTGAGCTCTATTGTCTCCTGCAGTACAGTGCTTGCTTATTCTGCTAAAGATCAAGCTCTGCTTGTATCCATCTAGCAGGAATATATTGGATCTTGCATGGAGTGCAAGCAGGACTTTGATCAATATTGCACGCACTTTATTTGAGGACCTACAGCAGAGGCCCTACACTTAGAAAAACAATTGAAGTAGGTCTTGGGAACACTTGACAGAATACATAAACAGATGATGTTATGGTCTCAGTGGAAATCTAGCTGTATTGAACTGAAAATAGACCATACAAGGAGAAAATTGAAGAATACTTAGTCCTTGTAGTAGGACACCCTATGCAGTAGGCCAGCAAACTCTGTTTGGATTTCTTTGGAGAACAGAACTATAACAAAACTATGTCCCTCGAAGAATGTGGTACGTCTCCCCATACTACCCTGCAGACTTCTGGAGGAGGAGGAGTTTCTCTGTGATAATGAGTGAAGAATACTACGGGTGTCCAAGAGCATGAATTGGCCAGAAGAGGATATTGCAGGAGCTGTTCATGAGATCTTGCACTTCTTTGGGGGGAAGCGTGAAACCTAGAGTTAGTTTACAATTTGGCAAAATAAATATATTGCCCCCAAGCTTCAATCACTTGTGTTCCCTGTATTCCTGTGCAACGGGACAATGCTACTATCAACTTTTTAAGTATTGACAAACTGTGGTTTGTGAAGTGTTATCTGAGCTGGGTGTCATCTGATGTTTGTTTGTATGACTTTCTACATGCTGTTTTTTATCTAGGAATGTTGTGCCAAAACACTTATTTTGGAAAAGCTACTATGGAAAAATTAAGTGAAAATAGCAGTAAGTTCTGATTTAGGCCAACATAAACAGCTAGTTCAGAATGAAAGGCTTTCCATGCCCTTTGGCTACTTCTTTTCAGTTCTAGTAACCAGGCCCAAGTCTTTATTACAGTACAATGGTCTGGCATCCTTTGATTTAAGTCTGTTGTTCAAATAACTAAATTGCATTCTGAACTAGATTCTTAAGCATTGCTCTTTTTAAAATCCGGAATCTTCTCCTAACTTCTACTTAGTCTTATTTCTTGGGCAACCTCATGTAGTGGAGGGTGTCCCTGCCTATGGCACAGGGGTTGGAACTAGATGATCTTTGAGGTCCCTTCCAACCCAAACCATTCTGTGATTCTTCTATGATGTTATTTCTCAAATGTAGGATCTGAGAAGTTCTATAGTTACTAAGCAATAATGGCTATACCAGCCTTTGTAGCACAAGTAATAATATGAAATTCTGCCTATAATAATGACTGCAAAACTTTTGACATAGATGCATTAAAAAGTATGAGAAATAAATCGTAAAAGACCATGTGTTTGGACTGGTATGGGAAGTGTCTGTGAACTGGAGTATTCTCGTTTCACAGCTAAGTGGTTACTCTTGTGCCAGAACTGCTTCAGAGTTCCTCATGTTTAAAGTTGCTGAGATTAATTTTGTCTTCAGTGAGAAAGCTTTTATTTAGGGACTTTTTTTTTTTTAAAATTCCTTGTGTTCTTTGTCCTGTTACAGTATAGAAGCATCTGCAAGATAAATTTTGAGTCTTTCAACCTCTCTCCCGTATTGTCCTTAATATGATCTTTCTCAAGAACCACTTAATTTTGGTGACTGAATACAATAAAACTAGTGCTATTGCTTGGCCATGCTTAAGAGCCGGAGGTAAACTAAACTGCCAAACTTCCAACTCCAGGTATGCTTTGTCGCTTATCTTGGAGATGCTGAATATGTTGCTGATCTCCCAAAGAGGTGCTGGGGTCATATATATCAAACTTGCAACCAGCAAGGAAACTGGTTAAGCATTCTCCTGCAATCTAGAAAGGCCAGAGGACATCTACTGAGGAAAGGTGAGCATCTGCCTGAACTTCATACAGGAACTACCAAACCCCTAGGTAAAAGTGGTATGCGTCCTCCAACATATTTGGGTTTCAGCATCAAAAATCTGGCAGGAATCCTTCACTGAAGGTGCCTAAAACAAATTTAAAAAGATCGCTAAATCCTCATAAGATGTGGAAAGGTTCTTCTGTGGACTAATAAGATGTTGAAAGTGTAGGAAAATGATCCTTTTTTTCACAGTAGGGGGAAGCCTCCATTGGGATGCAATTTGAATTGGTTCTTGTGCCCATGATCAGTAGATTCCTAAATGGTCTGGAAAAGTGGAGTAACAGTGAGATGGTGCAATTCCAGTAAATTAAAAGTGCTTGGGCAGATGTTGTGGTTTAACCCAGTAGGCAGCTAAAACAGCCACACTCACAATTGCTCACTACCCTTGCCCGGCCCCCTGCAGTGGCCCCAGTGTGATGGGGAAGAGAAATGAAAACAAAACTGTAAAACTAATCGGTTGAGTTAAAGACAGTTTAATAGGACAAAGAGAATAATGATGATAAAAGAACATACAAAACAAGTGATGCACAGCACAACTGCGCACCACCCGGAGCCGATGCTCAGCTAGTTCCCGAGCTGTGCTGCCTCCCAGGCAACTCCCCCAGTTATATACGGAACATGACATCATATGGTATGGAATATCCCTCTGGCCAGCTGGGGTCAGCTGTCCTGGCTGTGCCCCCTCCCAGCTTTCTGGGTGCCCCCCGCCTTCTTGTTGGCAGGGCCGTATGGGGAGCTGAAAAGTCCTTGACTGCTTGGCAACAACTAAAAACATCAGTGTGTTACCAACAAGATTCTCATCCTAAATCCAAACCACAGCGCTACACCAGTGGCTAGGAAGAAAATTATCTCTATGCCAGCTGAAACCACGAGAGAAAAGTAGACTGAAAATTCAATTTCACTGAAGAAAGTTTAAGGGGGTCTAAATTATGGCAGGGTGTATAGAACCTCAGATATTTGGAAAAAAATCCTAACAGAGAATCCACCTACTGTTCTCTGTTTCTCAGGAGCCTGCAAGGGAGCAATCGGGCAATCTGTTCCATAACGAAAAGAAGATTGTTCTCATGGAAGAAATAAATAACATAGGGGGCTCACTGCCTATCCTATCGTGGATGCAAAAAGCATGGATAGGTTCAACACTATTAAACAAGACCTGACAAAAATGTCCATTGAGGTGTTATCAACATAACAATGCATATCTGACACTTGGCTCTGAAAGCTGCTGATTTAGTAGGGATCAGAAGGTAGGATTATCCTCTCTGAAGGGGTCCTGCTCCAGGCTTGTGCTGTTTCTTGTACCTTTTCCTGAAGCAATTGCTACTCTTCAGGACTGGAGGAGTATAGGATCCACTTGGACCTTTATTCTGGATTGCTACAGCTGTTCTGTTGTTACTTAAATGTGTGTTGTGTGATATATCCCAAAAGTGAGTTATTCTCTATGACTTTTACGTGTCCGGCAGGCCAGCTCTTCCAGCCTCTGCTGTGGTGTGACACTAATCCATCACCACAGCATATTGTATTTGTGTTGATATAGCAAAAAAGAGAAGTAAGCATTGCACAGAACAAGTCTCAAGCAACTTAAGGCTTTCTACATCAAAGCTACCAATTCCCACAGAACAGTTGTCAAGGATAAGTGAAGTAAAGTCAGCATTCAGAAAATGCTGGAGAACTTTGGGCTTAGCTTGCTAAAGCCTCCGGATGAGTACTGGGATGCTGTTCGGTTTTGTTTTCCCTCGAGCTGGTGCCTGCAGAGATTTGCTAAACAGCCACAAACTCAGGAAGAAAGGGGAAACACCACAAACTTTGCAGTTAATTTTTTGTTGCTGCTTTTTGTCCTGCAACTTTTGTGGTTTCTCACTCGGTTAAAAAATTAACTGCAAGCTGCCTTCCGATGATTTTACAGGAGAGCCAACGCTCCTGTGTTTTTCAGAGCTGACAGACATGTTTGCAGCTGAACTAGCTCTTCAGGGAGGCTTGTTCTAGTGTCTGCCACAAGGAGGCAGAAGCATTAAATCTTAAAATATTTTAAACCCGGGTCCTTGATATATATCTGAATTTATTAAAACCATGGCCTGGACTATCTGATGTATACAAATGACTGGGGAGAAGGAGATTTTACATTGGAGAATCTAAAGTGTCAAACAAGTTTGTGTGTAGTGGCGTTTTACTCGGTGTTTTCACAAGACGTAAAAAAAATGTTATAAAAACATATTAGCAACAGTTTAAACAAAGACACCACCCCCCCAGCAGCAGTCCTGTGACAGTTTTTCTCACCCATTGCATTTCATAGTGTTCACTTTTGGTCGCTTCGCCTTTGTAAAGGCAACTCTAAAGTCCAAATCAGTGTCAGTGACACATTAACATTGCAGTAATTGTATTTTTAAACATGCCTGGCTTCCTGTTCAGCTAATATGTTGCTTACTCAGCTGTTTGCGGTAATTTAGAAACACAGCATGGCATATTCTTGTTTCTGGGCTACCTTCTTGGTGAGGATGTGGTCTGATTGCACTGTGATAATTCTCTTAGAGGAAAGCTATAGAGAATTCTAAAAAGCGTGAGTGGTTTAATTGAGTCTGATCCCTGCACAGAGCTACTGAACGTGAATGAAATCCCACTTGCATCCTGGTGAACAGACTATTGAAAGCTTGATGGTGGTTTATTGTATATGCTTTTTATACTTGGTAATGGACGTGAAATAGAGAAGGGGAGGCAAAATTCCAAGTGAAAACCGGTGTTTTGTCCTTAATGTGGCCTGCTTTGCTGAAGTATCAAAGCACGTGTGGCAGAAAGGTCACTTGGTTATCGGAAACAACTGCAGCTCAATACATACCTGGGCGTCATGGAATTTGTTTAAGGATATGATATCATCTGTAATATCAGATATCCTAGCTGTTACCATCTATGTCAGACTTCATCTAGCTGGCTGTGAATACAGATCCTCTGCTACGTGCTTTAGACCTCTAATCTCTGTTAATGTAAGTTAGTTCATGTCTTGAAATCCACTTAAAAGAGAAATTTCTTCCTGGCTAAAAATGTGTGTGTGTAAAGAAAACCTCTTCTGCCTGTAAAGGGATGTTGCAGTCTATTGCATAAAGGTGTATTACAGATTTAAATTACAGATTATGGCACTTCAGAGGTGCTTTCTGATACTCCTCCAGCAAGTGGACATGCAGGCACGATGTTCCTGTGGCTTACAACTGAAAAAGGAAGGAAAAAGGCATTTGATAGCAGATCTGCATTTCTTTAAAGCAGCGTATTGTTTCGCTATCATCCTGTATGCAACCGCAAATGCATATTGCTGAGAGCAGGCTCGCGCTCCCCGCTGCTGCTGCAGTGCACGAGCGGAGTAGTGGAGATCATGGAATGCAGTGTGCTGCGCTACGTGGGGCTTGTAACCTTCATACGCTACAAGCACTGCCTTTATGTTTCAGCAGCGTATTGAGGGCATGTCTTTACACAGCCCCAGGGCTTGAATTTGGGATCGCATCATCCAGCTTCTGCTCTAATTAGTTAAGTACACTGGACATTTTCAGGCGTTAATTAATATCCAGTGAGACTGTATACAAGGTGGTGAGTAAATAAAGCATCAATATATTTACATTCTTTCTTAGGTACTGTATTTATCAAGGGGTGGTTATACCTACTTCTAAATAAGATTTTAAATTTTGTTTCAAGCTTTATAGAAGCTTTAGATTGAAAATAATCAAACGCTTCTAGTAAAAGACTTTCAATAAGGTCCAGTTTTGGACCTAAAAATATTTTGCTATTCTCACCTTTTCAGATTAAATGCAGCTATTTTATTTTGTTTTGTTTTGTTTTATTCTATTTTTGTTTTCTTTTATTTTATTTTTGTTTTCTTTTTATTAATTGTTAACTGTTACAAGGGCAATAGGCAAAACAGTTTAACATTCAGGCTCTCTCCTTTGCTTTGCACTTCTTCATGCTTTCATCAAGTGCTTCCAGAAAAAATAATAATTTATGTGTTGTTCTGCCATAGGCCTTACATATCCGTAAACTTGTCTCCTGTGAGAGGTCTCTGTCAGAAAGACTATGAGGAGCATAAGATAAATGCTTTATACACATAAGCTGTTTAATGTCCTGTTACAACCAGGAAGATCTACGTTGTCTTATTAATGCAAGTGATCATTTAGCCTTTTTGGCAACTGACCTTTCTTCTGCTGTGTTTAGGAAGGTTGTTCTTGCGCATCTCGACGCTGCGCAAAGTGTCGTGCGTGTTTGGCAGATGGCAGAGTGCGTGTCTTACTGTCACACAGGAGCCGCCTTACACGCGCTGCTTCTCGTGCTGCAGTATTTTATCAGCTGCTTCACTTAAAAATGGCCTGCCACGTGTTTTCTTTCTCATCTTGAATAGCCATAACAGTTTTAACTGCTATTCAGTTTTGCCATTTGACTGACTTCTGCATTATGGCAATGATGTGTGATATGCCTCACTTCCCGTTTCTGGGTAAATCACACAAAGACAAGGGAGCCCAGTTTACTTTAATGATACTTCACGTTTTCAGGTGTCATGGCTGAGCAAATGGTCCATTGCCTTGATTACAGTGGTCACTGAGGTAATGTCTGACAGGTTGGGTTTCTTTTAGTTCCCAGCTGCCTAGATAATCTGTGATAATGAGCTTTTTTGCAGTGAAATGGGTGCTTCCTACTAGGCTTGAAAATCTGCCACGTGTTTTGGCATGACCGTAGCCTACTGCTTAGTCTGGATATCCCAACGCACATCATGGCTCTGCATCAGGTCCTGAACAGCCGTGACGCTGCTGGGGAACGCACTGTGTCTTTAGAGCCTCCAGAGAAATGTTTCTGTTTCAGAGCAACTCCCACATACTTCTGAGAAACTTTTTGAAAAGTGCTTTACAGTCCACAGCCAAAGTGTTTTGTCTCGCTGTGTGTAACGCTGAAGTATTTTTCAAATCACCTTGAGAGTTGAAATGTTCTTGGGTGTCAAGTTTTTTCTGCAGTGTCTGACTATGCAAGTGGAATTGATATAAATTTTGCTGTGTATATTGCTCTTTTCAATTTTTTTTTCCTCCTAGCTGTTACCTAGAAGTGGTCTGAAACTGATTTGGTTTAACAGTCCATGTTCTTGTTCACATGCTATGCTTTCCTGTTACGAGACTGTCTTGCAGAAGTCAGCAATATGTCCCTTGATTATTTTTTTTCCTTGTAATTGTGTTAGCAGTGACTTTTCTCTAAAGTCCTCTCTGCTGGTGAGACTTCCTATGTACAAGTTCCCACTCTTGAAAATTATTACAGTATTATGGTGAGAGTTTAACTATTTGCCAGATTATTATTATTAATTTTTTTTTTCATTTGGGTGATCATTTGTTCCATCAATGGAAGTGACCCTGACATCAAAGCTCTGGACACTGGGAGCTGCGGGAATGTGTGCTGAAAGGTCCCTTTTTCCTCACTAATAAATTTCAGGACTGGGATGGTCTTTTAGCACAGTTTTAGTGAGTCACAATTATTTATGACTACTAGATAACTGCAGCACAGTTTGCAGAGCTAAAAACTCCAGATGACCTTTTTTACAGCTTATAAAGCTAATTAACCTCAGAATTTACTTAATCTTCTTAAGGAAAGATGTGTATATGATGCTCATACCTCTTCAGGTAGCAGTGGATCCTTGGGTGGATAACAAGCCTATGGCCCAGTACGTGGTTCTGCTCTCAATCAGAGATTAATACTGTTTTTATTTGCTCTTGTGTTTTACTTCCCTGGCTGTTTCTAGCAAAGAGGTGAACGTGTAATTCTGATCTCCGTTGCTGTCTCTGGAGCCATTTACTTGTGTTATCTATTTTGTGCCCGCTACACACAAACACGTCCTTGGTGTTGATCCTAGTCTGTGATTTAAAACTGCTCTCATTCTTCTTAGTTTTGTCATATGCATGAAATATTTCATCTCCCGGGACTGCGTGCTTTGTTGCTGCTACGTGCTTCCCCTTGGTTCGCAAGGATAGCCATAACTTTCTTGTCATAGTTATTAGGTTTGATTCCATATGCAAAGTCTTTCCTATGAACTTTCGTCATGGCTTTTCTCTTTCTGTTTAACTCTTTTTACTTTGTATCTTGTGTAAAGTCCATATTTTCCTTTTTTTTTTTACACTATTCCTGTTCTGCTTGGTGAATTATTTGTATGCCTACTTCCCCAGCTTTCTGGAGTTCAGTGTGAACTTGTCTGCTGACATTTCCCAGGTCTATAATTCTTGGTGGAGTTACTGTAGTCTCTTCTGAGTTCTGTCTTTGCAGCTATGTATCCCTTGTCCTTATTGTCTCAGAAATTATTTTTCCTGAAGTGTTTGTTACAGTGTTTTTACTGTGCTGTAGCTATGCAGGAGCCCTGAAAGCCAGAAGACGCTGCTCCCCTTGGCCACTACATATACAAACCCGCTCCTACAAGTATTACAGGCAGTGCCCTTCGCTCTTTAGTTCTTCTCAGCATGTGGCATAAATCATTTAACTGTGCTTCCTTTTCCTTGACTCTGGGAACAACTCTGTCTTCTAGTGGCAATTACTTCTAAAAGTCACATGGATGCTCTCATTGCCTGTATTGCTTGGGAGGAGAGTGCAATTCCAGGTAGGCATTTAGCTTTGCACTAAATAAGGTTGGTAGCGTTGCCTCCAGGACTTATTTCAGGAAAATCTCTTTTAAGGTTGTCATCCTTGGAAAGATGATTCTTCTAGGATGATTCTTCTATTTCCTACTCAATGTTTGGAGATCACCTATCCCATCATGACTGGAGTGGCTGAGGGTACTGGAGGTTTAGTCTGAAGAAAAGGAGGCTGCAGGGAGACTTTATTGCTCTGTACAGCTACCTGAAAGGAGGTTGTAGTCAAGTGGTTGTTGGTCTTTTCTCCCAAGTAACAAGTGATAGGACAAGAAGAAACAGCCTCAAATTGTGCCTGGGGAGACTTAGATTGGATATTAAGAACAATTTCTTCACCAAAAGAGTTGTCAAGCATTGTGACAGGCTGCCCAGGGGAGTGGTTGAGTCACCATCCCTGGAGGTATTTAGAACGTGTGTAGATGTGGTGCTTAGGGACATGGTTTATTGGTGGACTTGGCAGTGCTAGGTTAACAGTTGGGCTTGGTGATCTTAAAGATCTTTTCCAACCCAAAAGATTCTATGACTTGAAGCAAGAGATAAGATCAGTGTGATGCCAGTTTTGGTACTTGACCAAGGTGATCAGTGAGCAAGAGAAATCACGTGCTAAAGCTTTGTGGAATTCCAAATTCCTGTATCTTTCATGGGAGGGAGGTGGGTTCTCTAATGAAGACACTACAGTGTTTTGGGGTTTTTTTGGACCTGATCCTTATGGTGACTAGAACAAGACTAAGTTTAAAATGGAAGCAAAAAGGTTAAGAATTTTCTTGACCATGTGCATGTTCATCTCCTGCCAGCCTTTCATTTTCTCGTTTAGACATGCTGAAATGAAGCCTCAAATTCTGACGCTTCACAACCCACTCAGTCAAACCACAGAGTAACCACATGAGACCTTCTAAGCAAAGGGAACACCCATAGTCTCTTTCTGGAGGGTTGTGGTTTTTTTTTCTGCTCGGTCCACTATATCCAAGTGGAATTACAGAAAAATTGGCAAACTGTTCCTCCACAAGAGTTTTGCTGCTGAGGACTGTTGGTAATCAGAAAGATTCACAGAAGAAAGCTTAAATGGACTGGAGTCTTGACAACAGTCTGATTTCCTTCCCCCCTGCAACTTCTCCCTCACTCTGGTAGCAGTAGGCATGAAAGCTTCTGCCTGCCTTGCTGACCTCACTTGGGTTTACCCATTGATAATTCTTCAGCATGCACAAATTTTTTATGCTTATAAAAGCTTGTGTTTCTTCCTCACGTCTCAGTTCCCCATTAGGCACTTTCTACTGCTGACCTTGCAGAAGGACCTGAGAACTCTTCCCCTTTCCCTCTTTCATCTTGGCCCACTACCAGTAAATCCTGTTCATGATGTGAGCTGAGCCTGAAACATGCCAGAAACAAACTGTACAAAACCCTCTCTGACCTGAACAGAGGCAGTCTCCAGTGGAGAAAGCAACTGAGCTGGTGTCTGTGCTCAGATGTACTTTCTTCTGCCTCAACCTCATTAAGGCACTGCTGCTAAGCTGTGTTCCTGCCATTTGGTGGAATCTGGCTGCTCCAGCCCTTCTGTGAGGAGCAATCAAGAAATGTGAGATTCCTTGATCTTTTGGGCCTTTATGGTCTAGTAGTAGTTTGAGCTGTAGAATGGAGGAATCGGCTAAAAAATGCTTTTTTGGGAGGAACTGGGATACTTTCTGAGAAATTCAACACTCTTCTGCTCACACAAATTCTTGTCTCAGGTTGTGTGACCTTAAGTAATGCTGCTCCCATAATACAACCACCCACTTCTCTTCTGAGAAGGGAGGAGAGAAGGGGTCTTGCAGTTCCACTGCCATAACAGTATTGTTAGCAGATACCAACTGACACTTGTGTTTCAGGCTTCCTTGTGTGATGACGTACGATGTTTGTAGGCAAATACTGCTATAGTCCTTCACCTACCCTAAGAAGTTCTAGCCCCCCCCCCCCAAAATATTCTTTTGAGAAGAAATATCTTCAGTATAGGTACTGATGAAGTGCTTGCAAGGAATACCTGCACAGAGCTTGTTCTAGTTACAAATGAAGGTGTACCTAGAGAGGAAAGGTGGCTCTTGGTCCTGTTACTCTCTAGGCGAGGATTGTGTTTCAGCTGGATTTAGGAAGATGAATTTTTGGGGGCTAATATTTGTATATGATTCTGCCATCATGTACATCTGGGAAACACGGTTCTTCCGAATATCTGAGAAGACATATATGTTGAGTGACACATCTGCATAGGGTTTCTATGAATTACTGGTTCTCCTCTCTACTGTTAACAAGTGCAGATGGCGTTGACATGTTTTGACAGGCTCCTGTTAGGACTAAGTAGGGCTACTCATATTGTCCCTTTTACCCATCCATTTAACAATTTAAAAGATTTGAAGGCTTTTTCCTTTTCTGATCAAAAGATATTCTATTGATGAACATATTTGCATATATATCAATCTGCTCTAACACAGATCTTGTGTGACATCAGTTGTTGTCTTTTGTTGAATGTTTGTAGCTTTTACAGAACTCTTAATTTCAAACTTAGAGCATGCCTGTAGGAGCTGCCTTGGCTTTCCCTCCCATTTTATGTTTAACATGTGTTAGAAGCAAGACAGTAAAATGTTCTTTTTATCTCTTCCCGTATGTGTGTATTGTGCTCCCTTTACAAATAACTTCTGAAAGTACAGTTCCTGGAAAACAACAGTTTCTCGTGTTAAAAATCCGTTTTATCTTCATTCATGTGGTTCTGGCGATTATAAATACAGGTTTTGGTTTTTTTCCTGTTTTATAGCTTTATTTGGTCCTCTTTAAATATGAGGTAGTGAGCTGTATGTGTGAAAGAGCAGCTGTGTCTGTCTTCTGGCCTATTTCTGATGCACAACTTGTTTTGCCTTTTTAATATGTGAGATGTCAGCGTAGCACCCCAACAATATGTGAATGTGCTATGTTGACTTCTCCATGGCTGAACTATGAAGGTCTGATCTTGCAAGTATTTGGATATATATTTAACCTCAGTTTGTCCTGAGCAAACTTACAGGCTTGACTGACATTACCAGCAAATGTTAAAGTCAGGGCTCTTCCCTGCATATGTTCATGTTGAACACAACCTTTTTTCTTTCCCCCATACTGATTTGATTGATATTTCAAGGCTAAAAGCTAACCACTTGGGTTTTCCAGTCTTTCCAAAGCATACTAAGATAAGATACGTGTGAGGATACAGACCACTCACTAGTTAAATAGTCTAGGTTTTTAAACTAGACCAATTTAACTTGAGAGCCAAAATCATGGCTCTTCTGCATGGTCTAATTAAAAAGAGTTTGCTGACTTGGAAGACAATATTTGCCACATAATTTGCTATTTGTTGTATAGTAACCTTGAAGTTAGTGGGGTTATGCTGATAGCTGTAGCAACAAGTAAGCAGTCACAATACCCTACACCGTTCTTCTGATACGATAGTAAGCTGCATTAGTCATAAATGCTAATACTTAGAAATTAGCATTTATTCACAAGCATCTCAGTTGCTCTTAAGTATTTACTTTTTTGTATTATTGGCTTCAAGGAGCATTAACAAAATGATGATTATTTATTGGTTTAAAGGCTGTGAAAGTTTAGTACTTCAAGCAGAAAGACTTTGATTTATACTTGAAATCACTAGTAATAAATGGGAACATGACACTTGAAGATGTGTTCTTAGTGATGTTTCCCTTGGTAGCTCAGTTGGAGGCAGAATTTTTCTATAGTTAGGCATTTCTAGGGGTCTCAAGTGTAATCTAGTTGCAAGGCTCCACCCAAGCTTTGTGTGCACACATCAGATAGTTATGATGTTTTACCAGGTTTTGTTCTGTATTGAAGATAAGTGATAATTCAAAATACTTGAGTCATTTCATATTTGGACTATTATGCAAAGAACAGAGCAGGGTGAATAGCTTAAATAGTGCCCTCTCTTAGCACCTGCTGACCTAGTCCCTTGGACTACTATTGAGTATTGAATTGATACAACAAAAAGAAGGGGAAAAAGGCTATATGTTTCTAGATCTGTTTCATCTGCTTATAAATGTGGATTCAGCTGTAAAAGGAAAAAAGAGTGATTGGGGAGACAGCATGAATTTACCAAGAGTAAAGTATGCCTGACTAGCCTTTTGTGGTAAAATGACTGTGTCTGCGGACAGGGGAGAAACAGTGATTGTCATTTACCTTGACTTTAGCAATGCTTTTGATGTGGTCTCCTGCGATATTCTGGTGGGTGGTCAACTAGATGCATTAAAAAAAAACCAACCCACTGCAAAAATCCCCACAAACCAAAACCCAGTTGAATGATCAGGTGGATCCACTCAGAGTCAACTTAGAGTACAGCCCTACCTGGAGTAGTACAAGGGTCTGTACTGGGACCTGTCCCATTTAACATATTTATTAGTGACTTGGGGAGTGTGGTGAAGGGCACTCTCATGTTCGTAGATGATGCCAAAGTGGGGAGAAGAGTTTGATATGCTTGAGAGCAGGACTGCCGTGTTAGAGGGACCTAGATGGGCTAGGGGAATGGCCTGGGAAGAACTTAGGAAAGTCAACAGGGATAAATGCGAAGTCCTGCACCTGGGAAGGAAGGAGCCTTGCAATGACACTGTCGAGGGCTGCCTGGCTGGGAAGCAGCTCTGGAAAAAAGGCCCTGGTGGACATGGCAGTAGTCAGGCAGCACAGCAGGTTCTACAGTCTGTCTCCACCCATGGATATTTTCAAGACCAAACCAGATAAAGCCCTGTGCAACCTGGTCTGAGCTCACAACTGGCCCTTCTTTGAGCAGGGGATGGACTAAAATACTCTTGTGGTGATTCTGACCTGAATTTTCCTATACTTCCCGTGACTTTTTGCAATGAAATCAAAGTCCACATGAAATATTTACTTTCCTGTAAATATTTTGGAAAATGCTTTTGATGACTGCTTTTGCAACTTACACTATGCCTGCCATTTGTCGTGTTTTGCAAAACAGTCCCTGCTGTTAGAGTTAGGTTGCTGATGGGGTGTCTTAACCATTAACCAAGAGCATGCGTGGTCTTGGTTAACGCATTTACTTTGTCATAGGTCCAGGCTTTCATCAATCCACTTGCACACTTCACTTAAACTAGTGAGAATTAGAGACATCTCAATGAATTTGATGTGAGGTAAATCAGAAACTTGCCATTTTTTAGTGGAAAGCTTCTATTATGCCATGTTAGGTGATGAAATGCAAGAGTCTCATTCTTGAAAAATCTATGGCAACCTGCTTTTTAAAGTGCAAGTTTACTGACAATACAGTGACAAAAGCTTTAACCGAGTATCCTCTTACAACTTCCCTCAGAAGGGGTAACACTTGCTCTTGTAGCACTGGACCTGCTGCTAATTATATCAGCCTTGCAGTGGACTGAACTGTTAGCCTAGCTGACATTCTGATGGCTAAATCTGAGATTACTCTCGATGATGAGCATGTTTTCAGGACATTGGTCATTATCCAGCATGAGCTAACTGGGTCTTAAGGGCATGACAGCAGTGAAGATGATACTCATCAGAAGGGCATAATTCAGTTGGCTCATAGCCGCTTTCTGTCTCTACAGGTGATCGTACTAGTCTTACATGGCAACTTTATAGTAAATTTCCTGTAAGCCTTAGTCCTGATTTGGATATATTTACAAGAGGGTTCTTCCCCCAGCATTTCTGCCTGTCTGTTCTGGGTTAGAAATTCTACATCTCCTGTGGAAAGAGGTTTGCTTCTTACCCATAAACAGTGTCAGCCTTTTTGGTTGCCCATGCACCCCAGAACATATTGTACAGTATAGGATTGACAACTTGATATGGCATCAGCCTCAGTTGTTAGGGGAAATAGCATTAAAATATCTTAATGTTGGAAGAGAGTTGATTATCTTTCTTAGCCACTTTGATGAAAAAATACTGACAGCCCGTAGCACTAACTCATAAATTTAGAAGCAGGGATTTTTTGTTTTGGTTTGCTCACTGCATAAATCAAACAGAGCCTTTAAGAAAGTATAACAAATAATGATGCTCCCACTGTTATAAATTTTCTGCTGCTGAATAAAAGGAGAGAAACTCGATATGAAACCTATGAAAATACAAAATGATAAAAGCAGGTGTTTGGCTCTAGAAATTGCTCCCAGTTATTCCCAGCACTGGGGATTTATTCCTAGGTTATATTTCACCCTTAAGTGTGTGGCTGCTGTTTTTCTTGAAACTGAGATCTGCTCACTGTCATCTGAGGGCTGATTTTGTCCCTCTTGGATTTTATTAAGTGTATGATGCTCTTGTAGCTGAATTTTACATGGATTCCTGTGAGGAGCAGTACAGGCTCCTGTGAGAAGAGATATCATGAATGTGTCTCAAGCCGCTGAAGTCTGGCAAGGCCCGATGGATCCTGTTAGAGATCAGAGGAGTAACCCACAAGCAAGGACATGGAGTAAACGGCGATACATCTGTCAGCAGACAGCTGATGAAATCTGTGCTCTTGCTATGGTTGGGGATGAAAAAAAATATTCGCATCGCTATTTCACCTACCTTGCACCTTGCAGCCTCCAGTAAAAGAATGGCCACCCTGTTGAATATAGGCTGCTCTGTTAATGAGAGATCATGCTGTGAGTGAATATATGGTATGGATGTTAGCACATTATGTTGCAGTGTGTCTGGTATGGCAGTCTTTGGCAGAAATGCGACCAATGCTGTCTTCATTCAATTAGGTTTTCTGTACTAGAATAAAACCAAAGTCAAGAAATAGAATTGTTCAATGAAGAGTGCAGTAAGAGAGCTCAGTTTTCACTATTAAGACACTGAAACTTTTGTTTTAAAAAAGAAAAGTATATAAGTTGTTATGAGAGGATGGAAAACCACCTGATTAACATTTATTTTCCTAACTAGCCTGACTTATTCTTTTTATTTAAGATATTGGAATTATGTCTGCTTTTTTAATTCTGAGCAGTGAAAATAGGAAAAGAGACCCAAGAGACTTTATACATATATAACTCTTCATTTTTTTTTACAGTAATATTTAGTCAAGGATCATACAGTAAATTAACAAAACTTAAGAATTGGCATTTCATTCTTGGCATTGCGTTATGTGTGAACGTAATATCTTTTTATGACTGTTTCTTTAAACTAGTCTAACTTGAAGTGCTCCAAAGAGAATAGAACTGAACATGGAAAACAAGTAAGTGATCCTGCTGGTCCTCCTGCCAGCTGGAGGAAGGGAGCAGGGATCCTGGCACATGGATGCCCCTCAGTAGGCTGTACTGCTGAAAGAGGGTAGGATGCTGCTCAGTTAGACTCCTACAGCCAGGAGTACTTTTTTTCCTGGTGAGCTGAGCAGACATCAAATGCATACTGATTTGGTGCTTGAGACGCAGGTTAATTGTTTCTGGACTAGTTTTAACCTTCTTTGTAAATGGAGGAACTCATAAGACCAGGCCTAGAAGCATTTCTGGTGGAAATTACTTTTACTTCTGACATTAGTCTTAGGTCTGAACTACTTGGAAAAAGATTTGTTCCAACTGCAGTTGAATTCAGAGTGTATCAGAGTGTAATGTAGGTTGCACCTACGTTAGCATTTTTGTTTGGAGCTGCACTACAGCTCTGAAGAACGTCTGCTAAACCTCCTTGCTTTACAGGGTACTGGCTTGATTCGCAATGTGACTCAGGAGCACATGGATTAGATCCTTTTGAGGGCAAAATAAGTTTGGATGTCCACATTAGGTGTTCAAGCATGCTTCTAAAAACTTCACAGGGATATAAACATCTGAACCAGAGTGGTCATGCACGCAGCTTGAAAAAAATTTAAGTCCCACAAGTGAGGCCTCTCGTAGCCTCCTTTGACAGCAGACCTGGAGGCCAAGCAGATGAAGTTACGAAACTGATATTGCCATAGCAGAAAATGAGACAAGGTAAGACCCCAGTGTCCCACCAATTTGTCTTCTGTGGGAATACTGAAATGTAACTCAATAGCTGGTGTGCTGTTCCACACAGGGAACAACATATCGCTTGTCCTGGGTTTGGCTGGAATGGTGTTAACTTTCACTAGAAGCTGAGGTGGGACACAGCCAGGACAGGTGACCCAAACTAGCAAAGGAGGTATTCCATACTGTGTGGTGGCATGCTCAGCATGGGGAGGGCTGGTCTGGGAGAGGAGGTACATCTTGAGGTAGCGCAGCTCAGAGGTGGTCCAGTTTTGGGATGGGTCTGAGCATGTGGTCCCAGTTGTACAGTATTGTGTATCACCAGTACTGTTGTTGTTTTTCACTCCCTTTGCTGTCCCAGTAAAACTGTCATCTGTCATTATCGCAGCTCAGGGGAGTCTGGTTTTTTTCTTCCACTTCTCCTCCCCACTGCGGGGGGAAGGTGAGCAAGCGGCTGTGTGGTGCTCAGCTGCCGGCTGGGGTAAAACCACGACACCACTGTAGCTTTAAAGCTCTTCCGTTGTGAAAGTGGTAGTTGCTGCATAAGTATATATATGTAAAACATTCATAGTTGGACAGATGGATGAATGGCACTGTTTAGTATCTGTGTATTTAGATTATGTTACAGATGATCAAGTCCTTGAGCAAAAGTCTCTAACAGTGCTGGAGGATCAGAAGGTTGAGAGAAAGCCCTCAGTCTTATGATGGCCCTGGGAGGCTTGGAAGAGCCTTGCAGAGATGTGCAATGGGTTGTGGATAGAAGTGGCACAAAGATTCAGTATGACCCTCCTCCATCTGCCCCTGACAGGTCTTTGTCCAGCTACATTTGGTGATGGGGCAGAAAATCTCACTTCAGCTATGTGTATGTGCTTAGTGTAGTTGATGGGGCTTGGTAGCTTCTGCTTTTCACTGTTTGAAGAAAGCTATTTACTTCTGGGAGGACGGTTGGGTTCGTGTGGTGCTGCAGTTCAGCCTTTGAGAACTTACTGTAATACGACTGTAAAGCATATAGCAATTTAGTAGTGATGACACACAATGGCAAAGTTTTTTGGCAATTAACATAATACAATTCAAATAATTGACTGTTCTTACCCATAATCAAATCCCCTTGAGATACGCATCAGACTTCTACGTCACCCACCAAGTGCACCCAGATCTTTGAGCAAAAGCAATCCCACGGATGGGTTTGCCTTTGCCTGAAGCGGGGAGAACCCAGACTGTCTTCTCTAAGGTATTAATAAGCACTACAGGGACTTTATCTCCTGTGATAACCTGTGAAATAGGGTCAATGGTCAAGTCCACCCTTCGATCACAAGCCCATCTACGTTGCATCTCTTCCTTGATGACCAGAGGTGTCATGGGCCCACTGAGCTATCAATAATTTACCCTTATGTTGCCAGTCTGGATTTGCCTGAGCCACTTCAATCTTAGCAGCCTGATCCACCTCCTGGTGGTTCTGATGTTCCTCAGTGGCCTGACTCTTGGGTATGTGGGCATCTATGTGATGTACCTTTACAATCAGCTTCTCTAGCTGGGCAGCAATATCTTGCAACAGTGGAGCAGCCCAGATGGGCTTGCCCCTGCACTGCCAGTTGCTCTGCTGCCATTGCTGTAACCACCCCCACAGGGCATTGGCCACCATCCGTGAGTCAGTACAGAGATAGAGCACTGGCCACTTTTCTCGATCAGCAATGTCTAAAGCCCCTGCATGGCTTTCACTTCTGCAAACTGGCTCGATTCACCTTGTCCTTCAGCAGCTTCTGTGCCTTGCCATGTAGGACTCCATACAGCAGCCTCCCTCCAATGCTTTCCTGCCTTGCAGCAGGACCCAGCAGTGAACAGGGCGTATCGCTTTTCACTTCTTGGCAGTTTATTACGTGCTGGAGCCTCTTCAGCACGTGTCACCTCCTCTGGCAATATTCCAAAATCTTTGCCTTCTGGCCAGTCCATAGTCACTTCCAGAATCCCTGGGTGACGGGGTTTTCTTGTTTGAGCCAGCTGTGTTATCAGTGTGACCCACTGCCTCCACACAGCATCAGTCGCATGGTGTGTTGAGGTGACCCTTCCTCTGTCCATCCAGCCCAGCACCAGCAGTCGGGGTGCCAGAAGAGGCTGTGCTTCAGTACCAACCACCTCTGAAGCAGCTCAAACCCCTTCCGATGCTGCCAGTATTTCTTTTTCAGATGGAGTATAGCGGGCCTTGTATCCCCTGTATCCCCGACTCCAAACCCCTATGCATTAACCGAGCTTCCGTTTTGGAAATTTAATTGGAGAAAGTGCCAAATCAGCCCAGACAGTGGAAAAGCTGTAAGAGACAAAACACTGGTGGGGAAGTGAGGAAATACTTTACTCTCTACGAGGGTGAACAAAGGTTGCTGGGTTTTTAAATTAATTCCGCAGGCATTTAGTGAGGAGGAAGGTTGTTGCTGATAATGCTGATGTGGGTAGAGAGTGGCTATCAGACACTGAAAGGAAACTGTCTCTCTGTAAGAGTCCCTGTGCACCTGTAAGATAGCTACAGAGGACTGGAGGTTTTGCTTTTTATATGCCCACCTGAGGATGTCAGTGTGGAATTACTGATGTTATTCAGATACAAAAGAACTTTGTCTTTCACAGTCTCTTTTATTAATTAAAAATCTTCTACTATGTATAGAGCAATTAGTTAGCAGAACTGCTGCAATGACTGCAGAACGCTTGCCATACTGTGCCTACCAGTTTGGTGCAAGCGCAGTGTCACGAGACCGGCCTTTGCACGTGTACAAACATGGATCTGATAGATCAGCAGGCAGAGTGAAGCTGGAGACACATTCCCTTGCCATGAGTGCCCTCTGTCTGCAGGGCTTTTTTCCTAAAAGTAGTACTTAAGTAGCAAGGATTTCAAATGATTTATGAGCTAAAACCTGTGCTTTGACTGACTCTTGAAAACAAACTGGTAGGTAGCCAGTGGATTTTAAGACCATGCTTTCCTCTCTGCAAAGGGCTGTGCGCGGCAAATGAATGCTGACATAGCCCATCCTGAAACAATTAGCTGTAGCTGTACTAACTGCATTCCTGTACTGTGGAGGAACACAGTATGGGAACCCAACCCTGTAAATTGTGGTCACAATTTAAAAAGAATATTAAAGTACTTGAACACATCCAGAGGAGGGCAACATAGCCAGTGAAGGGACTGGCAGGCATGTCCTCTGAGGACACTGAATTTGTCTAGTTTGGAGAGAAGGAGGCTGAGGGGTGACCTTGCTGCTCTCTACAGCTTCCTGAGGGAGGGGATGTGGAGACAAAGGTGCTGAACTCTTCTCCCTGGGACCGAGTGCCTGGACCTGTGGGAATGGCTCAAAGCTGCATCTGTCAGAGAAGGCTCAGACTTGACATGAAACATTTCTCTACTGAGAGAGTGGTCAAATCCTGGAATAGACTTCCTGAAGAGATGGTCGATGCCCCAAATCTGTTGGTGTTTAACAGGCATTTGGACAATGCCCTTAATATACCATGCTTTAACTTTTGGTCAGGCAGTTGGACTAGATGATAATTGTTGGTCCCTTCCAGCAGAACTGTTCTGTTCTTCTTCCTACCTCTTCCTTTCCCTAGCAGTACATGCTAAGGAATTCTCATGATGAAATTTCTTCCCTGTGTTAGAAGGGATTGAATGGGTAACCACGTCCCAACCTAGACACTGACTCTGTCACTTTGGGAAGGAGGCAAGTACCTTCTGTTGGAGATGAGCTGTGGATTGTCTCCAAGTAATTTGAATTATTGGAAAAAATTTTTCAAAACCTATGTGTGAAGTGCATTTTTTTTTAAAGTCTTCTATGTTTATCAAGTTTAGCTGGATTTTCACAGAATGGCAAAACCCCACATCTCTGATACCAGCGAGGCTCAAAGATCCAGCCCTCAGTGCCCCTGAAATAAATGGTTGCAAATCTTTTTTTTTTTATGAGCAGTATCCGTTCATTTCCCTCTGGATTTTATTTTCTTCCTTGTACTCATTTTTAGAAATGCCTGAGCTGTTTCCTTTAGAAAAACGTAATGAACCAAAAGAGCCTCAGAACAACAGTACCCCATCAGAGTGAAGGTCCATCTAGCCTAATAGTCTGTCTCCAAAGTGGCCAACCATAAATATCTGTAGGAGAGCACATAAGCAGTGCAAGTTTACATCTGTGCTCATAAGCCTCAATGAGTGGGACTGGCCTCCCTTGGGACCACCACCCACACCGTTTCCTGCCAAGGGCCCTGGGGACATGTCTCTGCTCCGTCTGGGGCCTTCAGTGCCTGAGTGATATTGTAGGTATGTCCATCTCTGCTTGTGTCTTCTGCATGGGCCTCAACCCTGCAGTGCAGATAGCTGCTCTCCTGGATGGACTCCTCATACCTAGGTCATAGCTTGTCATGTGTAACTCTATAAGCATAACGTAGTGTAACTGTTCTATTCCCTGTGTTCCCCATGTGTCAAATAATGATGAGACTTACTTGCCTGAAATACCAGGGATTTTTTCAGCTCCAAAACCACTTTCAAGGACACATATCACAAAGCTTACAAGTAGAAACAGGATTTTATTTTATTTTTTTGAATCTGTTTCAGAGTCGATGCTCACAAGCAATAACAATGAGCACGTGTAGCCGGCAGCAGGCTGATGCATTCTTCAATTTAGCTTATAAAACCCCATCCTTTCCAGTCTGGCAAAGGCAAGTCACAGAGCTGCAGGAAGTCGCAGCACCAATACAAGCCAAGCAGTTCCTGTTTCCTGAAGAGGGAGAACACGAAGAATGAGGATCAGGACTGATCACACACAAAGAGGAAGAGGTATTTGGGTACCATGGAGTATTTTCAAAATTAGACATGTATCTTTTTGCCTCCAAAAACTTGCGCCACTGTGCTGCTTAGCCAGTGATGCATGAAAAGCGCTCTCGTGCCTGCCCTGTGCTTCGATTGCCTGCAGGCAGAGCTGAAAAGTGGCAGCTCAGGATGGTGCAGCAAGCCTGGAGCCCTTCCAAGCACAGGCTGTTTTGCACAAGCAAGAATGCTTGGGGAAATGGAGCCAAGGGAAGAGCTGAACTCGCTCCTGGTACAAACAGTGCAGCTCTGGCTGCACTGGAGAAGAGAGATGGAGAGTTCTAGGGCCCAAGTCGTGCCTTGGAGATGCAAGAGCAGTAAGAAAGAACCTAGCCTAAATAGCCCAAAGGAGCCCTGACAAGGGGCTGTACTCAGTGCTACAGAGTACAAGAGGCAACTCCCGGGGGCCACCCTTGGGCCCACCTTGGGGACAGAGAAAGCTTCCTTCCCCCGGATGCAGGGCATGAAGGACACCTTCGTGGAGCGTAAGCAGCAGGCACCTCGCCAAAATGGCCCAAAGGGGCTGTGCTCGATGCTGCAGACGCAGGCAAAAAACCCCCAGTGCACTGTGGGGGAAAAAAAAGCCTTCCTCCCCCCAGCGACAGGGCACAAGAGACTGTCTTCATGGTGCATGAGCAGTAGGCAGTGACTCAGCTGAAATGGACCCGAGGAGCCCTGGCAAGTGGTCATGCTCAGTGCTGCAGAGGAAGGCAAAAAACCCCTGGGGACCAGTGCCAGTCTGCCCCAGGGAAAAATTCCTTCCTGACCCCAGAACTGGCGATCAGCTGTTCCCTGAGGAAGGGAATATTCTCCTCATCCCACAGGCTGGTTATGCCTCCTAGAAGATGCCCAACCCCTATTCTTCCTCCACCTGGAGCCACGTCGTGGGCTTCCAAGAGTGGGCATATGCCCCTAGCCTGATGGACCTTAGGGGCAAGAATCCTTCCCATTCCTGGCAGGACACCAAAGCACGGAGGCCCTTTGCAGCATCTATGTGTCTCACTTCTTACGCCTGCTGCCCCTGGCTCTGCAGAGGTTGAGGACAGAGAGCTCTGCAGTGCTCGTCAATCGCTCCTCAAGAAGACATTCTTGCTACGGGAGTTGGTGGGTCTTCTCATCTCCTGAGGACCTGGTGTCTGCTCCCCAAAGGCTGAAACAGGATTTCCATCCATTGGATGGCTTTGAAGGTGGTCCAACCAGGAGCCGACCTTACAGCAGAGAACCTCCCAGCAGCCTCATCCAGCCTGCAGTCTTCCTGCCTCCAAGTAATTCCACCGGCTCCTCAAGGACTTCCTCTTGGATGTCTTCAGGTTGCCTGCTGGGCAGGCTGGCAGCGGGGCATGGGAGGACACGGCCTTTATCCTGCCCTGGGGCATTGTGACTGATGCTTGCTGGGTGGTGGTACTGTAACATGGGGGTGATGTCCCCCCTGCAGCCCCACCTGCTGCCACTCTGCAGAAGCAAGTGCAAGCTGTTTTCTGCAAGCACTGGCCAGGCCAGGCCCCAGCTGTGTGGGAGACAGAGCTGTATCTGCACCACCTTTCCCATCCACATTAGAGACCTTGATCCCCAGAAAAGCTGTTAGAGAGGACTGCCTAAGCGTTGAACCCCTCTTCCTCTTTTTTTCTTGTCAGCTCTTTCAGCAACTATTTGAGACTTAAATCACCCCATAACCCACTGTAATCTTTCCTGTTTCCTTCCTTATAGCAGCCTTCTAGAACCTAAAGGGGCCTACAGGAGAGCTGGAGAGGGGCTGTTTACAAGGGCAGGGAGTGACAGGACAAGGGGAAATGGGTTTAAACTAAAAGAGGGGAGATTTAGCTTAAATATTTGGAAGAAATTCTTTCCTGTGAGGGTGGTGAGGCACTGGAACAGGTTGCCCAGAGATGTTGTGGCTCCACCATTCCTGGAAGTGTTCCAGGCCAGGTTGGATGGGGCTTTGAGCTGCCTTGTCTGGTGGAGGGTGTCCCCCCGATCTTTAAAGTCCCTTCCAACCCAAACCATTCTATGATTCCTTTGAAAAATGGACAGCAGGTGCCCAGCTCTGGTTTATGGCTGCCACAATCATGCATGCACACACCCATACTTTCTAGCACTGGAAGAGGTTATGAAAACATAGGAGCTGGTGGGAGCTGGGTTTTTCCATTTTGTACAAAGTTTTGGGACAAATAAAAAAATCCTCTTCCAAGCAGACTAAGAACAAAACTTCAAAATCTCCTTTGAAAGATCTACATCCTTTTCCCCACCCTTCAGAAAAAAATAAACCATTTGGTTTTGAATGTCTTTTTAAATTTTTTTTTGCTTTGTGTAAGACAACACAAAAGCTACGAATTGCATTCTGAAAAGGTCAGGGTTGTTCAGCTTTACAGGAATGTTTTGTTTTTCCTGAATGAAATTGTGTTTTCATGAGTGCCATTTTTAACAAAGAGGAGCTTTCCCATGGAAATGTTATTTTGGAAAATGTTGAATTTATCAACAACTCATGTAACTGTTGCTCCCTGCCTTAAGTAGTTGGACTTCTTCCCCAAGTTGTGTTACAAAAGTCCTTTATAACCTGGAAATTTTTCTCATTAGCCACTTTGCCAGCCAAAAACTAAATGCAAATCACAGGAGAAAAGAAATCTATTATCTTTATTTAGGCTAAAAATACCCTTTCAACTAAATCTAACAGGTTGTTTTGTTGTTGTCCTCTTGGGAATGATCTTTTCTTGCTGTTGTTTGTTTCATGCTGTGGGTTTAGATAATACAAGGATAATGTACCATGTAAGTCAAGGAAATAATCTTAATATTCCATCTGGAATATGACAAGTGTTTCTAATTGTTATTAATAACTCATATATTAAACACCCAGATTAGCTTTGATTGTTTAAGCTAGAAACTGGTTTCATACCACTGACATGAAATTGTTAGGCAGTCTTTCTGAAGGTTGGATCATCAGATCTGCCGTTAGGCTCTCATTTCTTTGGTCAGGTGATTTTCACAAAACCTCTCCCTGTATGCATGATTAAATCCCACTGCATTTCTTTGCATCTTCGATTTGGTTTCTTAGGTGGCATTAGAATTTTAGCAAGGTTTTACCGTCTAGTTAAAATGATTTTAGGTGGTGTTTTAATCCATTATTACATAGTACTTTCTATCGTATAGCATCAACTGCATGCATTGTGGTTTCAGATATACATGTCTGGCCCAGGATATTGAAAGCCTTTGGTTTGCAAGTGTCTGAACTTGCTCAGCTAGCATAGGCTCACATCTTTGCTCCCAAGTTTTGTGGTTTAAGGGTCTCTGACTTGTCTCTTGCTCCTCCCTGGGGCTGAATCACGCAGCCGTGGTGCAGGCCGTGTCTGCAGGTAGTGCGAGTTACATGGAGCTCAGCACCCCCTCGCCTTTCCTTTTTTTGGGTGACTTAGTATAAGACTTGCTCTTGAGCAGAAGTCTGTTCTTTTCTAAAAGATTTAACTGATGCCTGTGTCATTTATGTGAAAATACAGTTACTGACTGGCAGCCACCCTTCCAGAGAGATGCTGTAAAGATTGAATTATGGAGCAGACTGGCAGCCCTGTCTATTTTTCATTTCCTTTGTTTTGGTACGGATGTTAGCAGCTTTTCTGGTGGAAATATTTCCCTTTCTTTCTTCAATTGCAGAATCTTGATTTATTTTATGTTTGTCCAAAATGCATTTATAAGTCTCCCTCTCTTCTGATCAGCTGTAGGGACGTTACTGGGAAATTTCTGAGTAACAGCTTAGTGCATTTCCAGTTGTATTCCACTTAATGAAAGCTCCTCTACTCCCAAACTGTACCACGCTAAATGGCAGTGATGCTGCTGGGTCGGAATCTTACAGTTGTGGATGGGCTTGTTGAATTGCCCCAGAACTAAATTTATAAACAGAAATGTTCGTCTGTATGCTACAACAGACTCTGCTTATGAAGGTCTTGGGTGAGGTGCCTTCTCTGTGGCTTGAGGCAAAAGGCTGTATGAGAAGGGGAAGCATGAGAAAATGAGGAAAAGCTTGCTGCAACTAATGTTTTGCTGTGAGCATGTTTGCAGTATTAAAGCAAATTCATTTTTATAGCATTGTTAGTTTTAACTTTATCGCCTCCAATTCAATTCATAAACTTAGAATGTCTTATGTAAATGCAAACCTAAAAATGCCAGTAGTGAAGAATTGGCAAAATAGAGAGTTATCTGTATAATTTATTGAAAGAATGTAAACAAAGATGAATGAATAGACAGGCTGCTCTCATGGGGACAAGGAGAAAGCAATGTCAAAAAATGTACACTGCGTGAAGCCATGAAAAGTTAATACAGCATAATGCAACAAGGCCTGCAGAATATTGGGTGAAGCCAGTTACTGCTTTTAGCCTTAATAAATTCAGCGTTCTGCCCCTGTCCTCTCAGCTGATTCACTTGGGACAACGTAGTCTTAATGTAGCTACAAGATGTGACTTTTCTCAAACAATTTCTCTGTGCTATTATCAGTTTGCATTAAGATCTGTGAAACTGGCAACTAATGTCTAAAAATGGTCACAGAACAGATTTACTAGGGGGTATAACAAGAGCAGAGAGCCCCTGATGCTTCAGTAGATGCCTTGGCCAAGTTTGCATGCTTCATTGACACTTTTTTGATCCACAGAAGTTGTGTCTACAAAAGTTATAGGGTGGAGGGGATTTTTGCAGTAATTATTAGTTTAATACCTGACACTTTCTCAGCTTGCTTTGAACATGTTCCTTCTTGACTTACACAGAGCTGAAGCAGCACTGCAATTACTTTTCTGTATCTCCTATGCTATTAGTTCACGATGGAAACTCATGGTCGGGACTGAGCAGGTATAGGGCTGTTTAATACGGCTGTTTAAAAAGCGCGAGTCCATGCGGTTGTAAGTGGACGAGGCTGAGCTTGCTAGGTCCCTCGCTAGACACCAATAAGCCAATTGTAGGGTGGAAGTAGTTTAGCTGCACAAAATGTGGTGGTGTGCTATAAAATCTGCCTCCTGCTTCTGTGAGGGTTCTGCCAAGTGATCCTGCTCTCTCCAGCTTTGTGTGTTCAGCATGGGGTATGAACAGATAGAAAACCAATGCTTTTATGCAAGTCTTTCAATGCAAAGCTCTTCATTAAATGCATTTCAGCCATTCTTTAATCCATCTCATGTATTTTGACTGTAATTTTCGTGGCTACCTAGGTAAGGTAACGTGGTGGTAGCGTGATAGGAAGGAATAGCTACTCTTTGCCCAGGAAAATGACGAGAAGTTGGAGGAGATGAACTTTGTCCCATAAGTTAGGGAGAAAATACAGCCAATCTGCAGCTTTGGTTTCAGCTTAGAGGCTTTATCCACTGGGCTGATATAAAGACCTTACCTCCCTTGGGTTCCCTTTGTCTATAACATTGGTATAGGCTGTAACCACACAGCCTTCTCTTGTGCAGATTTGAAAATGAACTTGGAAATAGTCTACGTAGAGCTAGATACACTCTTCAGGTTATGTGGGTTTAAAGTGTTTTGTTGGAATGACTCAAGCGCTTAGTGGTTTGTAATGCTGGGGGCATTTATGGCTAAGTGCAGTACATCTCCAATATTCATGAGAGGACAGCAGCCCCATCGTGGGACAGCGTAGCAATAAAATGGTTTTTATTATGGCTATATAGCTCTCTTCAGATAAAGACCTGTTTACAGAATTTGTGACTGTTCCCTCAAGCGTGTGCACGAGGACGGGTTTTTTTCTGCTGTTTCATTTCAAACACCTCTGTGAATCTTCACTTCAGAGTATGTAAAGATTTTCAGACATGGGTAAATGAACAAACATCTCTGTGTTCAGTAAAATAGGCAGCAAGTCCTACTCTCTCAACACAGGCGTGTTAGAGCTTTCATGACTGCTGTAACTTTGGTAGAAAGCCTGAGGACAAAATTCCCACCAACTTCAGCGTAAACTGGTTCCATAGATGCCTTCCCTAAGAAGCGTCCACTCTGAAAGGGGACCTTTTACTACTAGATCCACAGATGCAGCAAGGTGTATAGAAACAGGGTGAGTTGTAGCCCATCAGAGGAAAACATGCATCTGCCTTTCAATGTTTTCAGCATATGCACGGTATATAGCTCACAATTTATACTTAGGTCACCGTAAAGCTATAACTTCATCAATGTTGAACCTCACCCTTTAAAATATGGAAGTTATCTTTAATGATATCCAAATGAGCAATACAGCACAAGGGTCTTTGCCATAACACAATAAAACTTCTAGCAAAAATAAAAAGTCAACTCAGCCTCTTGGCCGATTTTATTAAAGGATATTTTGAAAACAATGCAGATTAAAAAAAAAAAAGAAAAAATAATTGGAGGGAGGAGTAACTTGCATTTCAAAAGCAGCAGAGGAAGTATTTTTGAAGTGTCAGTGGAATCCTGCCAAGGATACACACTACACATCTTGGTTGATGTAGAAATTGCCTACTAGCAAAATTTTCGGATATAGAAGCAGAAAAACGGACGAGAAGGACATGCAACTAAATGCTCATACATGCGTAGTGTTACCTCCTGCTTCTCTAAAACCAAAGGAAAATACTGGAGCCACTGGACTTGATATGCTTATGCAGTTTTAGGTTTTTTAATATGCACAGATGCAGTGGTGGGATTCTTGCAAGACAGAGTGTTCTGTATTATTCCCAGCAGTTGCTTAGCATGGAAATTAAGAGCATCTACTTAGTCAGCAAACCTGCCACCGTGGTGCAAAATGGAAATCTTGATCCTTGTGTTTCTTCTGGCTGGAGAAATAACTCCTTCAGCACCCTGAGTGAGTGCTGCTTGTAGTGTCACTGTAATGATGAACATATGAGGAGGTTGTGTTCTGTGTAACATGTTGCCATGATCATACAGAAAGGATAATGTGGTAAGTAGCAGATGACTGATGATTTAGCAATAAAAAACAATAAATAAACAAAAAGATGCTGTATAGTTTATTGCAATTTTCTCAAACAAGAAAAAGATAATTAATTTCTTTCAAGAAGGATCTCAAGAGCCTCCCTTAATGCACAACCAAGGCCAAGCTCTCGAAAGCCCATGTTTTGTATAATACGGCTAACAAAGGAAAAACTGTGCAACAAAGCAGGGGAGGGGCTCTTATTGACTGAATGTGGACAGACTGTGATTGATAGTGTTGCCTTTTTTCCCCTTTGTGCGCTGTGCACAATAATTACTGTAGGCAGAACCTCATGTTTTAATATATTGTACAATAGCCTCTCTTTTGATTGAAATTCATGTTCATTTGATCTTGACAGCAATGCAAAGTTAGTTTTTTCCGGTAACATTTTTAATAATTAAACAAGCTATTTAAAGCTTGGCATTTTCATTATATTTGCACCAGTGCTATCCATTATTCTGATGATCCAGTGATTCTTTATTAAAACAAAAAATATTACATTCAAATATTAAATGTCAGGCATAATTCATAAATGTAATGAAAGTCATATCTGGCTTGGAGATGCGGTCCCCTCATGCATCTCAGTGGCCAGACGTTGCAGCATCCTTTTGTGCTGGGCCACATGGGTGACGATGGATGCACTCCTAAACTTGGTGTCTGTTAACCCTGGTGTTCTCCTGGTGAAGATTCTCTATTGCTTTTGAAAATATTATTTCTATGGGTGGAAACTAATCAGCAACGCTGACTCACAGTATTGTTGAAGTTGAAATATTTCAGTTCTGATAGTCTGGGCCTGTTATGTTGGAGGGGCAAAAATGAAAACTGAAAAGCCTATTTAATCACACTATGATTTAGGTGAGACTTTGATCTACTGTCTATAAAATCCCACCATTCCAAGGGTTATTTGATGTAGAAATATCACAGTTTGAGTTCAGAGCTTAGACTTAGCTTAACATTACGTAATTCCTATCCTTAGACCCTTGGAAAACCCTTAGAAATGTTTTCTTTAGCAAAGGTAAGGAGTCAGAGAGCATTCATTTCCTACTCAACAAGGAATATAGGTAAAATAGGCTATTCTGGCTGCTCCTCTTCTGAGCAGTACATGCTTTTTGTAGAAAATTCCATCTGGCTGGATTCCTGATGTAGTTTAGGAAACATTACACCGTCCTATGCATCTGTCCCTATGTGGTACAGTCTCTGTGAGCGACATCCTGACAGCTAGTGAATTAGCAATACGGCTGAGCCATGAGCCTCTTCATTGTCTCACTCTGTTGATGTGGCTGTAAAGGGTTTTGTACAGCTGATTTACTTCAGCAACATAATCCCGGTTAGGTATGTTTGTGACTGTTTGCCATCTTTATCCCCTCTCATTAAGAGGATGGCATACTCATTCCAGCTGATCAGGGTGATGGTGCTACTCCAGCTGAATCTCCTTCTGTGCTCTCTGATTGCTTGCCCAGAGATGGGATCTGGTTGAGAAAAACATAACATTTTCCTTATATTTACTTTTTACAAGCACACTGCTTTTGCCTGAGTTAGGCCAGTCAAAAGGAAAACACCCAACCTTGACTTTGCTGTGAAGCAAGCCATGCCAGATGGAAGCTCACCTGGGAGGGCGGCGAGGGGTGACCTCATGGGAAGGTAATATATGCCTTGCCAGCAGTGGAGGTGTCATTACGCCTTCCCTGCATTGTTTCTTTGCCAAGAGGAAAGAAGGGTTGGAATTAATGTGGTTTCAACCTATATGGAGTCCCAAAAGACTTGAATTTGAGCGGCGTCATCATCTGGTGTTATTTACAAAGGGTGGCAGCTCCTGGGCCATTTTTTCACCTCCCCCAAAAGTATTAAACCTGTTCTGGTCTACAGAAATTATATGAAATGGCAGCTATCTAAAATTCCAGAAGGTAAATTGAAATAAAGAGTAGGTACTATTAGGTACTTCAGACCAACTGTATGTGTAGATTATTTAAATGATTCTCAAGAACTTAGACCTGGTGTTCAGCAGCAATTTGTGGACCTCCTTTCCAGTCTGTTTTTTTCTAGATGGCTAGGTATATCCAGAGAGAAATCTGGGGGGAATTGTGTCTAAACACTCCATCCAAGACATGGTGTTTCCTGGGGTTCCCCAGCTCTGGTCTGGTTTTACTCAACTGTTTGCTCAAAGCGCTGCCCGCAGCGGCAGCCTTCCCTTTAGTAAATTGTTTGGATGACCGTGCCCGTGGATCGGACCATGCGTGCTGTTTCAGAGTCACAGGAAAGCTGAAATTCGGGATTATTTCCAGAGGGTGTTTAAAAAAGGGACGAAGTTTTCTTTGGGACATGGTTCTTTTTGTTGCTTTTTATTATCATTCCATTATTTCATTTAAAAGGGACCCCCAAAGTTTTGTTATGTTTTTGCTTAATAAGGGTAAAGCCATTAAGACAATATTCTGGGATATTATTTCAGTATCAATGTTGTTGAAGCGCATTTTTCAATTTAGTCTGACTTTGAAGCCATGGGAGCAACTTTGCATTTGAATCCAATCAAGGAACGCTTGATGTAATAAATGAAACACCAGGGAAAAATCAAGGGTAACAATTGTATTTTCCCCCTTTGACTTTGGATTTTTAATGGGAAGAATAATTTCTGAACATTTTGAGAAATATTAAGTCTTTCCAGGCGAGCGTGCTTTTGCTATTTGTTTTTTTATGTATTCTTGCCACATAACAGTGGGAGATTTTTAACATACAGCTGAGACTGAAATATAAGCTCCCCTAATGAGTAAGATATATTGTCAGTGTCAAGTCAAATACAATAAAAAATGAGTGAATAATATGTGTACAAAAATGTACCATATGCCATTTCATGATTATTTTTATTATCATATTTATTCTTAAACTGATGCCACAGGCAGGCAAGCACTTTATACCTTCTGAGGTTTTTCTTTGAAATCTGTGTGGTTTTTCTTAGCTGATGCTGATCTGCTTCTAGTTGAATAACATGTATATGTCTGTGCATGTCTATAATGGTATGTACATACATATGTGCATGTGTTTGTGAAATTCATATGACAATATAATGTTGCTTGGTGACAGTGAGTGAGTGTTGGGTTTTTTTCCCTTTCCAACCCATGTACTGAGGTCGAAATGCAGTCCATAACCCAGGCACAGGCTCAGTATCTTACTGGGTGGCTACGCCAGACTCCAAGCCTGCTTACTCACCGCAGGCACTTCATGCCCGTGTACTAGGATCTGAGAATTAGCAAAAGCAGCGTCTGAGCCCTTACTTGGTTTTACTGGCAAAGTTCTTATTGTCAGTGATGGGAACTGTATCATATGTTTAAAAAAGAAATAAATTCTGATTTTGGCCTAGTTTTGTGACTTCATTAAACTTTCTGGCTCTCAGAATCTAATTTCAATCATAGGCAGCTTTTAGCCTGACTTTTTCTTCAGCTAAAGTGTACTGATCTTTGCTGGTTGAGCAGGGCTGTGATTTATTATCCATTTTTCCCACCCCACCTACTTCTTTCCTCTGCTCTTCTACCGTACCCACACACGCTGCTTCTCTTCAGGTCTTAATTTTTTTTCCCCTCAGCCTGTTTACTTTCTTTCCAGCGTGCTTACACGCTTTATTGACTGTTTCAGACATTCAGAAATTTAACTGAGGGGCCTTATTCGAGTACCAGATGCAAGATGCTTTAAGAAGTTTCAGTTTGGGGAAGATACCTTGATATTTGGAAGGAATTCTGTAAAGATATTGCAAACAGGGTACCCTAAATTTCTAGTCCCTTTAACACCACTTTTTCCAATTCAGTCAGTTTTGAATTAAGTATATTGAGATACCGTAACACAAATAATTTCAAGTGATTTTTACTTATGTTGAGTTCAAAGTATTGCAGAACCTTGCTCTAAAGCTTCCTATGTTTACAACTACTGTGTTCAGATGGAAAAGCTTCACCCAATGAGAACTTTAATGTTCAAGAATGTATGAAAATTTGGCTGGGTGGGGATGCAGATTTAACCAGGTGTTTCTGAAATGCTTTAAAATTCCTATTGCGTTGAGTGGAACTAATTTATTTTTTTTTTAACCTAGGTCTGTGTTATGCACACATACAAAACTTAAACTGATTTCCTCTCTTGGAGTAGTGGCTCTTCAAAACCCACAAAATGAGTCCTGAGTTGAAACACTGATTAGAGCATAGTGGGTCTGGTTCCCTGTCCCAGGGTCAAATCATAATCAAATCATATTTTGTTCTTGACTTCTTCAAGGTTGTGTTGTCAGCCAAAGGTTTCTTTTTAAATGAAGGGATGCCTCTATTCTGATGAGTCTGGATCCGAATGAAATTCCATTTTCTATCTCAGTTACCCAAGTGCCACGCTTAGGGTAGCGTTCGGTGTACGTAACTAAACATAAACCTCAGGAGATCTCAGAAAATTCTGTAATATGGACTTGAATAAAGCAGTAAAAAGTCATATGATATGCATCCTCCTTCTACATATAAATAAATGATGTGTCCTGTTACCAGGCTGTGAGGCTTCATTGTGCCACAATTATGGACTTTTCCTGGCCGGGGGGTGGGGGAATAAAAAGGATGCAGCTATAGAAAAAAGTGATGGGAACATGTCTGAATTATGTATGGAGATTTCTAAGAGTTCTGCACTGTCCTGAGTTCGTGTAGCTGTTCCCTCCCTTCTCGTGGAAATGATGATTCATGCAGGGGCTGCAAGTTGAGAAACGGAATCTTTTTAAGCATAGTAGTGGAACATTTGTGACAGTTGTGAAATATGGGAGGAAGGGTACAAGAATGAAACAACTAACAAAATTATTAAAGTATAAAAATATGTAATGAACTGCCACTTCTACAGCATTCCCAGGGATTCTGCTGGAGTTGCTTGCTATGAGAGATCAACTATTATGAACTTAGGGCCTGATTCTGTAAGTGTTATATTGCTGACATAATCCCACTGACTGCGCTGGCATCACTTTGTGGAAATCTTTCCAACACCTGGTGCTTAGTATCCCAATTCTGAAATGCTAAAGTGCTAAAAATTACTGTAAATGATATTTAGAATGCATTTGTGTGCATATACATACATATATATATATATATATATGAAATAAGAGACCCAACAAGCAAGAACTATTTTGAATACTAGGTGAGCAAGTATTTCCTCCACCAGTTCCCTGCATTGCTCTTTGCATTCATGACAAAAATCTTGAGCCACAAATCTGCAATTGTATAGAAATATTTGTATGGTGCAAAACTCGTAAGCGCTACAGCATGCTGTCTGGTCATTTCCTTGCTCAGCATTTTGCTCATGTTCACATTCAAGCAAATGGTTCCAGTTCCCAAGAGATAAGAGTGAATCAAAACTCCTAGAAACTGTAAAGCATCAACTTTTCTGTTCTTCTTCCTTACCATATGGATTTCAGACTTTTTGGTTCATGATTTTAAATGGTTCTTTGCAACCTTGAGGGCTAGAAACATAAACCTGCTTATATGGTGTTTATGTAAAACGCTGTGAGACTTGCTGGAGTTAAAAAACCAAACCAACCAAATGAAAAAAACCTGCAACCCACCATAGATTCACAAGTTCATAATGTTAGAAATAACTGCTTCGAACACAGTATTTGTATAGAAATGTTAACACTGGAACTATTTCATTCCAAACTGGAAATGTCTTGGGCTTTTGGATTGTCAACTACTGCACTGCAGTTTTGTTTCAGTATTTAATACAGTGTCTGCTTGATTTTTTTCTTAATGAAATCTTGGAGAATGAGAGTGTTTCTGTAGAAAATCTTGATCTTTTTATGTCTGGAAAGTAGCATTTCTCAAGAGGAGAAAAGTTCGGTAAGATTATGTAGAAATAAAATTAATCAGCTCTAGTACTAGGACTTTGAGGGGGTT
This sequence comes from Psophia crepitans, assembly GCA_013399095.1. Lineage (NCBI taxonomy): Eukaryota > Metazoa > Chordata > Aves > Gruiformes > Psophiidae > Psophia > Psophia crepitans. The sequence goes on from VWZZ01000674.1 coordinate 193,615, forward strand.
TGGTCAACCAGCTGGCTGACACCTCTCAAGAAGGTGAAACTTTGTGAATTTATTTTAGCAAATAAATGAGATTCACTAGCCCTCAAAAAACCAACCGTCTAACTGGGGGAAGCTGAAAATGTCTGCTTAAAAGAATAGCGTAGCTGTAGTGGGATTTTTAATGACAAAGGCTGTGTTAGAATGCAACCTGCTGTTGCAGTGTGTTACATATTATATCACTGACAATGAAAATTTCACTATGTGCTTCCTGTGATATAGAGGATAAACTATCCTTTATGCTGCATATGAGGTTTGTGCATACCTCTGACCTTTTAAGTCTTGCTAATCAATTCTCATCCATCAGGGTATCCGCAAATTGCTGTATGACTTGCTAGAGAGGGGAAATTCTCCTCTCATTGTACACAGTACAAAAGGTTTGTCTCCCCCTGAAGCATGAAGGTACTGCTGGAGGCAGGTTACTGAACTAGATGTACAAGTGGACTTGATCTGTTTTGGCACGTCCTTTGGCACCAGCACGAAGACACCAAGGAGAGTCATTGTTGGGTTCCAGCGTCACATTAGACCACAATGAGTGCTGCCTAATTTGACAATTCTGCACCTATTGCTGTCAGAGTGGTTCTGTGCTGGGAAAATTTGTGGAAGTCAGGGGAGCTGTACCAGTAAAAAGCTAGGAAAAGCCAACAGTGAATTATACCCATTGAAGAGCATTTTATTTGACAGAGAATGAATGCTTGTCTCTAAGTGCAGGATACCTCTTGGCACCCATGGGAGTGGTGGAAGTCCAGGAACTGCAATAATCTGGCTGTGGGAATCTGACTCTGCAAAGTGCTGTATGTCCCTGTAGGGTAAAGGGCACCTATGTAATAGTGAAATTAGGAGAAATTTTGGATCTTACAGGACTCTGCTTTTAATATGATGTCCATTGCATGATACTCAGAGGTTTGCCTTCGATGGCGAGTGTTGATCTTGTGCTTCATTTGAGAGGAAAAACCTCTCATCCCTAAAACAAAATAACCCCCTAATCCCACACGTTCCTAATGCATGATCAGTCTGAATCCAAGTAAAAAGAAGCTTTTTCCCCAAGAAGAATCCCTAGATCTCTTCGTTCACAATTTTTGCAGATGTTTATTTGAGTGCAAGCAACACAGTGTAATGAACCAAATAAGTTGGAAGTGTCAGAATACCCAATTATACAACTCACTGCCTGTCTATGAGGCTGAACAATGAAAACTACTAGGCGTGCTTTGCTCATTTAACTTCGTTTAAACTATTCTTGGCATCCAAGTTGCATTAATGTGATAACTTCTGTGTGGCAATTAACAAACTGTAGCAGAGACGTTCATACGGCGTGCTAGGAGAGGGTTGCGGGGTGGGCAATTAACCGTTTGGCTAATTTCCTGGTGGACCTGGAAGAAGGGAGGAAAAGATTCAATTTTGGTGGTGTTCTCTCAAATCTGAAAAGGAAAAAAGAAAAAATACCCATAAAATCTGAACAGGAGTTTCTGTTGCTCCTCCCAAAAGGACCCAAATTGTTCTCTTTGCCCGTTTATTCCTTTAGCCACTGTTGTAATTTCCTCTCCTTACTTTCTCTCAAGTCCTGTGTCGGGACAGGTGAACAAGAGGAGGAGGATTCTGTTGTCAGGAAAGAGGTTGAAAGTGAATGGGAGACAGATGATAATCAACTAGAAAAAGGCAGAAAACTTCATTATATTTAGGAAAAGGACAGCTGGAGTAGTAACTGCAGCCGGACCGTGAGGGGAATGGAAAACCTGAAGATGAAAGAGCCAGTCCTGAGTTGCACACCAAGGAATTTTTGAAAGAATAAACTTGATCTTATAGAATCATAGAATGGTTTGGGTTGGAAGGGACCTTAAAGATCATCTAGTTCCGACGGCGTAGCCTCGAGCACTTTGGGGGATGGGGCATCCACATCTTCTCTGGGCAACCTGTTCCAGTGCCTCACCACCCTCACAGTAAAGAATTTCTTCCTAACATCCAATCCAAATCCCCCCTCTTTTAGTTTATACCTATTACCCCTTGTCCTGTCACTATACTCCCTAATAAACAGTCCCTCGCCAGCTTTCCTGTAGGTCCCCTTTAGGTATTGGAAGGCCACGATCAGGTCTCCCCAGAGCCTTCTCTTNCTGGGCTGTGAGCGCACACTGCCGGCTCATGTTGAGCTCCTCATCCACCTCCAGGCAGAGTTCCATGCACTCCAGCTGGTTATTGACATAGACGGCAGCAACTCCTTCTTGTCTCTAACTCCTCTTGTTTATTCCCCATGCTACGTGTGTTGGCATTGAGGCGTTTCAGTTGGGCCCCGATGAAGCTGACTTACTGCTGGAGTGGCTGGAATTCCTTTGTGCTGCACTTCAGGTGCTCTCCTGCTGACTTCTGATCCTTCTTCCAGCTCTGGGCATCTATTGCTGTAACTGGTATCGAACTGGTAGGAGTGAGGTGGATTGAGGTTCCCCTTTCCCCAGTAACTTTAGTTTAAAGCCTTCTTCACCAGCTTGGCCAGTTTATGCCTGACGATGCTCTTACCCTTCTCCGACAAATGGACCCCATCAGCCCCCAGTAGACCAGGTTTTTCAAAGTCCCACGGTCTACATAACTGAATCCCTGGCTGTGGCACCGGTCCTGTCACCATTTGTCAATTCACCAGATTTGACTGGCCCTTTCAAATCCCTTCCCTTTGACTGGAAGGACTGATGAAAAAACTGCCTGCACTCCAGAGTCCCTTACTGCTGCTCCTGGGGCTCTGTAGTCCTTCTTGATGCTCTTCAGATTGCTCCTGGCTGTATCGCTGGTGCTCACGTGAAACAACAGCAGCGGAAAATAATCAGCAGACTGTAGGAGGCTTGGTAGTCTCTTGGTGATCTGAGCCCCCGGAAAGCAGCACACCTTTGTAAAGAGTGTGTCAGGTTGGTGCATGGGTGCCTCTGTACATCTCAGAAGATGATTAGGTTGGAGATTAGGAGAAATTTCTTCTCGGAAAGGGTGGTCGGGCATTGGAACGGGTTGCCCAGGGAGGTGGTGGAGTCACCGTCCCTGTGGGTGTTTAAGGAAAGGTTGGATGTGGTACTTAGGGACGTGGTTTAGTGGGTAATAGGTGGTGGGGGGACGGTTGGACTAAATGGTCCTTGAGGTCTCTTCCAACCTTAATGATTCTATGATTCTATGGTTGCTTATGACTATCACCCTTCGCCTTTTCTTAGTTGCACTGGTGGTTATACGGGGGCAGATGAGGCTGCCTTACTCAGATTCAGCATCTCTCCAGCGTTTATTCTGAAGGGAGCCAGGTAGGGCCTATTTTCACAGACATTGTTCTCAGTGACTTATATTTAAGTGTTCTTTGAACAGAGACCACAGATTTGAACCCATCTTGTTCAAATAGATGTATCTTTTATATATGCAAAATGTCACTTGACTGTAAATTATTTCAGTCTGCGCTTTCTCCGCTGTCTAAGTGGTAGAATATGAAGTGGACTGAGACACACATTATGCAGGGATCTGTGTGATTGTTAATAATAGCTGCCCGGCCACTCTCCTACAATTTTATGGCTTAAAAATAACGCTCAGCTGTTCTGGAACAAGAGGCCATTGGAAAGGGGTGAGGGCAGAATCTTTCACAACCTCTGAGTGGAAACAGTAGCCACTGATCTGTTGGCACAGGAATTACCCAAGCCTATTATTATTCTATAAAAAGTAAATTGTTATTACCGTATGTACAGACCTCCATTTGGCGGTGCAGAATCAGAACGGCTATTTCCTGACAGCCCGCGCTTGTTGTAGCTGTGTTGTGTGTGTCATACAAAGGAGCTTCTTGGGGATGGAGCATAACAAAAAACACTCATGAAAGGATGACCACCTACCGTGCATAACTACAAGAGCTCTTCCAGGGGATGTGACCTCCAAAATTCCTGTTGGCAGTAAAACAATATGACATCTTTCTTTCTTTTTTGTAGTGGAGAGCAACACATCACCACGCTTGGTGGAAGCATGCTTTTAGTGGCCAAGCCCACAGTCCTCACTCCTGTTTAGTAACATGTATTCACACGGGAAGCAAGAGCAAATGACGGAGTACACAACTGAGCTCGCTCTAGACAGTTGGGGCATTTGACTTTCCTGTCTTCAGGAGAATATTAAATGTCTTTTTCATAATAAAGCTTCGTAAGTGTGTGGTTTTGGTTAACTCACAGCTGAAAACCGAGACCCAGGTCTGTGCTAAAGCAACAGCAGTTGTCTTTATGTAGGCTAATAGTATGGCTTGGCAATTTCTGTCAGATCATGGGATGCTTCTCTTTTTTTCCCTTTTTTTTTTTTTTTTTCTGTTGAATTGACTTCCAGAGAACAGTTTGCAGGAGTAATTACTGGTAACAAGTAAGGCTCACGAAATTGGATCTTAAGTCACCTGACAAATTTGCGCTTTCTAAACTGCTCAAATTTTCTAGAGGTATTTCTGGAAGCTCCAAAGTGTAGTATATGCATGGCAACTCAAAGGTAAAAGCATGCAGTGCCTGCAGTCTGCTTTTGAATAGTGTTGCAGGAATATCAGTTTGTGCAGGAGCGTCACAGCGTTCCCGCAGAATTTGTGTGTTGCGCTAGATCATGGATGCGTAAGAGTAATTGCCTAATTCTGCAGCTTGTCCTTATACTGGCATGGGGTGGGTTTGCTCCACTGGGTTCTCAAATCAAATATATTTTAAGCGTGAGGAAATGGCTCTTTATGTTCACATACTGTATGAAGTGCTTAATCATTCATTGCTGAAAATTAGCTGAGTGTGATTATTCACCAAGGTACATTAACAGCAGCTGGTGTTTTACTGCACTCCCACAGGAGAACAAAATACTGGCCCAAAATGTATGCAAAGCTTTTATAGTCTTCTGGGTAAATACCTAGTGGAAAATGGACCAAGTCTTCTTGCTTGCACATTTACTGACAGAGAAGGTCTTGTTTTCAAAGCTACTGTGCTAAACTGAAAGATGAAAATGTTTCTCGGGCAGTGCGGCACAGAGGCCAACTCCCACCACTTCCATGGTCCCTCTGGTTCTGGACTGGGCTGATGGAGGGCAAACACTGCATTTCTGCTTCTTGGGGAGGAAGAGAGATTGAGCTTGTCGCATTGTCTCCTCTTTATTCCAGAATAGAAGCCAATTACTGTTGCAAACTGTGCTGGGTCTGCCTGTGAGTTCTCCTGCACTCCTCTCTGCTGCCTTGGTCCATGTACCGAAGCTCAGAGGTGCTGCTGTGAAGGCACCAAGCACTGGTCCAGTGAGCACTCATACATTTTCAGAGAGAGCTGCTCTGCCAGAAACTCAAATGTGTTAATATTCCAATCACACTTATTTTTCATAGTTACAGTGACAGTTGAAAGAAAAGGAGGCTGTAAAGGAGAGGTCATTCAGTCCATTCGCCTGCCCCAAGACAGTACCGATACAACCGATATATTTCAGACAAATGTCTCTATAGCTCTTCTTAAAAGGCTTAAATAATGACGATCCCAGGATCTCTGCAGGCTGACTCTTCCAGGGTTTAACTATCCTTACCATTAGAAAGTGCTTCCTAAAGTCTAACTTCAGCCTCCGGTCTCACTTGTTGAGCCTATTTCTACATGTCCTACCCTCAGCAAACATGGAAAAGGGCTTATTTCCTTTCTTTTTCTAGCAGCCTTTTTCTATATTTGAAGATCGTTATCACGTCTCCCTTCAGACATCTTTATTTTTAGACTAAACAACCCTGCTTCTCCCTGACTTTCCTCCAAGGATAGGTTTCAATTGGTGATAATTCTTTTCATCTGAACTCGTTCCAGTTGGCCCACATTGTTCTTGCATTAGATACTGCGCCCAAACCTGGCTGCAGTGCTCCAGCTGCAGGAGCTTTGCCACTTCTTAGCAAAGCAGAAGGTTTACTTCAGCTGTCTTACAAGCAACACTCCAGTTTATATATCCCCCTCTGATATTTGCTTTCTCTCAAAAGCAAAATAGCTGTGACTTTCATTCAGCTTGTGATCCATTATGATTCCCAAATCCTTTTCAGAAGACCTGCTGCCTCTTCAGTTGTTTCCCGTCTTAGGTCTTTCATCAGCTGCGTGGATGTATACATGTATATGCGGTTGACACATTTCGTAGTCTGCCACTTCATACTTGTGGAAGTGCATCCTCATTTTCTCAGACATTTTTTCCTCTTTCTCAAGATTGTTTTGAGCCGTAAATCTCTCCTCGAAAGGATCTGTTGTACCTTCCCAGCTGGGTACTCTCTTCAGACCTGGTGTTTTATCTTTCACCGCACCAAATTGTTAATGAAAATATTGCAAAGTCTCAGAATGAAAACAAGTTCCTGCACTTCATTTAGCTTCCCTATTTGACAGTGGACCACTGCTTGTATGATTCTTCAAATCCTTGTGAACCAAACTGAAGAGTTTCACCTAAACCTTAGTTGTATTGTCTTATTTTTGAGAACTTTGTGAAACAGTATTAAACCTCTTACTAAAGTCAAGGCCTAGAGCTACTGCTTTTTCCTTCCTCACAAGACCCATCCTGTCATGGAAAAAAATTGGTTTGTTTGACATGTTATGTATGAGAGTCATCTGCTTAATCACTGCTTGCAAATAATTTCATTTTGTTCAATATCTTTCTGGTTTCTGAAGTTATATTGATTAATCTGTAAGTCCACTCCAGGTATTTGAAAAAGTGAAACACTCTTTATGAAGGTTTCCTTCATATGATTTTCTGGATGCATATATGCATTTGTGTAGCCGTGTGCTTGCGTTTTGCTGTGGATATGCTTGTCGGCAGCAGGATCTGTGCTTAAAGTGTACTTGATTTCCAGTCCCAAATTTCAAGGTATTTGTCAGCTAGCTACAAAATTGGGGCTGGCTGGCTGGCTGGCCTCCACCTCTGGCTGCCACTTTGACCTGGCTCATTCAGGTCTCAGGGAATTATTTTGTTTTTCAGTGCTTGGGGATATCAGGCTTCTCCCCCTTAATTAGGCAAGAGAACTTCCGTTCAGCCTAACTAGCCTGAGAAATGGTACATAGTTACAACAAGCAGGTTTATGCTTAGGCTTGTGAATCTGTGATAAGCATTCTGCCTTGGTTTTGCACTTTTTAAATGCATGGGAGTGACTGAATGATTGAAGCTTTTAAATCTACCTCTTGGTTTTTTCAAGGTCCCTAATGTGTCAGGATCTAGCTGTGGCAGAGATTTGTTCGTGCAGCTTTGTTCTTATGACAGTATAGCTGTCACTGCAACAACACTTTGACTTCTAGAATTTTTTTTCACCATCTTCCTCCGTTGTCTTAAGTTGTACTAAGTGATTACATTCTGCCTTTAGTGATGAGCAGAGTTTAGATGTAATTCCTATTAAAACCCAGCTTCTGTCTCTCTGCCCTTCGCACCGCTTCAAAATCACAAGAGCAAATCAACAATGCTGTAGCAAACTCGGCTTTCCAGTTCTAATCGGGAGCAGTGCCTGCATGAGATCAACTGCTCTTAGTTTTCATAGATTTGTTCAGAAGCTTTTCCTTTCTTTGTTGGGTTTGTATATTTTTTTCCAAATTAACTGATTTATCTTTCATGTTTTGTAGGGGGAGATGCTAGCAGTGCCTACTTTTAAGCTTCTTAAAGCTTTCCGTGACAAAAGATGCTTGCAGCCTTTCCTTTGAGAAGTTCATGTCTTTCTCTTGTTTGCAGTGGATCATTGATATGCAGCATGAAGGATGCCCTTTGGCTAAGGAAATGCCCCTTTATGTTGTTGTTGTTTCCCCCTATTCCACAGAATGAATTCCAGCTTCTTTCAAAAGATCAAATATAAAAAAATTGCCACCTCACTTTGTTGCTGTGTATGCTCCAAGAAGTGCTGGCAGCCCACCAAAATCACAATACAGTTTAAAACCAAGCCCTCACTTGTGCCACGAATGCAAAGGTGGAGAAAGGTCTGTGAGTCTCTGAGAGGCGATGGATGAGTTATAGCTAAGTTGAGGGAACACAGGTTTAAACCAACTCTTGCTTTCCAGCAGTGTGAAACTGTCTCTGCCAATGCAGGTTTCAAGCAGCCTATCACTCATCCTCCTCCAATGTCCTACTTGAGGGCTAGGGCTTCCTGAGGTGTCAGTGAGACGACCTGGCTCCCCAGGTATTCCTCATCTTAGGGAAGAACTGTACGAAGCAGGAATGTCCAAAATTTCGTCACAAGTTCAACCCATGCACTCTGAAAGAGAAGATCTGGTGACACAGTAGGCGATGGTCTGTATCATCACAGAAGTGGCTGAATGCAAGCTGCATGGGGCCAGGTACTGGAGATGTTGGAGAGGCCACCTTTAGAATTAACAGTTTCCTGAACACACCAGGGGAAGGTGACTGGGTGGTTAGATGTTTTGAGCCCCATCCACATTAGTAGAGCAAATGGATCCTTGCTGCTTTCCCCAACAAGCGCTGGCTCTCTGCAACTGTTCAAAATGAGCTTTTGAGTCACCTGGTGCCTCATATGTCTCCAGAAGCCAGCCTGTCCCTCCTGTGTCTTACCTGCTAAGTCCAGTCTGGTGCTCCTACGCCAGCAAAAGCTGCTGCTAACTTTAACAGAGGCCCTGACTAAAACCTATTGCTCTTTCTGGTGATGACTCGTGCCCTTTGATAGCATTCTGTATCAATATGCACTTCACTTCAAGTACATGTTCACATATGTAAACATTGTGTAAGTGAGCCTCCAAGTAGTTCAACCGGAGTTCAACTCTGAATCCAACCGAGTAGTTCAACGCTGAGGATAATCGTTACAGAATCAAACTGTTCATCATCAGGCTTTCTGTTGGGTTAGATGCAGCAAAAGAAGTGTTTCCATTGAACTTTTCCTTCAACCTGGGATGGGAACAAACAACCCAGTGATTTCTGTCTCCTTCCACTCTCTCCATTCCCTGTATATGAGCTTCCTTTTGTTGCTGGAGGGAAGGAAAAAAAAAAACCAGCATGTTCAAACTGCCACGCTTCAAGGCAGCGTGTTTTGAGAAACTTCTGGAACCAAAAGAGCTACCACCAGTCTCCAAGCCCTGCTAGAGAAGACCATTAGGGCTTAAGGCGCTGCCTCCATGCAATTTCAGGGAAAAAGAGCTTGAAAAAATGTTAATGGCATTCTTCATTATGGAAAACTTGATAACATCTGTCATTTGGAAATTTTAACAGTGGGAATATACTGCAGAAGAAAAATCCAAGTCTTAGCCCAATGTATTGGTCAAATATGGATTCGCTGGCACAAGCAACTGTTTTTCAGTGTTTGCGCTGCCTTGCTATGGGTTAAGAAATACAACAGCAATTAACATAGGTGCACTCTGATAACTTGCTTGTGCATCAGTGCTATTAATATCCGTCTCTCTCTCTGGCTGGTTCCGAACAGGAGACCAAAACAATCCCCCCCAAAATGCTGAGGCAATACCTTGCGTCATAAGCTGCCGTAACTGTAATGAAATCAGACTTGCACCGCTTTATTTTATTAAATCTGTTTCGTCGAGCTCTTGACAATGCCCCTCTGTTATCGAGGGGTACCGTGTGTCTTAGGGTGTAACGCAAACGTTTGCGTCTCAACTTGCCCAGCGTTCCCACAGCTTTGAATTTCCTGGCACTTTAACTTACGCGATAAATGGAGCTTTCTTTTCTTCTTGAATCAGACACGTTTATTTCCCAATGACTATAAACCTGAAGAAACATCCTAAAAGCTAGATATATACATGTCTCTTTCACATTTATTGTGGACGTAAAATACTCTGCAAAGAATATAAGCTGCTGCCAGGCATGTAGCCACAGGATGGGTGTTTTTCTCACATATGTATCCATTTCTTTTAATAATGAATAATGGACTTTATATTTAAAAGTGATGTTTCTATGAATGTGCTAGATTGTGCTATATTTCTTTCACATGAGTATATTCCCATCATGGCAAACTTCTCACAGAGCTTGCCTTGGGGGGTTTTGTTTAAAGTAATGTACTTTAATGAAAAAGAGCTGCTGAAATTTGTCAGCTTCTTCCAGCGTGATTGCGCTTTGGTGGTGGTTTAAAAAAATCTTTACCCTCTTTATGATCTTCATGCTTATTCTGAAATCTCTCTTCATTTTTAAAAGTAAAAAGATATATGTACATACATATTACCGAAAGCCCTAAAACTGCCTTGGACCTTTTGCATGAATAGTCTCATTGAAGTCAATGAGAAATAGAGGTAGACTTCAGCTGTGCGCAGTTTTCAAGCTCAGGCTGTAGGGTGGTTTTCAAATATTACAAACAATTTGCAGGTATACACTTTGCATGGAGTTTTCAAAGCCAGCAATATGTTCTAAGGACTTAATATCTGATGAGAAATGAAATAGTTTGATAAGGTGTTGCCAGTAGATGGTTTCGGAAATTATCAGCCTTGACTCAATGAAGTACAGACGTTTTTGTAGGAGTAAGGGCAGGTGAATCAAGTACCCTTGTACTTGTAAGGGTAATGGCAAGTGACTGCGCAAGGTCTCATAGGTTTTTGTTTCTTGTGTTTTCCTTGGGCGAAGTTAAACTCCGGCACTGGGCAGATGGGCCTGGCAAACCATATGGCCGCAGTGGTCTGCGACACACAGGTTCTTGGTTAATTGTTTCCTCTTCTCCAAGGGGCTGTGGAGAAGACTAACTCAAAAATAAAATTAATTCCTGTACGCTCAGCTCTCCTTTGCCACAGGCAGTTAAGGAGCTGGATGGCTGCAGTGCTGAAAAGTGAAGTAATATTTAAAGAGGGTAGCTCAGGCCTGGCATGGCAGCCGCCAAGGCAGAGACTTAGTAAGCCCTGCTGGGGTGCCTCTGGGGTGCTGCTGAGGTGTGTTGGACCTGGCATGGGAGCGATGTACTGTCATGAGGGGCAGCAGCTGAGCTCCTGCAGCCCCGGCTGCAGACCTACTCTCATGCGAAGCAGTGATGAAAGGACCGCTCTGCTTGGGCAGAGCCGGTGACAAAGATGACCTGCGGCACAGGGATCTGAGAGCAGCTGGTAAGTAACTTACAGGTGACAAGTGCAGGGTGTGACACATTTCGTCCTGGAAAAAGCTTCCTAGCTGCAAGCAATGTGCTGGATTTACAGACAATTGGTTTCCGTGGTTTGGAGGAGCTAGCGACTGCTCCCAAGTCTATATTCAGGTCATTTTCAAATCAGACTGGCTGCTCGTGTCTTCTAAGTATCTTGGTTCCTGACAGATGTAAGGTCACTAAGGTGATCAGGAATGATAATTTTCGAAAGCGTATGTTCATTTATGAACACTGATGGAAATCTGAGACTAGAAAGATACACACACACCCCTGAAAAAGAAGTACAAAGTGGAAATATTCCCTCAGAGGCTTACTAAGCCAAATGTTTCAGGCTACATCAGATTGGCCCCGTGAGAGGGTTTCTGTGCAAGCCTCGCCAGGAAGGACCTGTAGATCAAATGATTCTTCCTGGCACAGAAGCAACAAAATTGAAAATACTGATCCTCAGCACGGCCTGACCATCTGATCACTTGCTTTTCCATACCAAAGATCAGCATCTGTTTTCCAATGGCAGACCTTGGATTATTGCTCAATAACTGTCTCGGTTATTTGGAGATATCATAGGATGTCCCTAATAGTTGGCTGCGAAACTAACATTTGGCCTCTCTTTCTTACTCCATGGTGTTCTAGACAAGCAAGCATTTCCTCTGGAGCCTGGACTCATTTCTCTGTAGAAATGTCCAAAATTTCAACAAGCAGCTGTATACAGTCTCAATCAAATGGTTCAGCAAGGAAACATATTTTAGAGGTTATTAGGTAAAGAAGAAACCTGTAATCTATGTAAATTCCTCTTCAGTAGGAGGAAAATTCTTTCAGTGTAAGTGTGGGATTTCTCCAATTCAATACTTCCCTCTTGCCTAATAAATGTTTAAAAACTTTAAAAAAATAATTAAAATTTCAAAACAAAATTTCAGGTCTCATTGGAACACGCCCTGAAAGGGTGAATGAAGTCAGAAAAGGCCAACATTTTTGTTACTGATTTGTATCAGACACTACAGTGATGGATAGCAGTAAATTAAGTGGTACATGGTCTTCGGTGGCATCTGTGCCTCTTTCTAGTTGCTTTATGTTGTTTGAACTTGCTATTAGCTCTTCAGAGACATTCTCAGCTTGTTGGGAAGATACTTTGTCACAGAGTGATTTCTTTTTTTCCTCCTGCTGTGTGACGTCTATTCCACCTTGATGCCCTACCCATTTTGGAGTGTTTTAAGGTGGCCAAAATTGCTGCTGTTACTCCATATGAGGATTGGTCAGGCAACTGCTGCCAACACAAAAGCATTTCTAGACTAGCTGGTTTTGTGACTCACATGTAAATGTCTAGTGGAGCACTCTGGAATTTATTTTTTTTTTAATAGCAAGTAGTATACAAACCGAGTTATTTTGTAGTTGAAGTGTGACCAATACTTGTTTCACGCAGTTCAAGTTGATGATTACAAACTTTGAGACCTGGATGAAGAGAACTTAATACCTAATACTCTGCAGAGCTTGTTTTCATTTTACATTTAATCAATTGATTTTTCTTTTAATGGATTTTCTTTGAAATTTTATGTTTGTACCAATGCGTAGACTTCACTATTGCTATGTTGCATTACTGAGGGTGATATGAGTTTAAATCACTTTATGATAAAACTTTGCATAATCTGCTCATACAAGCTAATTAAATGTCAGGTCATTGTAATACAGAGCTCATATTATCACCATGGGTCACTGGAAACAGCAATTAGTAATTCATGTGTAATCCAGTTAAATTCAAATTAAGAAAAAGAATGTCAAGTCAGAGTTTCATTCCTAATTTCTAGTTTTCATAATTTTGTACACGTTTATGGAGGTACCACTTAAAAATACAGCTTCAGAATTGGTTTTTAATTTAATTTAATTGGATTTATACTGCTCAAGCATGGCTCTTCAGTTTTTCTAACCAATGGTCATATGAGTGACTTCTAGTTAGAAATTAATTAACTTTAGAACATATAGATGCTTTGACCATCTTAATCCTTCACTAACTATGCTGTTATTTTACTGATGGATATTTAGTGGTACGAAGGACCTCTGTATTCAGCTTTTGCATGCAGAAACAAAAAGAGTGGCTGATTGTTGTAGACTATGCAACTCACACTGGAGTAAGCCATTAAAAATGAACGAGTACAACAGTAGAGAGACATGGAGGTTGCTACAACCTGCCTTGTGCTAGGTAAAGGCAAGTGAGAAGGCAGGAGGGTGTTTTCTTCCTTGGCTAGTTCTGCCCCAGTGGGACAAGAGTTTGGCACTGGGGAAGCACTGGCTTCCAGCACTGGCTGGAACTCTTGTTATGTGGGATGTCCACCTCATCCCCTGGTTTGTATGCCTGAGGAAAATGTACCGCAGGATGGATTGTCTTACCCTGCCACGTGTGATCCTGTTCTTGCAGCCAAGGGCTTCGCAGCTGCAGTCAGTGTGCCCTTACTGTAGTACTCAGCCTTGCTGTAAATATACTGCAGCCAGAGCAAAATCTCTACGGCTACAGTCCTCTTGCTATTGCTTTTTTTTGTTAGAGCTCCCGATAAGAAGGATGTGCTCAACATTAGGTACCAACAGCTTGCTCTCTCTTTAGTCTTTTTCCTTTAATTTTCCTAGATATATTTGAATTCAAGCTGCTTAGCGTTTGCCTTTCTGTGGTTAAAACCTCATTAGGCTCCTATCATATTTCAAACTAAATAGAATATCCTGACTAAAATGTCAGTGACATTCTTATAATGGCCTTGTCTGAAAGAAGCTAAAATACTGGTTGTAATTTATTCATATAGCATGCAAAGGTCGTAGGTGATTTAGAGAGAAGCCTAAAGACAAACAATCATTCTGATCGTGCAATGGTATATCTCAGATTATCTCAGCTTCATCAGAAGACTTTTAGTTGGTGCAAGCAGTGTCAGAGCTGGACTGAAAGTCACAGCGGGAAGTTACCCACCCTTCCCAGTCCTGCTCTTCGGTACTCGTCAGACCTGTGCAAAAACAGTCACTGGTTTCACTGGATGTTGTACGAGACCTGTTGTGCTCTGCTTTCTTGGTAAGGGACTCTATTGAAATAACTCTGAAATCCATTAAAGATGAAAGCAGCAGCGTATTCCAGGGTGCTTTTGTTTTGATGAGACTCAAATTTAAGTATCTAACTTCAGTTGCCAGGTTTGAAAGAGTTGGCCTTCTTTTTTCCCTTAAAAAAGTGAACATTTGAATTCTAAATCACAATCAGCCAAGCCCATCACTACCAAATTAGGTATGACAAGTATACCCTGCTGTGCATAGTTTCAGAGACATGTTTTCAGATATGAATTTAGCTTTCAACAAAGGCATGATTTCTTTGTAACTTACCTGTCACATTCACTTTGTAGTGCAGTAATCACCGAGCATTCACAAATAAGTGGTTACCCCAAAATATTGCGTGCGCTCGGTTCATTAGTCTGTGCAATACAGCTGTGTGTTGGTAACCTGTAATATTGCAAAATGGTGAAAACTTGAATGAACACAGAGATTAATCAAGTACTGTGCTAATCAATTTTTCATATTTAATTAAAGAAAGTGTTTTGCTTTGGAAAGTTGCTGTGAGAGCTTCAGAATTTCCATTCCCATCCCAGCGGACCAATACTGAACCCAATGAACCTCGCTGCACGATACATGGGGCTGGTGGGCGTCAGAGGGAGCTGGGCCGCTGCGGCAACTGAGTGTGGAGCCTGGAGAAGGCTGCAATACAGTTATGTTTCTTCCTTTCGGGACAGATGACTTTGTAAATGTCACACAAGGCTGAATCATTTTACATCAGCTGAGATCTTGGTCTTGTATTTTGGAGATAAAAAAGGAGTATTTTAAAAGAGGGAGAGACAGAGTTATGAAGGGACTTGGAGATGGGAAGCTGGCACGCTACCAGAGCAGCCCTTGCTTTAGCAGAGCTGTACTGCTGTGCTCTTAGCTGTTGTTTCACAAAGACAATTACGCTGAGTTCATTAAGACAACATCAAAGGCAGAGAGCTCCCACCATCCATTGTACAATGACTGCAGCCAGTATGCAAGTGTGCTGTTCATATGTGTAGAGAAATGGTAGTGGGTGTTATGTTTTCCCACCTTAGAGCACAAATTCCACATCATTTATAGCCAATGAAGTCAAGGAGAGATTTGAAGACTGTCTCTGAAAATAAGCCTGCTCTAGAGTAATTGTATCTCAGTGTCGTTAAAGGTTAATTTGAACAATATGGAGTTTACAGAATCCCAAATGGGAGAGTTTACTGTCTTTATGTACATTATGGACCATGGCATCAAGTCCAGCCCACTGATGCTGGCAGAAAACTCTATCTGGTTTTGAATGTTCTGGGTTTGGTTTCTAAATACACTCTTAAATCTCCTGCAGGGGCAGCAGGAGTTCCTGTTTGCCTCACCTTGTTTGTAGTGGTCCTGCAGCAGCGAAGCTGCAGCCACGCACACCTCGGCCCAGTTGCGCATGGCTGCACTGAAAACACAGGTTGCCTTTCTGAGGAGAGCCAGCCGCAGCAATCGGAAATCACGTGTTGTCCTGTCCCTCTGAAATCCCACAAAGCTGTTTTAGATAGATGTATTTTATATTTGCTTGTGACTTTGAGTCATTTGGTTTTCTACTCATAAGGGATGAAATTTTACCTTTTCTAAAGGAAAAAAGGTTTTTTTCATGCAATTGCATGATGTTGGAGTATGAGGGGTTTTTAAGAAAAAAAGGAGGTAAAAGAAGTAGGTAGAAGTTATTGCTATCTGAAGTGGGCATCATCTGACAGAATGTTTTCTCATGGGCATTTAAATGTTTGAAGATCTTTAGTTATGAAAGAAGTCCTGTCAAAGGATGCATATTGAAGTGACTTGGTCTACATGGGAATGTGAATGCAGATAAATTGAAAATCGAATTAGCTGTGAAACTAGGATGCTTTCGTCACTGGTAATGGATGAGTCAAAATCCAAGGGCAGATATACTTAAGATGTGAGAGGTTAAGTTTGGCTCGACCCGTAAGGGTGAGAATGCAGAAGGCGCCTGGTCTCACTTGTGTTGCATGAGCTAATGGAAACGCCAGGATTAATTCCCTGTACACAGGGAATGTATGAAGCTGCTTGTATACATTTAGCAAACAAAAGCGACACAGATGTTTCTTCTACAAAAGCAGTACACATCATTGTACCATCTTACGCAGCAAGAAGAACAAGGCCACTGATCCTGGTTTCTGGAGATGTTACAACAGCCACATCACCAGTGAACTCCCTCAGTGCCCCCCACCCTCAACGTGATATTTGCAAAAGCTGTGTGCCATATGTTGTGGTCTGTGCGGGTGCATTGAGAAAGCATGCAAAAATAAAGCACAAATTGGTCTTTTCTGAGCGTGTGTCTGTATGAATTTACCACTACTGACAGAAGTAGCATCCTGCCTTTTCAAATGGTTTTGTTTGGAGACGGTCTGTAACTGTATGTGGAGACACTAGTGCATACTAGTGTAATAATACTGATGGATAGAAATATCCATTGCCTTTTGTGGACAGCCAGAGGAGTTGCCTTTGTGCAGACCAGTACTACCTCTGTGCTACCTCTGTGCTACCTCTGTGCCCATGGAAACAGCAGCCATTGAAAAGCAAAACTGCAAAATTCTTGTGCGCGTTAGCAGGAAGGTAGAGGGAATGAGATCACGGTTGAAATAAATCCGTCACCTTTTTACATTCCTCCCATTCACTTCGGCAACTGCAGAACCGAGAACTCTGTGTTCAACTTAATTCTGCATCTGTTCCCTTCTTTCCCCCCTCTGTAACTCTGAGGCATTGGGCTCAAATGTTTCCCAGAGCTCCTGCTAGGGTACTGCATCTCCAAATATGCTTTATGCAAGCTTGCTTTATAACCACAAAATCCTGCGTGTCGCCTGGCGGACTCTGAGAATGTAGACTGCCCCAGCATACGAAACTTCAGGTTGCTTAGGTCTGAAAGGCAAAGCCGTGTCATGTGCCAAAAAGATACTTAAAATGCTTCCTTTCATGGCAAGCAGCGTCACCGCTTGTGGTTGTGCCTAGAAAAGCAGTTCATTTAGACTGCCCTGCTTTGTTTTCATAAATGTAATCTATAGAAATAATGATAAGCCAAGCAAGCTCCAAGGGTCCTGGCACCGTCAGGCTCTTTAGAATTCATTGTAGCAGGGGAGAACATCTGCGATCTGAAACCTTGGGTGGTTGGAACTGAGCACTGTTCTGTGTGTTTCACCGGCAATGAACTATTTTTAAATGCCTCTCATTTATTAACACTGAATAATGATAATAAAAACGAAAACGTGGTCTCATATAGCTTCAGAAGAGACTAGGCCATTTCTCCAAAATTCGTTTCTTTGGCTGTGGCTTCTTCCTTCATCCCTGAGTGAGTCTTGTTGATGACTATGACATTTCTAGCCGTCTGGATATATTCTTGCACTGAGGTCCAAAGTCCTGAATGCGTGCTGAAATTGAGATTCAGAGAAGCTCATCGTCGTGCTGCCTGCCTTAAGTATGCGGTGGTGGGCAACCTTTCATTATATGTTCCACCAGGGAAAAATCATGCATTCCCTCCCAGTGACTGACAAGAGGCAGTGAAATCTCATCGCTTTCTGCTCTCCATCACCCTGCCTCAGCCCATCAGCTAACTGACAGATGGTACACGGTCCTGATGTATGGGTACTGGGTGATTAAAGAACAACTCTACAACAAAATAAACCCATAGGACAAAAGTAGCTTAAAATGACCTCAGGAGAAGTGTCAGTCAGCACACAGTATGGGGTTTTCTCAGGTAGGAATTGCGTTTACAGACTGTGTGTGTTGTTTAAACTATAAAACATCCTATTGCCAACCGTTTGCCCAGATGTTTCTTCCCGAGATGAAGGAGGGAACTGGATCTAGGGCTCCCTGTGCCCATAAACAGAGATTACAGATCTGTATCTACACTTATCTATCTACCTGCCTATGCTGGATGTGTCTTTTTAAAACAGCACTGGCTAAGTTTTGTGTAAAGTGGAACAGAATTCTCCTGTGATGTTGATTACAACACACACTGTGCACGTTTCTTATTTCCAGGGGACAAAGACTTAAAAAGTTGTTGAAGCACAGAAAAGCACCCGGGCCTTGGTATAGTTTAATGGCAAACCACATTTGTCAAAAGCGCAGATAAGGGAGCCTCTCTCTAAGCAATTTCTATAACAAAAAATGGAACAAAACTTGACCCTGGACTCTGCGCATGCTGACCGCCGTGTGGGAGTTTGGCTTGCAGGAGAGTGGTGGGATCAGTCCTTTAATATGAAGGGCTTTGCCACGGTCTGCCTTTCATGCCCCCCCCCCACCCCGGGGGAGAATTTTAGCCTAGGATTTCTTTTTTTCCTGTGGAGATGAGCAGTTTGGGTTGTGTAACCTTTGGAAAACCTGAAGCAGAAGCCCTCAGTAGCTGTGCTGTGGCGAGGCACTGAGCTGGTGTGTATGCAGCTTGCTGGTGTGCAGGAAAGCAGCAAAGTGTTTCATGGGGACAGTTCCCTTACTGGCATTAAAATAAGTAACTTTTCTCTTAATTTGAGGATGGCTGATTTGTTGTACCAGTCGAGTATTTAAATATTTTTGGGCAACAAGTCTTTCATGGGACAGCTGTTTCTTCATTCCACATACAAAGTTATTTGTGAGACCTCTGTGTGAGATACAGGCCTCAAGCAAGAGATGTTTGACTACATCTAATGCAGGCAGTGGGGGAGAAAAGAGTTGAAATCATTGTGTTCACAGGTGAAATCTCAGGTGTTCACAGGATATTGCACCAAGCTTATCTGTGTGCTTGGCTTAAAACCAAATAAGCACTTTGATTGCTCTGGAGTGATTTACTTTCAAGAGGCAAACCTGACTAGTTTTTCAACTACTAAAGGTTGTAAAGACTCCTTTAGAATTTTCCATTTTAATTTTGGATTTTTGGGCCCTACTTAATTACCTATATACTCATAGACTGTGTAGTGCATGGCAGTTGTGAATGGTGAGAGAAAGAAGAAAAGAGCTTTTGCAGCAGCCAGAGCCACTGAAGAAGTGGAGACAGACTCTCTTTAGTTACAGTAGGAAAAGCTGGAGAAGCTCTGCTGAGGAAATTAAAAATCAGCCAAGCCCAGTGTTTCGTTCTGGATCCTTCAGTGAAAGCTCCAGTCTTCTGGTGTCAGGTCTATTAAGAACTGCTGGAACACCTTCAGAAGAACCCCACCTTCTCTGGGAGTGGAGACAACCGGTTGCCCCTCAGATCATGTCATGAGCGCAGCAATGCCTTGGCTAAGCAAGGCCCTTCTTGCCAAGATGTGGCTGCCCTGGACTGTGGAGTAGCAAAGGTGTCAGCACAGGGATACCCTTACGCTGCGGACTGGTTATGGTGTGCCTCTCCTGTGTAGGAACCAAGGCCTTGACTTTGGTCTAAGCAACGCTGGCAAATTTATAAGCAACTGAAAGCACTCTGGAAAGGAAATATATGTCATTTCATCTAGCATGACATACTGTAGAGGGTTGAATTATTAAAATGCATGAGAGTTTCTCTTTTGAGCCAAATCAGGAGCTGCAACACTTCTCTGATCTGAGGCCTGGCAGTAGGTCAGATTTTTGCTTTCAGTGTACGGTAAGTACAAGGCATTGCTCCACCTGCTTTCCCTTGGTTTTCTGAGATGAAGACTTACCAGGTGCCTCCTCTTTGTGGCTGCCTCTAAGTGCTGTGGTCATGCAGGCTGCAGCCTGAGATGACTCCACATGGCCCAGCAGGAGTGGTGCCCAGGGGCCACTCCTGCTGGAAAAGTGATTGGAAAGTGAGCTTGGGCAGTTTTCATTGCCGTCCTTGGGCACGGGAAAAGAGACCGAAATGTCTCCCTTTTCCCAGACTGTGCTGGCTACTAGTGAAGAGCAAATGCAGAAGGTGACTGGTGAAGGTGCCATGATTCCTACCACAGGGTAGAAGGTACCTTTATGGTACCCTTCAGGCTTTACCATTGTGTAAAAACACAGTTGTGACTTAAGCTAAATCAAGATCAGATCTTATCCCTTAGGAAAAGGCTTGAAGAAGCTGCTCAGTGATAAAGCTGTATTTCCTGGGGTTTTCATCAGGTTCCTCTTACTAAGCAAGTGTCTTCTTGCTGAATGGGTGGGTGTTGGGTTCCAACAGAGCCACGAGGAAATGAACAAAAACCATAGGAGGGCAAAGACCACTGGCATGAAGGTCTTGTGCTCCTGGCAGGCTCAGAGATGTTTTTCCCTTATGTAAACACTCTGCTTCCCTCCAGTACTCCTCATCCCAGTTTCCTGGCAGTAAAAAGCCCATAAAATTATGCTGGTAAACAAGGCATCCTCAAGTACTGCCTTGGTGGCCATGTGTGACCACGAGAGACTTCATGTGTGGTCACCACGTGAAATATATAATTTCAAAGAACTGCAAGTATAATACTTTCACTGTAGCTGGAGGATTGACAATTTACTGGAGAGCCTCACACGCAGCTCCTGCGAGCCTGTTTGAGAAATACCGCCCCAGGCACCTCTCTTCTGGCTCTCAATTTCCTCCTCAGGAGACAAGGTGTGCGTGTGTGTGAGAAAAGATGTCAGGACAGCCTATTTAAAACTTCAGCGTAATTATGAGCTGGGTGAAGCTTTCAGGAGGTTCCCGCAGAGTGCGTGTAGGGAAGGAGGCACATGCGTACTCTCGGTGGGCAGAGCAGCCTCTGAGACCTGAGGGACCAGCAGAGCTTCTGGAGGCAGGAGGAGCCCAGCGAGCCCTCGCGCTGAAGTGAAGCCTGCCTCAGTGGCTCTGGGAAGCTGGTGCAGGCTGTGGCTCTGTGCATAACTTATGCTGCATAAGGAAACACCCCTCATGCCACAGTTGGATGTGAGCTCTTCAGGCAATGTGGGATATCAGAGGGGTTTCTGTCTTTGCATTTTATTTCTGAGACATATGCAAAATATATAATTGATATATAAAGAAATACAATCAGAAAGAAGTTTTAAAAATCTTTAAAGACACTTTTTTTGGCATTTTGTATTGAGGATTTTGGAACAAAACTGAAGCCTTTCCTATGACTTTGTGTTCCCAGACGCGGTGATTAGCAACCAAGATAAGCATGTGAGGCTTTTCTGCAGGGATAGTGTGCTTGGATGCAAGGCAGAGCGATTCCCACGGCAGCGCTGCCTGCTCGGTCCCTGCTGCCCAGTGCTGGAGCTGAGGCACCCTTGTCATTGCATCCTTCCTAGCAAAGCAGAAGTAGGAAGCCTGATGGTTTAATTCCGAACCTGTATATAGCAAGTCACTTCTTCCTTCTGGCATTAAGGTATTTGCCTTTATTCAGCATAAAGCCCTTCAGTGGGTTGCTGAATTACTATTAGCTCCCACTGGAGAGTACATGAAGTATATTCCTTGTGAAGCAAAGTTGTAACACGCTGTAAGCTCCGAAGCACTGATGCAATATTTATGTTGTTCCACGATCTACTGGCAGATTTAAGCATAATATTGTAGACTGGCAGGAAGCTGTTATGATCTAAACTCCTCAATTATGTCAGTGTTTAATTTTAAGTTCTGTCGCACACAGTAATGTATCCAGTTACGTTTTTGTGTATGATTCTCCTTCTAGAGAGCAGAGCTATTGGTGGTAGTGACCTAGGCTGAAAGGCTTAGAGCTTTCGTCTCACTCAGAGTAAACCACGCATGGTTTGGGCTATATGGTCTCAGTCATTTATCCAAAAACCGTGTTTCAGTGCAACGGCAGGTGGCATACCTCACTGGTGCTGTGTCACCTGTAAGTAAGTCCCGCACTGAGGTCCCGTTATCCCATTTAATTTGGAAGCATGTGCAAATACTGCAAGGAGGATGCAAGTGTAAAAGACCTTTCTTCACGATGCCTTTGGTTGTATACCAGACTTGGTTTTGATTTGCATTACACTAGCAGAACAGAGTAGATGCTTCCCCCCGTTCCCTTGTCCTCCTCTTGAGAAAGGTCCGTCAGAACTAATGTGCACTGCCTGTTTCAGTCCTCTGTCCTAATAATTATTATTTTTCTTTCTTTTTTTTTTATTTAGTGCAAGGTAATCTCCACTTGACTTCCTCAGCCCACAGTCTTAAGAGAGTACTGTAAGCTTTACAGGTGATCAGCACTTACGAAACCATTGATTTTCATGAAGCACTCAGTTCCCAGTTAAAAAAGGGAACATCTTTGATTTTGATTTGAAAAGTTGGGCACCCACCATGCTTAGCAATTAAAATGAATTTCATGGGTAGTTTTGGTTTCGAAACTGGGTTTCTTGAAAACTGCATGGTTGGCTGATCTGAGTCTTCAGGTGCAACTGAAAACCTGGATGTGAGCAGTTGCTGGTTCCTGTTGATGGTAGCCGTGACACCGACGGGTGGTTTGCGTGCTTGAAGGTTATTTATCTGGTACCTAAATGTAGGTCATCCCAAATGGTTGGTCAAATCCAGGACACCTATAAACTGATGAATTCCTGTAGAACGTACTATATCTTGGTTCCATTGGTAAAGATTGCACTTAAGAGAAGTTGGGGTGTAGATCTTTTTCCATTGCGTGCGATGCTCATAGAAGTAGCACAGCCACAGCTTCAGTCAGAAAGTACACTTACATTTTTAACTTTAAGGACAGGTAGAAATTTTTGCTTCAACCCTTAATGCGAAGAACATCCTTGAAAACTTAATTGCATTTGCGACAACGTAAGCCCACTCTATAGAAGGCATTTTATCGCTTTAGTTGACTATAAACACAGATTTGTTCTTGGCAGTGAAATATTGAGGCTGAAATTTATCCCAGCTAACTGAGGAATCGTAGCTTCCCTGTGTGGCCAAGGAGGAGAGGTCTGGCTAATCATGTCTTAAGTGGGCTGTAGCACCTTTGCAAGCATCTCTCTCTCCGCTGATTGCTTCAGCTACTCTCCTAACTTAAGTGCGTGGGTCCTTGAGGCTAAGGAGGAATGTAGGCCTGAGGAAGGCTCCAGTTTTCATTGATGAACAGAGGTAAAATGCTTACAGTACAACCAAATACTTTTCAGTCCTCAGTTTGTTGCTGTGGCTGTCTGTGAATGTCTCTCTTCCTTTCTATTAATGAATACAGATGTGCAACTGCCTGCACCCATCTGGCTTTGTTCAATAAATGTGCAGGCACAGACGTTTAAATCAAATATTGATAAATACAGCCTTTAATATGTAAATTTGTTTTGTGAACAAAACTATGTCTGCCTGTTTGGGGTTTTTTTTTTGGTTGTTTTTTTTTTTTTTCCATGGAGAGGCTTTTCTGCCATGGTGATACTTTTTTTGATTGCCATTGTACTCTGTCTACAGCAGCACATGCTTGACAGTCAGAGGGTAGCAACGGTTCCTGAAACATATTTGGGGGCGGAATAAAAAAGGTAGAATGAATTCTTTGGGCAGGATTCTCCTTCTGTTTTGATAGCACCTTCTTCCTCATCCAAATGTCTTTTCAGCAATCACAGACTTAACATGCAAGGTGCACTTAAAGAGGTCCTAAGTGGTCCCAGACACAAGGGCATTCAAAGGTGCACCTGTGTGTATACACGCAAAAAACCCGAGTAATAATAACCCCTAGATTTCAAAATTGGTAACACACTGAAAGCAGTGAACTAAGGCCCTGCTAAGACGCTTGGCAGGTGCTTAGTGGGGTTGTAAGACCCTAAGGTGAGCTGCAGTAGGGGAGACCCTAGCCGAAGGTTATGAGCCGTCATTGTTCTCTCAGGGTAGTTTGTGACCAGTTATCACACTTGCTGTTAATCCTAAGATCTTCAGGACCCGCGGTTTCAAGTGATTTTTTTTCTTTCCTCCCTCTGCCTTTTTTCTTTTTGACAAGAAGTTGTTTATCAGAAGAAGTCTACTGGAAAAGCAGGAAGGAGTCAGCTTTGATATTTTCACTGGAGAAAGTTGCATCTAAGTATGGCTTTAAAGGGGCCAACACTGTTGTAGAGTGTTCAGGGAGCATGTGCTGAGCTAACTGCATCGCTGTGCAAGTTCTGTTCCCCTTCCAGCTGCTCCGAACATATTTTATTTTGGCCTTTTCAGAAAATCAGATATAAAATAAATGCATCTTAGTGTAGAGAAGTGTCCAAGTAGAAGTATATATGTATTTTTTTTTTTTTGCAATTTCGTAAGCATACTTTTATTGGCATGTTTTGTTTTTCTTCAGTTTGCAAAAGTTTGTCCTGGTTTGGACTACTTGGAATGGAAAGAACTCTTTATTATCTTGAAGTACAGGATATTTACCTTCCCCCTCCCCACTTTTCTTGGCTTTTTTTTTCTTTTTTTTTTTCCTCTGTAAGCCAGATGTAATTAATTATCTGGTCTGCAACTTGTTTGCAGATTATTTGATGCCCTTCGCTACATAGGACAGACTTGTCTATCTAGCCTTGTTTACTGGACAATTGATTGAAATTCCAGCTTTTGTGGTACACCAAGTTGAAGATTTTAGGCATGGGAAGGGAACAGAGGCAAGGGAGTTTTTTAACTCGGGGTATAGTCTCAGCATACTTTATTTGGGGGAAAAAGGAGCAGAAGTAGCTCCTGTGTGCTCCAGCACCTCCCACTCTGTGACTTGCTGCCCGCCTTGCTGCACGGATGCTGTTATCTGCGAAGTTGCCCTCTAAAAATGAAGAGGCGTGTGCCCTGGGACCATGACCTATGGGTTTCTGTCAGGGCTCTCAGGACCAGCCCTGCCACTGTAGACACACAGCATTTATTATACTTCTAAGGAGCGTTTTAAGAGGAATTAAGGTAGAGATATAAAATGGTAGGCTATGTATGGTTACTCAGTGTCATAAAATGCAAACTTAAGCTTTTGCAGTCTGTTAAAATGCTTTGGTTTCCTCATCTGACCTCAGAACTTTCTATGGAGAATGCTTGCATGTCACTTACAGCTTTTTTAGTATCTCCAGAAATGTCAGAAACTCTATTAGTTTTTCCAGAGCACACATGCAGAAATAGACGGCGTTATTTCAGTGGTTTATAGAAAGATTACTGGATTAAACTACCTTTTTGTCCAGACAGACTCCAGCAGTTGCACTGTGGTACAAAAGCAAAATTGGAAATGTATTAAAAATCAGCAGTTTATTTAATGCTGTAAGTTGTACTTCCAAACAATTTAAATGACTGCCATTATGTAGGCAAACGCAAGGAGCAATGTCAATAAGTTGGCGGCTCTGCGGGTTGTATTTTATTCTTTGTACTGTGGTAAAGGAATGTATCAAAGAAACGTCTCAAATATACACGTATGTTGTAAAAAGCAACGCTATAAAACATCAGGATTTGAAATGCTTGCAGTAAGTGCTCTGTGGGATTATGCTGCCTTCATAAAAAGGTTGTTAGCACAAAGAGACTAATTCCAGCCTTAAATTAACCAGCTCAGGGGAGCATGTTTTTGTACCGAGTGGCAGGGCTTGTGAATCACTCCTGGAACATTCGCCCCGTGGATGGAGGAAGAACATGGTCCATAAAGTTCACAATGGGTCTGAAAAGCAGAAATGTGTGTTGGAATCCTATTGCGCTTGTTGGCTAAACTCAGCGGCGGGGAGCCTGCGGTTCATCAGCTCTGCCTCTGCTTAGAAAAAAAAAGAAAAGAGAAAAGCACACAGAAAAAAACCCAACCCACGCACGAGGGAAGTTCCTCTCATCCCGAGCCCTTTTTTCTTCTGTTTTCTCACAGGTTTTATTGTTGTCCTGGGCAAAGTCTTAAGGTTTGAATTGTACGTAAATGTTTTGCGAAGAGCAGTGATAGGACGGGATGGGAAACGTGTTTCAGCCCTCAGGTTCAATGTGTTCCAGATGCTGGAGCCCACTCCCAGCACTCTGCAGGCTCCCAGTATCTCCGGGTAGGAATGGCATCTCCTCTCTGCCTCCTCCTCCCCACTGCATGTATTATGGCTTGCTTAAACTATTCCCAGGTCTTCAGAGGAGAGTGTTCCTTCAGGTCCTTCCCTCAAAAGTGCAGCTCTCGTGAAGACCTGCCGCTCCCACGAGCGCTTCCCAAAGGGCACCGCGACAACCAGAAATGTGACACTGCCTCCCGTAATGCATGGGAGCTTTTTCCTGATTCCCTTAAAAAGTTAGATCACTCTGGCATGTAGGGAATCGGAGAGCAGTGTTTGATCAGTGTTATTTTGTTTCCGAAAGAGAAGACTCTCCTGGAAGGCTGTTTGCATTCTATGCCTTGTCCCAGGAAATAAACACCTGCCTTTACTGTGTCCTTTCAACGCTGCTTTTAACAACTTTTGCACACGCAAATACATGTTAAGCAATCCGCTGCCCGCTAACTAGGTGTTCATGAGCTGTGATAGATTACTTTTAACGGCTGGCATTTACCTACTCCATCAAACCCTCCTTTGATAGGCTGCTGCTGCGGGAGAGACGGAGACGGGAAAGCCCAGCGCCCGGCCTGAGGAGTTGGAGAGCTTGGCCAGATCATTCAGAGCGCCGGACTCTGTGCCTCCCGCGCTTTTCGTCTCTATCTGGCTGGCCCATTGCCATTTTCATGCCAGTCTCCATGGTAACTTCTTTCGGGATAAAATAACAGAAATGTGAGTTCGCTGCCTGCCCGCAGGAAAGCTGCCAGGGTCCCGGTGCCAGAGCCCCAGCGAGACGCGGCCCCGGCACGCGCATTCCAGTGGGGTTAGGCAGGTTACGACAGCTGCTTCGAGTTATAGGTGAAATCTCTCCTTCCCCGCTAGCCTTGCTGGGAAACGTCTCCTTAACCCTACTCTCTCATGTTTGAAAACATTCCCGTGTAATTTTTCTGCGGATTACTCTTCCCCTCCCGTTTGCAGGTTTGCGTGATTCATTTTACATTTTAAATGGCTTTGTCAATAAAAGCTTCAGTTTTCAAACGTAACATTAGCCGGTAACTGGGGAAATGTTACAGGAAAATGTTTACTAACAGTTGTTAGTAAATTAACGAGTTTGCTGTGCTGCAGTGTACATAGGAAATGGCAATATAAAAAATGATTTAGAGAGCCAGGCAGTTTATTAGGCACAAAGCACCTGAGTTCTGTCCTTCCCTTGGCTGTTGAAGACGTTGTGTGACCTTGTGCAAAGTCACTGTCAAGTCCTCTGCCTCTCCTTCCCTAAATGTAAAAATGCAAATGGCTATCCACACTCTTAAACGATTCTGAGGATTGCAAGTGAACTGCTAAGTGGGGGCCACAGCGGCACCACGTGGGGTCCTCCAACACAGAGGTCCATTTTTTTGGTGCTGCATTAGGAAGTGACCTGTGTTTGAGTCCCCACATACTCAGCTGAAGTGGGAAGCAGTGGAGGATGTTTAAACTACATTTTTTTTTCTGCAAAGTCTTGTAGATTTCTTGCAAGTGTATTGCTTGCATTACCCTTCCTTCACAAGAAGTGTCAGTAGAAATCACAACTCTTGTTCCAAGCTCCCTACCCAAACCTCAAAAGAGACTTCCATGAACCACTCAGTCTAATTAGACGAGACAGAGGCATGTTAGGAAATGTTACTATCCCATTTTGAAATGGCCTGTATGTCACACATGAAATGTGATAGACCTGGAAGGTCCTGAGACCCTTCAACTGAAAAGTAACCCCTTCTTTTGGGGTTTTTGGGATTTAGGGAGCTGCTGGAGACAGCAAGGGTTGTCATCTCCTTTTGTTTCATATGAAATCTGGGTCTTTAAAATGCCTGTTTTGCTCTTTGCAGTTAGGGCTGGAATTCTTCTCAAACAGCAACCCCTCCCCTCTCCCCAGTGTGAACTGAAGTTACACAGATCCTCCAGCAAAGTCAATGAATTAGGTAGCTAGTTTGAAAATTTTATTGTCTCGAGAGCCTTTTGTTGTAGTATATGGAAACAATTCATGAGTAGACCGATCTAGGTGCCTTTTGTCCTACTTTCTTGGAGTGTCACACACAAAAGAAGGCACCGTTTGAAGCTTGCGCGTCCTTGGCCATGTACAGTAACCCTTGCACAGCCTGGGTGTGCAGCCTCGGCAGCCCGTGTCTGGAGTTGGACAGAAGGGCGTATAACAGGTTATCGTAATTCCCCTCCTCATCCCGAGTGCCCTTCATAGCAGCTGTTAGTAAAATGAGGAAAAGAGGCAGTGAAGTGGTACTTCGTGGTCCCTCTCGTACGCCACCTTTCCCACAGGTAGGAAGCACAGCCTTTGAAGTGAACCTGACAAATGGGAGTGTGCACAAGCTGCTGTAGGGAACTTAAGGAGCCTTTCTCACAACGCTCCTCTTTTTTTCTTGGGATACCTTCTGCTAAATCTCATCAGAGCTGGAAAATATTTCCAGTAGGGATGGGATAATAAATCTGGTGGTTTAGCAGATGCCGGCCTTACACACTCTTCCCCCTTGCGCTGAGTGGAGGGCATTTATTTAAAATGTTGTTGAGGCGTATGGTATTACTTCTTCTCAGTGAAATAATACATGGTATCATTAATTGTGGGATGTTGACAAGATTTTTGTGGAAGCAGCGGAGAGCTACGTTCTGCTGTGTGGAAAAATTTAATGTATAAATAGAAAACAGAGCAAGTGGAGGCTTTCATTTTGGCACTCATGCAAACAGGTGAAAACAGATTTTGAATGCAAATATGTATAAAAATAAGGTGTTCTGAATGAATAATTTAGCTTTCTGTGGGAGTGTATGAAACTGATCATTTGCTCAGCATCCCCAGTTTGGAAGTTGAAGCTGCATGTTGTATCAGCCTGACAGCAACATCGCATGCTCTTCTTACATTGGTGTCAAGAGGCAGTTGTTGGTCAGAGATCATTAATGTTCACATGTGCCGACTAAAATATAGCATTTGCTTTTTGAATTGGCCTCTTCATGGTAACTCTGGCCAGGTTATCTCTGCTTGGGGTGAACCACGCGGAAGGGAGTTGTGGCAGGGAGAATCTCTCCTCTATCTGTGTGTTGCCCATTAGGGAAGTCAGGTGCGTGCGATAACAGAGAGCTGGACCCGCTCCCAAAGCCGCTGCCCCCGCAGAAGGATGATTTCCCTGCCGTCACGCAGGTCCCCTGCTGTGATAGCTTAATTTTTCTTCTAAGAGAGCCCTTCCCCTTGAGCTGTACCCTAGAAATACGGTGTGGCTCTGTTCTGACAGGTCTCTATAGGGCCAAAGCAGATGAATAACATCTCTGGGCTTGGCCTTTCATGGCTTAGTTCTTGCCATAGCGTGTCTGGACCACCAGACCGCCGAGTCTTAAAAGAGATCTCTTAGTTACTGACAGAGAAGTACTGATGACATTGTTGTAAACACAGCTGTCTCCTCCTGCTCTGGGTAGGAGTCTCTTTCTTGCAGATTTCTGAAACAGGGGGATTATTTGTTAATTTAAAAATATAAACAAAACCGATACTGCTATCAACAATAGTGATATGAAAATAAATAAAAAACCCCACAAAAGCTAAAATACATGGTCTCATCCTTCATATTGAAGACAGTTGGCCTCTTGCAAACACAGAGCAGGGATTTTATTGTTCGTTTGCTTGTTTCATCTAGAAGTACACAGACATTTTTTACATCTATGCTGAAAGTAGTGAAGCCCTCTGTTTCTCAGGATATTTGCTTTTGATCAAGTGTACATGTTAGGCAGACAAGTTTATTGATGAGCTAAGTGTTTCAGGCAGTATGAAGGTTCCTGCCTGAGCATTTTCTACCTCTACTTCTCTTGCTGGGGAGAAATGTTCTGATGTCATTGTGTTCTGCTTCTCCAAGTATCCCCTTTGGAGGTGCACTCTTGTTTTGCCTTGCCCATAATTAATGGCATGCAGTACTGTTTGCAAAATAAAAGGACTCTGAGTTCACCTTAGCAGTTATGTACTGTCACCCAGTTGCTTTACTTCATTATCCATTTTGCCAAGTAATGTCTGTGGGTGTGATCATGTGGAAAAACCTACTTGTCACCTTTTTAAGGTCGGTGCGTGAATCCCTGTTTATAATGGTCAACTGTCCTTGTTTTGTGGCTTATAAATATGCCACTGGACACAGAAGAAAAATAGGTACACCCAGTTGGGATGTCATCCCTCAGAGAAGAGCCAGTTGATGAAACTTTCTGCTGAACACTTCTAATCATAAAATCATAGAATGGTTTGGGTTGGAAGGAACCACAAGGATCATCTAGTTCCAACCCCCCTGCCGCGGGCAGGGACACCCTCCACTAGACCAGGTTGCCCAAAGCCCCATCCAACCTGGCCTCGAACACTTCCAGGGATGATGCCTTCACAGCTTCTCTGGGCAACCTGTTCCAGTGCCTCACCACCCTCACAGGAAAGAATTTCTTTCTAATGTTCACTCTAAATCCCCCCTCTTTTAATTTAAACCCATTACCCTT
>VWZZ01000674.1:224491-277616 GCA_013399095.1 Psophia crepitans
TGGTCCATCCATCAAATCCATGTCTCACCAATTTAGAGACAAGGATGTCATGCGGGACAGTGTCAAAAGCTTTGCACAAGTCCAGGTAAATGATGTCAGTTGCCCTTCCCTTGTCCACCGATGCTGTAACCCCATCGTAGCTGGCCACCAAATTTGTCAGGCACGATTTGCCGTTTGTGAAGCCATGTTGACTGTTGTCAATCACCTGCTTACTTTCCATGTGCCTGAGCACAGTTTTCAGGAGGATCTGCTCCATGATCTTGCCCGGCACTGAGGTGAGGCTGACAGACCTGTAGTTCCCTGGGTCTTCCTTCTTTAAATCCAAGCTCTATTTCTGCTTTCCTGCTGCTGATGCTTCTGCTGCTATGTTGCTGCTTTCTACTTCTTTATACTTCAAGGTCTGCCTTGCTGTCTTGGGCCCATTCAAGGATACACAGTAGCCCCCCTACCCCCTGCAGGCAAATAAGCAAATAAAAGGAAGAAAAACAATTCCCTTTCTTCCATGACAGTAGTCTGGTTAAAATAGCAGCATGTGACACCATTCTGCTCCATCATCTCCAGAGTGATTGAGGCATCTGCTGAGAAGATATTGGTGTACAGCAGGACCTCTATTAACTTGTTTGGCTACTGTAAGGGAGAGAATGAGGAGTTTCAACACAGATCTCCAAAGACCTAGGAGGAAACGGTAACACCACTGCATCCTATATGTAAGTGGCCAAAGGTTGCCTGGTTTGTGTCTTTGTCTTCATGCTAACTGCATAACCTAAAGCATAAGGCACTGGGAAGCGCTGTAGTCTGAGCTTAGATTTAGGGCCTTGGGGGTTGAGGATTAGGTCCTGTTTTCCCTCAAGGCCACACAGCTCCATGGCAAGGTGCTCAAACTTGCTCTCCCCCTGTTTCACTACTGTGAAAAGAGGATGGTTGGGCAAAATGCAGTTCATGCTCATCAGATCTTCTGAAACTACAAAGTATCTTTGCTGAAGGTAAATATTTCCATTTGTATTCACATTATGGATTTTCTTAGTGCATATTCAGTACTTAATCTTTCGAAAATTATTTCAAATAGACAGGAGCTCTACACGAAGAAGGATTTGCACACAACTCTCAAATGAAATCTCTATTGCAAATGATAGAATATGGGATTTTAGAAATTAGAGGTCATGGAGATTTCATACCTGATTCAGTACAATACTCTGACAGTGAGGAATATTGTCTGCAGGACAGATTTGCAGGGGATGAGGTGTTTTGCCTAGACTGTGGTCATTCAGTTTGCCAACGTTGTTTAATGCTTCTGCACAATCTCGATTTTAACCCATGTGCCTTTTGTTGAGAAGAGTCTGCATGGCACTATTTACATCCAACGGAACTTTAATAGTTTTGTAAGATTTCACTGCGACACTTGACAAATGTGGCACTAAAATTCAAATCTGTTATGTCTGCCGAGTTCCCGTCATCACATTTTGGAGGCGGGGGGAGAAGATCTGTCGAATATAAGAGTGATTGTTATGATTTCTTTCTCAGTGACACAGCTGCCTGGAGCTGTCATTTATTTTCCTTCATAATTTTAGGGTGGTTTTCTTCCCCTTTTCTGATGATTCTCTGCATTATTTTATAAAGAAATTACTTTAGACTTGAAAGTGTGTGTTTCATAAATATCATCTGATTAATTGTCGTTTGCTTTGCTTTGTTCCTTTGGCATATCCTCATGACTTTACAACCTGAGTAATCTTTGATGCATGCTCAAAACTCATTTGCTCCAGTTGACTTAAATCTAAGTAGATGCTTTAAAGGCTTTGCTGCAGCAAGATCTTAGTCACCAATGGCTTGAGAGATTCATTAGTTAAGTTCTTTAAATACCATAAAATGCATGTCAGAAAGCCTGTCCGTAATCTGTGGTTTGGCTAGGAGAATATTTTTGCTTTCAGTTTGAGGGGATTTTTTTACTTTCTCTGCTTTACTTCTTTAAAAATGCTTGGTATTTCTAAATGGAGCACAGTCCTAAAAATTTCACCATCCTTGAAAGGAATTTTCTGAATTCCCCTGTGTTTCCATAGCATAGACGCCCCCTTTATTGCCGGTTAGGTGGCACTTCAAAGCTCTGGTTTGTGAAATTGCTGGTTGGAATTCACACAAGAATTTTTGTTTTAAGTTAATGGGAGACAGAATCAGATTTGGTTTTTGTCAGATTTTAAAATTAAAAAACCCCACACCAGCGAGACCACAAGCACTTGTTTCATGCCAGCCTGTTTTATGATGATGTTTCATATTTTGGTTAGGAGTGGGAATATGATCTGCCACCTTATAAGCAGCTACACGGTAAAATCCAAGAAACCAGTATTTCGTCTCTTCAATGCTCTGCTCTTACTTACATCCCTGCTCCCAGCACGAACCTCAACAGGAGTTTTACTGGGGCAAAAGATTTGTGATTTGACTCACTGACTTTCAGTAATATTGTTTAAAACAGAAGTATTGAATTCTCTCACAGCTGGAATTGCCCCGTACTTTTTATGAGGGAGAATAAACTTTTCTGAACCATATGTGTAAAATCAATGTTGTGGTAGTTTTACTCATCTTAAGCAGATCTACCTTCCTCTGAAGAAAACCATGCATCTGAATGGCTTTGTGGTCAATGGCATTAGAAAAACAGGTTGTCTTGGAAAAATACATTTGCCAGTGTTATGCATTGGAAAGTGATTTTTCCATCCTACCAGTCATATTCCAGTACTGATGAAAATTACAGCTATTAAGTTACTCTGCTTTGTCTCAGCCCAACTAGTATTTTCCTGCTAGTTTGTGACGGGATCAGGATGAATACTTCTGCTTGTCTTTTTTTCAAGGAAAAATACAAGCAGAATCTATTAACATTTTGCTTTAACAAGAAGCACGGATGCTCTTCCTTTAAAAGTGATCTTTGCATGTTGCTATGCAGTCAACCATAATTTCCCCCCAAATGAACATATTTTGGAAGCCAAATCTAGGTTTCCTTCTACCTCCTTGCATTGTCTGGAGAAATCACTGTTGTTGCGAGCGGGATAGAGAAACCACTGTAGCCAGGAAACCAACTCTGTCTTTATTTGGGGAGGGGGAGGGTGTTAAAAATGCTAGGTATCCCAGGTTTGCATAATGTGACCAAGACAAAGCATGTGAAAGCAAAGGAACTGTAAGAATGTTAATATGGCTCCAATTGCTGAAACATATGGAGCCAATCATTGGCACTGCCTCAACACAACTGGGAATGGAAATTAGCATTTTTCTCTGAAAAATACGGGATGTTTTTTCCTACAGTTTCTCTAATTTTTGTGGCATTTCTCATGTATAAAAGCAGGGATATTTTCAAGAGCAAGGCAAGGTATTATACTTTCAATATTGCTTTCTGGTCTGTTATTTAATGCCTTAAAAATAGGATAATTATCTGCAAAGAAAGAAAAATATGAGGAGGACTTGGTATGCAGTTGAGCATGTGCTCTAACATTGACATGTTCTTGCTGATCCTACCGTGGCTCACACTGAGGGAGGAACTGCTAATAGTTTTGCAAAAAAACATGCTGATATCTGTAAGGTGGTACCCCGACAAACTGCAAGTTTAAATTATACTTGGATTGTGATATGTCTTCTTTGATCTTTAACACAGATCTGAATTTCAGTTCAGTGAGGTGGTGAGTCACTTTTAAAAATAAGACTGTTTGAAAATAAGATTTAAAAGCTTTTAAAATCTTAGATTTTCATCTTAAGAATCGTGTAATATTAAGAAAAATTATATGGTAACTTCAAAAATAACGTTGGTCCAAAGAAGTGATTGCTTGATTTGTGCTCTGAGGTTAACTTTCCTCATTCTACCTTCTTCCTTCCGTCTTCTCTGATTTTAAAATTGTTCCAAGTGGGGAGACGAGGGCTTTTTTTTATCCTGCTGCATCTGTAATTTTTGAAGGAGACTTTTTGCTGTTTTCTTTTCCCTTTGTAAAGAACTTTTCCTAAAATTTTTCTTGATTCTTATTGCT
Source organism: Psophia crepitans (assembly GCA_013399095.1). Lineage (NCBI taxonomy): Eukaryota > Metazoa > Chordata > Aves > Gruiformes > Psophiidae > Psophia > Psophia crepitans. The sequence continues at coordinate 228,490 of VWZZ01000674.1, forward strand.
GCCATATTATTAGTAGTAGTATTAATATTATTATTATTGGTCCTTAATGGATCGAACAAGTACATATTCAAATTTACACATAGCGACTTAAGCATACATAGACCTGTTTGCTGGAATATCACCATGTGAAAGCACCAGCAGTTTAAGGACCTTTTTTTTTTTTATGCAAATACAGTTAGTATTTCTTGAACCCTTTGCCTTCAGTTGAGAAGCTTCTTCTGTTTCTAATGAAGCAGGTCATCCCCATCATGGCTGATAACAGCACTGGAACTACTTTGTGTAAAATGATGAAAGAGAATTCATGTATGGTATATCTTCTTTCTTTTGTTGTGTTTGTTTCGCAGTTGTGTCAGAGGGGAGAAGTAAGGCAAGGAAGGAAGATTACTTCCATTTTTTAGTAATTTTGATTCAATTTCTTTTTAAAATTATTTTTAAAAAAGGGCTGTACATTCCTTCTCATTATTTAAAGTTATCAACTCAAAATGCGTTGTGTTTTGCTGAGCACCAGACATAATTGAGTACTCACCTTATGCATAGCTCCCATACACACAGCGACTCAGTGGGCAGCTTCTTTTATGAACTCTGCAGTATCTTCATTGGTTTGACTGGAACATTTCCAGGATTGAAGCAGCTCACAAGAAAATTGCTGCTGGGTTCAGTTACATGGAGTGTAAGAACTGGTCGGATTTTCTTATTTGTTTATTTTCCCTAGGTGGAAAGAGTCAGTTTTGTCAAAACCGAAGTGTTTATGGGAACATACCTTTTTTGATGAAATTTTGCTGGGAAAGAGCCAGGTAGAATTTCTCATGGAAATACAGAGCTATTGCATACATAAACTTGAATACGTATAGAATATGAAAAGCACTAATCGAGAGCCCTCGTGCTGTGCTACTTACTTCCCCGGTTCCTGGCAATAAATGGCTCAATGGCTCTGAGGTCAAGGTGATTGCATCCAGGCTATTAAGCTTCACAGTGACTACTGGATCTGTCCTCTCTGATCCATTTTGAAGCTGTTTACACATCTGGCTACCAAAGCATCTGGTGACTGTGAACCGCACAGCTTAACTGAGCATCTCCTGAAAAAATCCTCAGTCTACTGAGCAGCTTCTTTGAGCAGCTCCTCATCCTTGTATTCCTTGTCACCTCTCCACATAACTCGTGTTTGTGACCTCTGTTGTGACCCATTCTCCAGGTGTTGTCAAGGTGGAAGGTGTTTCACACCTCTGATCACTTTTGTTGCCTCCTTCTATAACTTCTCTCATTCGTGTATGTGGTTATCATGAGATGAAGTGCCCAGAGACAACCAAGCACTATTTCAGGTGCAGTTGTAGCTCACCATAACAGGACCCTTCCTGTTTGTTTAATATCCTTTCTTAAATCATTTGTAATGTTCTGTCACTCTGAAGGCCATCTCTTTTTCTAGCCCAGGGCTCAGCCCCTCCGACCTGAGGACCCCCGTGCCACTGAGCTCTGAAAGGACAGTCCCAAGGCACCACTGTTTGCCAGTGACAGAATCATGGTTTGGCATGAAATAGCCACCCAATTTCCCATAGTGGAGCTTGTTAAAAACTGTTCACATTCCTCACTTTTCTATTTATCCCTTACTCTAATAGCCCTGGTGATAACCTGTGTAGGGAATCCCGTTCGGAAGATCTCGCGTTGTACGGTTAGCTTAGACACACCCCTGTGGCCTGCACAGAGCCCCACAGTGGCCACACCCCATAAAGGGAGTATATAAACCTGTGACGCAGTTTAATAAACGCCATTTTGCTCATCCATCATATTGATGTCGTGATCACTTGGCCCCGAGGTGCAAGTCCTCAGGGGTGAGGTGTTTGTCCTCGGACTCCAGGACCAGTAGTTGAAGTCACCCGCTGCAGCTCCAAGAACATGGAAAGCAACAAACCTGAGCCTTTCTGAAGAGTGTAGTGTTGCTGATACCAATTTCTTTATTTCTGTCCCCAAACTGGACACTTTTCAACAGCGCCTGGCTTTTGATGACATACAACAAGGGAAACTATTCCCATTTAATGCCACATAAAAATGTCAGATTTTTAATAGAAAAATAGGTTTTGGTGTTTTGTTTTGTTGGGGTTTTTTTTTCCCCCATTTTATTTTCTTTAAATGTAGATGATCCTAATTTACTGAGGTATGAGGACAGCATCTGTGTCCTGCTTCCTCTTCTGCACTCCTCTTGTTACCAACAAAGAATCTGATTTTCCTGTGCGGAGGTAACAACTCCACTTACCCAAATCATTGTGTCAGGCAGAGTGAAAATGACAATCAAACTCTTTGGGTTGTTCAGCATGTCTCTGCATTTTATAGTGCATTGACATAAATTAAGGCGATGTTTTTGTTACCCGAAGAGTCCTCTTATGGTTCTGTGAGGTTTAGATTTGACTAATTACAATTTCAGACTATTTGTCTGTCTGTAATGAAAGTTTTTCCTCCAATCTGGTTCTATTGTTGCATTTGGTCTCTTGACAAAGTACAATGCTGAGGAATGATTTCAGTTTATAAAATGATTACTAAATGTGAAATATTTCTTTTCCCCAAAATTGGTGATAAGCATAGGCAATTTTATTGAAGGAAACCCCAGAAATTAACTAGCAAATACGACCTTTTAATATTGGTAGGTTGTTCCACAAATAACAGTCAGAAAATAAGTAGAGGTAACAAAAATGAAGAAAACTAACCTCTAATTTACCGTTTAAATTCAAATTCTCAGCTTGAGTGAATCAAAACTGCAGTGCTTAAGTGATATGATCTATTTTCACTTCAAACTATTCTATCTAAATCAGTGGAAATGTGCTATTTGCACAAGCTGCCGACCAGGGTATTATGGAGATTGTCCTAAGAAAAACAGGTACCTTTTTGATTCAACAATGGGGCTTAAATGCTTGAAAACTGAAATTAGCCAAATAGTTGATGTTATAGAAGCCCAGCTTATTTCTGCTTGTGGTGAAGAACGACAAATCGGTGAAGGACTGGCAAAATCTGGATCCAGATTTCTAAATGCCAGTATTTTGGCTCCAGAGCTCTGGGTTTGAATGATGAGATGTTTTCTTTCTGTTTAAAGCATGTTTTCTGTGCCAAGCTCTTTCCTGCAAAAGGAGGAGAATAATGATGGAACCTTCTGAAGTTCTCTTGCAAGTGGCATCTGACCTTCACATGGCAACTTCAGTGGGTCGGTTGTCGGTTCAAATGGAGAGGAGCTTTCCAATCTGCTGTAAATAAACAACAAAGCATCAAAGGACTCAAGCTACGGCAATACAACCTGCGTGCCGTATACCTCTTGTATTGATTACATCGTTCTCTAAACCTGTGGACATTTGACACCTCAATCAGCTTTCCAAGTTATACATCAATTTTTTTGCGTCATAACAACTCAACTTCCAGCATAGATACAGTACAAATATAGAAAGATGCTTCGGCAAAAATACTAGCAAGGCTTTACAATTTACTTTTGGGGCAAGGGTCACTAACTCCTTTGATATTTTCTTTTCTTCTTTCTGCATGGTTCATTAAATTCCCTGAAAGGACATTGTATGTTGTGCACATAAATGGAATAGCGATAACAAGGTCCCATCACTTAGGTCTAGTAACTAGTTTAAAAAAAACCACACAACAAACCCCAAACCCCTCCACTGTTGGATGGGGCTATTCCCAACTGAGGAAGAGCATAAGTGGTGTCACAAGTGCTTTTAAGTCCTTATAACTCAAACCATAAGGATATGTTGCACTAGTGCGTTGCAAAGAGCTTAATTAGATAATGACTGTATTTATTATTAGGTAATGTAATAATAATTGAAAGGTAATGTAGGCCACATTGTTAGGTATCGATGTATCTAGTGTTTAGTCTCATAATTGTGTTCATGGTACAGAGCGAGCTGCAAGAAAAGAGTTTTTCTGCTCTAAAGAGAGAGTTGCTGCAGCTGGCAAGAAGAGGTGTTGAGGAGTGGCCTTGTGAATTCGGCATCTGTGACCCAGAGTTTTCACCAAGGCTACTGGTTACGGTACAGTTTACCGGACACAAATTATAAATTCACATTATCTATGTCCACATCGCCATTCATGTTATTCAATGCAAATTAATGTAAAAATACCATATTGCTAAACGTGAAGATAATTTCTGTTTCATAATTTGCAACCTCTCCCCCTGACCTGTTTTGCAGAGTTTTTTATGTTTCTTACCTCAGGGACTCTCTTGATAACATCATTGTTGCCATTATTAAAAATATTGAAAAGATAATTATAAATACTAAGTATTTTTTTCTTTATCAACAATTCCTGCAAAAATCCTTGGGTTTTTTTTTAGAAAAAAGGCTAGTTTGTAAATTATTTTTTTCATGAAGATTTGTCACATTGGGTTAATATTGATGTACAGGTCTTTTTAGGCAAGCTCTCAATTAAAATGTTACGCTTTTTCAAAGTTATATCGCATTTGCCTAAAACAAGCCTTTGCCATCTCTCCTTCCCTCCCTTCTCAGGCCTTGAAGGAAGTAGGACTAACCCAGGAAGATTAGCGAGGTCACTAAATCTGAACTCGGGAAGGATCAGAGCCAGTGCTGTCTGTGTTTATTCCTTCCCTTCAGGATTACAGATGCTCCTTTCGCAGCTAGAGTTCACAGGACAGGGGAACTGATAAAGATGGGAAAGACGGAACAATTGAGCAATTTTTGCTGCAGTAACATAATCCCTAGTAAAATCCTTAATGATATCAACGGGCTTTAAAAACAACTTGTTTTCTCGCTGCCTGATGAGGTCCTTATGTAATGTTATCACATTGCGCTCCAGCCGCTCGCTGCCTAGAAATCCGGGAATGTGCAGGCATCAGGAAAAGTCATCGAGTCTTGTGCTCCTCTCCAGTCTTACATGGTGATGTCTAAAATGTGACCTTGTAATTTGTCTGAATGTAAATAAATGGGACTGGACTGAATAATGCTAGTAAGGCAAGTTCATTTCAGTTCAGTTTTCTGCAGTAAAAAAAAGACTTTGAGGTCCGCTGCCTTGAAAAACACTTCAAGGTGAAAATGGTTGACTCAAGGAAATAGAAAGAAAAGGGAGGAACTATCTAATTCAGAAGTGAAAGCATGTTTTCCCATTTCCCATTCCTGCAGTCCAAACTGATTTTCATTTTGCTCTTCTTGCTGTTTCTTCCAACTAAATTTCTTCCTTCCCTTTTTAATTTTTTTTTTAAAATTCTCTCCCTGCCTTAGACTCATTGTGTTTTCTTTATTTGCTAATTGATAGCTACATGAGATGAGTTGAGCTCGACAAGGAATAAAGAAATGTGTGTAAGAGGGCTGAAGGAGGAGAGACTTTCAAGCAATTTTACTCATAAATATTCATTTTTGTTTGTATTGCATTCAGGATAAAGGAAAAGGAGAACTTAAGAATTCTGTATTTGGTGTTTGCCAAGAAAAAGTGTATTCTGAGGCACCGCTTGCTATTAATGAGTGCTTAGTTTTGCCAGTCTTCTTGCATATTGATAATATTTATTAAAATAATAACCTTTTTTTCATTGTCCCTCCAAGTAGTATTTTGTCCAGATGGTTGGTGTCGGTGTTGATTTGGTAGCTTTAGAAATCACAGAAGTTCTCTGCTAGTTTGTTTATTGCAGTATTTATACACGAATCCCTTAGTTCACAACAGGTTGGGTTTTTTTGGTAATGATAAATGAGTCTTGTTTTTGGTTGTCTCACTGGCTGCAGAGTTCTCTGAGTGTCTTTGGTGGTGTCTGTAGGTTCAAGGTAAGCTCCCTGCACATGGCGGATGTCTTCTGCACCCTAATGTGACCCCATGGAAGGGAATTGCTCTCACAAGTAACTTCCTTCGAGTGTGTTTCCCTTAAATGACAGGCTGCTTGGAACCTAATGAAATGTAGAATTGATAGCCAGAATTGATCTATATAATGCTTGCTCCGTAATCCAAGCATAATCTAATGAGCTGATTAATTAGCACTTTTTGAGCCTCTCTGCTGTTGAAGTGAATTGAATGAAATGGATAAGCTCTCTGAAATGTTTGCCTTTGGAGTCAAAAGAGGTACCTACCTCTCTCCCACTAAGTTTTCTTCACAGCAATTTTCAGATTTGAATTTCAGGTGGTGTAGGACTTGCAATGGTTGCTTGCAAGCATCCGTACCTGAAAGAGATGGCCACAGAGATATAAGCTTATTTGCTTTACTCCATTAAATGTTTCCATTACCTATTTCTTCCTGAATCATGGAGCTTCTTGCTCAGTAGCCATACCTGCCGGGGGAACTCTGACAAACCCCATGGCAGCCGTTGAAGACTGGAAGCAGTAACATCCGAACGTGCGGCACTAGGATTTGACAGAGCAAAGTCAGCGGAAGGGTACTGAAACCAGTGGTTTTAGCCACCCTGGTAAACCTTGGTTCAGTGAAACCCCGCTTCAGCAGTGTTAGTGTGATATCCAAGTGTTAGCTTGGATATCAGGCTGTGATCAGGAGTAATCAAGTACATGTTTTCTTTTGCTGCTTTGGCTACTGGAGGAAGGTTAGTTCCTTGTTATGGTTAGTTTTCTGTCTTGGGACTTGAGCAAGCAAACAAGATCTTTTCGTGTTATAACTGTACATGCATGAATTCTGCTATGGATCAAGCAGACCTGTGATTATATGTTGGAGAGGCATCATACAGAAGAGGTCTTTTCAATTTTTATTCAGTCAACCAGTCTTTATACAAGAGAGTAAGCAGCAGGGGTAGGCTAGTTATGTTGTTCAGGCTCTTGGATAGGAAATGCTGCACAGAAAATTACCAAATCCGGCTGCTTATGAACATGAACTGTGACTGACCATGTTTACATGAAAATCAGGTACAACAGACTCTGGGGTTTTTTTAGGGCACTGAATAGAGGCTTGCACTTGGTTATAAGGGAGAAGAATGTTAATATAAAAGGCTTTTTCTTTTTTTTTGTATAAGACTGATAGTGATGTCTGAAACCCACAAGACTCAGAGATACTTACTGAAGAGAGCTGAATGTGTAGAATGAACAGATGAAGCGACCAAAGATAAGCTTGCTTTATACTGCTTTTTTAGGGTAGGATCTCTAATCAAGAGTTGTTTGAACTGAGGAAGGCACAGTGAGAGTTGTAGACTTCCTTGACAGAGATTGTAAAACTAACTGAAATAGAATCTTTCCTGTGTTAAAAATGAAGAAGTCTAGAGAAATACTTACGGGCCATTTTATCTACATCTAATATCAGATAAAAATTATATTAATAATTTTTAAATGAAGAATAATGCGTAATGCTCACCAAATATTTGGAATTCTGTCTGCCTATGGAATGAAGCCAGGTTAACCCAAGAGATCTGGTGGTAGTAGTGAGAGTAGAGTCAGTTTGCCGAGACTTCTGACAATATTTGATTATCTTGAATAATAGTAGTCCATATGATTGACAGACTTTTGAATTTTTTTTCTTTCTCAGAAAGAAATTATCAGAAGTATATTTGTGTTGTTTTTCAAAAGGAATTAGGCAAATTTCCCTATTTCAAGAGCTAATGGAGTGTATGAGTTGTTCAAGACACTGGCAGCCTTCAGAAGACAATCTTTTGCCAAAACTGCCCAGTACAGGGCATGTGCCATTTCGATGTTATTAACAGCATTTTGATGCTTTAATTTGGAATTGTAAATTTTTCAGTAATCTATAGAATATCTGGAATGTCTAAAACAAGTGTGTTTATTGTTGTAGGAGCCACTAAGAGGAGTCTTGTTTTACACGACCTTAACATGTAAATGCTTATGTGTACAGTTACCCATGTCACATGATGCAAGATGCATCCAAACCAAATCTTCTCGCCTTACTTGAAGATAGTCTTGATCAGTTTTTCCCAGGGTCTCCAAAGCTCATTTTCTTTCAGATAAGCCTTGCAATTTTTTTTTTCTTTACATCTCCATGCTCTCTGTTGATCTCTTTGGGTCAGGCGGTTTGCAGATCTTTTCTGCTCAGAAAACACTTCTAACAGTGGTCTCTAGTTCTTCCTCGTTTGTTCTCTGCAAATTAGCTGGTGGAGAAATGAGAATCTTTTTCAGTTGACCTCTTTAGTGTATTCGTTATTCTAATTAGTTGGAATCATTCTATGTTAATTGTTCGTGAGATTATCAGGTAACTGCTTCCAGAAAGGGTGCATGATACATGAAATGGTCCATGTCAGCAAATGGTTGTTCAGTGTGTAGTGGGAAACAGTGGAGCATTTCACAAAGGCAGTCTTTAGCATGACTTCATTCTCTACATTGCCCAGGGCAAGCCTATGTCTATTCATTGGCTCTGGTGGGAGCGCGGCCTCACTAGATTAAACTCTGCCTTTGTAAATACTCCTTCAGCAGTACAGACCACTTTCGTTAAATCAATCAGAATCAGTCAGTTCTGCATTGACGAGTTTCTTAAACATTTGCAAGTCAGCTTTCTCCTGTGTCTCTTAGGGGAGCCCTTACGCTCCTATTTCAAGAGGAACCGTTTAGCCGTCTCCTGTGAAGTCATTGTGTGGCTTTGGCACCTTGCAGCAGTGCACGAAGCTCACTTGTTAGGAGGCTTTTTGGAAACGGAGTGGGAAATATCTCTAGTGAGTTCTTCAGAGGAGATGACATAAACTCACCCTTGCTGTCAGATACGTATGCAGAATCCTGGTGCCTGGGAGCTGGGTTTTGGGGAAAATATCTGAAAATTCTGGTGCATGGCCCAGCTATGGCACTTTTAATTCCTGCTTTTTCTACACCTTACTTTTTCGCAGAAATTCTCTTATTAGAATTGGTTGGAAGCAGTTTTTCTCCTGCTCTCCCTGCTTCCTACTGCTCTGTGATAAAATGTGTGGGTCTTTGGGATTGCAGGGAGCAGCTAACAGAGCAGTTAGGAAAATTCTTCATATTATTAAGAAATGGAATGATGGCTTTTTTGCCTGAAGGTAAAACTAAATTTGAGCAGCAGGGGGCATGGAGAGTGTTTGTGAGCATAACTGCAGGCTGAAAAGCTAATGTCTTCTCCCTTCTGCACCTTGTCGGGAGGGCCAGAGGGGAGTCTGAAAGTCAGCTTCAAGTCTGCTAGATTGCTCTTTTCTAAATCTCCCAACTCTTGGGGGTTTGATTTTTCAATGAGAAGTGGGCAGTGCTAGGATGAAATACCCATTTGCTGCCTTTTTGTGAGTCGCAATGTCCTGTGCTTTAAAAGGAAGATTCCTATAATTATACCTGTATCCAGATATTATTCAGACCCTTTAGCTCAGTAGCCTAGAGCTCAGTCTGTGGTCTCAGGGGAGGCTAGTGCCCTTAGGAGGAGGACTTGCACCTCTCTTACCCTCCTGCTGTCCTCTCCAGCATCCTTTTGTACTCCTAATATTTTTGAATTGCTGTTGCCCCAGAGGCTTATAGAAAGGATTTTAACCCAAGAGGCTTCTGGCAGGTTATTTCCTCCTTTATATCCCCCTCAAAGGACAGGAACCCTTAACCTCCTGACTCGGTTGGAGCCAGCCTCCCTGCTACTGAGGGAGGGATGTGATGCTTTTCTGCCCCCATCCCTTTCAGATACACTGCTGAAGGTGCCACTAATCATGAGGAAGAATTTACCCTTCCTGCCAGCTGTCACTTGACGCTCCTTGGGTTGCCCAGGGTTGTGCTTCTGGCTGGTGTCATTGGGGCCACTGAATTGTAGGAGCTCCTTCAGTTCCTTGTGTCTGAAGGCAGTTTTGGAAATAACTCTGTTCTCCCTGCCTCCATTATCTCAGCAAGGCACGTGGCACGGCCTGTAGTCTGTCACCAGGTTACATCCAGAGCTCTTCCTTTGTTTCTATGAACACTTGAACCACACGTTGCCAAATGGGGGATGACTGGAAGGTCCTGTACCTTCCTCTGCTTCACTGTTGGACCCTGATGTAGGTTCATCACCTGTGGGTTGCTGAAGATGTGAATCCCTGGCCCCAGGACAGTATATTCCGTGTTTGTTTTCACTTCCTTTTTCTAGCCAGGATCTGAGTTCCTTAGTTTGCTCTCTAGCTATAGGAAGGCAGCAAAGCACAGTTGTGCTGTAGACATGCAACTTCAGTCACAAATATGCAATGTGTCCTGTCAGGCTTGCGTCATGAGCACAAGCCTAGCTTGTATCTGTAGGCATTTTTCTTTAAGTTCAATGAGATGAGCACAACAAAGGACTCAAGTCAGTTTTGGGATATTTCTTCACATAAAAATTAATCTGTTACGTGTTTGAAATGCTGGTCTGCCAACTGCACGCCCTACCGTGTAACGTCACACAGGCGTGAACAGTAATCTGGGGAGCTGGCAGAGATGTGACTCCTCACCCTTTCTCCATTGCCCTTGTCACCTAGGAGGAGAAACTCCATCAAAGCATCTGGCCAGTCTGTGGTTTTTTACCCAGAACGATCGTAGGGGTTATTAAAAATATGTGCTGGGCAATTTCAGAATGGCTGCAGTGGTAAAACCAATTTTTGTCTAAATAAGTCCTTCTATGTGTAGTGTTGCATGTGAATGTTATTAAGTAAGCAGCTACTTTAAATTAAATCCAATTCAGATTTAAGTCTTCTTGGACATATCATATGCGGTGTTCTGGTGAGGTGGAATGAGAAGATTGGATATTTAAATTGCACAGCAACATCACAGCTGTTTGCAGTACCAGAGGACGAATATTCCCAGTATGATAATGAATTTTCAGCTATTCCTTGTTACTTACAAGTGGTGAAACAAAACAGTAGTTCAAGGCTTTTCTTTATTCCTTTGTATTTTATTTCAAGGAGTAGGATCATTTCAATTGCTATGGAGTTTGCTTACTGTCAGTAGTATTGAATGCAGTGAACAGTTACATCATCTGCTCCATGCCGTACGAACCTTTTGACATGGTTTTATTATTGCCTCTTAATCAGTAAGATTTGCTGCTTACTTGAGTGTGGGAACCAGAGTTTCCTTCTATTTGGCAGTCTTTATTAAAATCTCAGGACTATCTGGACCGTAATAAATTAAGAATGTGTACAGGGAATGTGTACAAAGATACAGAACCCTACATGTTATTAACTACCAATATAACCTAATGAGTTTCTTAATTAACTACTAATATAACTTTTGGATCTTCCAACTGTGATTTGTCAGTGGTGGTCAGTTTACACAGGGCTTCAGAGTTCGGATATAGAGAGGACTTTCAACGGGAAGTGTGAAGACACGTAACGGAAAGACACATAATGGAAAGCCCTGAAGTTGTGTCTCCTATTCTGAGCTGACCAGAGGTTTCGTGGCAGCCTTCAGAGAAGCACAGATTATTATATGCCCTGGCTGAGAGTGGAATTCAGGGTTTCACATCTGCTTATAGCATTGTATAGCTGTACCGACATTTCAGTTATATGCTTGGTGTAATTTCATGGTGGTCAGGGATCAGTGGTGAAGACCGCCAGCAGGCCATTGGCCCAAAAGTTTGGGACTTAATGATCTGAAAGACGTTGTACAAAACATTGGCTTGTTCTGAATAAATGTCAAAAATGTAGATTGCAGTGAGGGAACAGAAGATGTTGCTTGGAAGCCAATTAAATATCATCGAACTGTTTAGAATTTTTTATCCACTTCAATCCCAGTTCACTGTTGAGAATAAAGAATTGCTTGAGGCAACTCTTGAGTGAAATTTTATTTCTCAGCTTTGGAATTTCTGGAGCCTGTGTATCTTCTTTATAAGAAAATGTGTTTCATGAAGGTACATGGTTACTATACATAGGCTAATTATGTACGATTTCCTGTCCTGTGCTTGGCTTAATTTTTGTGTGTTATACCTGCAGATCTTCCTATTTTAGGATCCGGTCAGAAAGAAAACTCTTTGAATTGAGAATTTCCAGTCTTTTAGGGGGACCCAAGAGACTTATGTAAAATCAGTGTCTTTGTTGATGACTTTGTTTTCCAGGATTTGCAGACAGAATTGTGTTGTTGAACCTTACTCAAATTTAAACAAGTGCTTTCCGACAGATTTCTAGCAGAAACTGTTGGACCACTATATCACAACAGCTGTCAGATGCTCTGTAAAGATAATTACCCCCACAAACTCAGTTGACCCTGTAAATGAAATTTGGAGACACCTTTGAAATATAATTGGCCACACTATAGTTAACTTTTTCTCCAGTAAGATGTCATGTTTCTGCCAGGTGCAGGGCAGGGGAGGAAGCAATAAGGGGGGTAATGGGAAGAATGGAATTGATTATAACTGGTGTAAATTTCAGATGATGTAAAGCATCAGCTCTTTGCACAGAGAAACCAGTGATTAAAGACCTGGATAGTTCTACACAATTGACTTATACTCTAGAGTGGTGTTCTCCAAATTACAAAACCAATCAACCACTCTAATTGCCTTCATTCAAAACCAGTCACCAATTTGATTCTTTTACCAGCCAAATAAGACAGCATAAATCAGGCAGCATGAGTGTCGGGGAATGCACGTTTGGGACCCGGCCAGATCTTATGTAAACCTAACAATAATGTATTAAATTCATGGCCAGGAGAGACTTGCAATTCTCATGTCAGTACAGCATCTCCTTTCAGCTTTCTGCGACGTGGCGAGCGTAGGGCGGAAATGCTGCAGGTCTGAATGCGGACCCCAGCTACGATGGTGTGACTTTACAATGGCTGTGGTGTAAACGAGGGCTGAACGGGGCCTTTACTTTGTAGTGTCTGCTTTTATTAGGATTTTTCTATAAAAGGCTCTAATGGGATTTACTGTGCTCCCATTGAATCAAACTGTTACTGACATTAGTGAGTGCAAGTTCAGGCCCTAGTCAGCTTTTCACTGTTGTCGTAAAAGTATTGTTGGTTTCTTTTAGTGGAGTGGAGCTAATTCGTTTTTGTTTCCGGCATGCAATCTTTTCATCTGCTTTTGTGTGCATGATCTATTTTTTTGGGGAAAAGAAGTAATTTCCTTATTTTAAAAGCTGCTCCTTTTTCAGCACGCCTGTCACCGTCTAGTATAAAAGGGAAATGGAGTTGTATGGCAGCTTCTGGATCTTGGACACATTGAATGACTATGGAAACAATTAAAGATTGCACTGTGCCCGAGGAGTCTTTCCTTGGAAAGAGGACTGAACCGCTCTCTAGCTATCAGTAGGACTGAATGCCTATTAAAAATTCTCCAAGCCCAATTTGACTGTCAGTTTAGGAGGTGCACTCGCAGGTAGGCAGTAAAAGGTCTTGTTGGGCAAACAGCAGTAGTTAAAAGCAAATGGAATAACTAGATGCTTGAGGCATAAGGATAGACAAGATGTCTGCCACTGATGGAGCCTTGTAAGAAGACTTGTAACAAATTGTGACCACTATACCCATGAGCCTAACATGAAGAGTCACGGTTGAATTGTCTCATATGGAAAAAGGGGGAAAATTTCAAGAATTTTTGAACTTTCATTCCTTTTGAATGTGAAAAAGGACAGTATAGATGTTGGACAAAATGACAGAATAAACTTGGAAAGGAGTGACAGAACGTTTCACTAATATATGAAAAACTACAAATGCCATTCTGAAGACTTGACCGGTTCCTCTTTCTAATTCTGCCAGTAATAAAAGAACATGGACATCTGATTTCTGATAAAATATAAAGGAATTCCATAAAAATAAAGTAATACTGTGTGCAGAAACTAGTGAAGTTGTGATCCTTCTATAGGAGAATACTAGCAGTGGCCACATGGTGGTTATTATGACCAGTACCTTCTGCCTTTACAAAAATTTAAATACAAAAATAATTCATTGATAGTTTTCAAGATATAAATGTATCTGAAAAAGAATCCTCTCCTGATGAATAACTGTCCAGCTTTCCAGGTGTGTAATCCTGATTTATTTTCTGAGTTCTCTAATAGATTACCTCTAAACTGGTGAACAGGATGCCACATTATAAACAGTGGCAAACATTTACCATAAGTGTCTGAAAAAATATATTTCCCGTAGCTGAATGTTTTCTGAAATAGCTGGAAGATGCACCCCTTGACTTCCTTTGGCTGTTAAGTGGAGTTAAAATGCACCATCCTAAAATATTACGGAATTGAAGACACAAGGACACTTCCAACCAGTTTCTAGTAAGTGGATGTTGTCATAACCTGTGAATTCCGGTTAATTTTATGAAATTGCTGTATCATTCATGGCTTTGTATCTAGAGGTATGCCATTCCTCAGCTTGGACAGGAGAGAGAAACAGAGAGGCGTGCTTGTGTTGGACACGATTGCGTATGCAGGACCTGATCCAGGAGGAAGGAAGCTGGCTACAAAGCAGAGGTTATGCATGATTTGGTAGAGGAGTCAAAGGAAGGGCAGTAAGGACTTTTTTAGGAAGGTCTGACCTAAGCATAGACTACACTTGAGACTGTTTAGAAAACAAAAAAAATAAATTCTTGGCTGTCTGTACGTTCCCTTCTCAAGCATGTGGGCCTGCCTGCCAGCCACCAAGGAGATGAACTGTGAATTGGGTAACTCAAACTATGGGGAGGAGAAATCCTCAGGCTATTAGAGGATGAGCAGGAGGGAAGTTGGCCCACTGGAGGCTGGCTGTGATTGGAGAGGATAGAGACAGTGAGGTGCTATTTCTGTAAAGAAATATATTGCTCCTGGGCTGAAAGTGAGCTGAGGAAGCCAAGGAAAGAAACTGGAGCCTCTTGTCCCAAGCGTATTGTGAGTGCCTGCAGAGAAAGCCCTAGGGTTGTGGTTGGCTCTGCTCACGTACAAATATTCCATTCACTCCTGCGAGTTTCTCACCTCAAACCCAAAATGTAGTCATCTAATGGAAGAACCTGGAAAAGAGCAGTGGAGCCTGACAGGGGTGAAGAAGCCCTTCCCCCACCCGCCCTCCCCCTTCATGTGCCGAGGGGAGTGTGGAGAATTTCTTCTGAAAAGTGGTATTGTAAGCTGTACAGAGGAAGGAATTGAGTGCTTCCCCGCATGAAATCTAATTGCATAGTAAATACTTTTTCCTTCTCTTTTCACTTGTCCTCTTTCTCTTATTTTCTCTCCCCATCTCCTGACTTTCATTCCTTCATAGTCTCCCACTTCTCCTCCATTCTGATTTCATCTGTCATTTCACTGTCCTGTCGTCTTTTGCTCTGATTTTGGAAACATATCTAAATCATTTTGCCAAGTATACCGATGCTCTAGTCTCTGTGCCTTTCCCCTTTAAATGCCCATAGCCTGGACCCTGTCTTCCACTGCCTGGCCCATGTACCCCATCTAGCAGTGCAGAGGTGACTCCCCACACCCCCAGATGTGGAGAGAACTGAAGGCTGGTATATGGGATTCAAAGACAAAAGCCATAGAGGCACATACACATTTCATTTCTGCAGCAGGCAACCGATTCTGTGGAAGCAATGTTAACGTGAGTAAGATTGTGTCCTGCCAAACCCTGAGATGCTCTCAGCTACTTCCCTTTTTAGAGAGAGGAACGTATGCAACATACTGATCTTCCTTACCCCTCAGAAAAATCCTTGCATTTTTACGGTGACTGGTCTGAAAGATCTGGTTTTGCAGGATGCGAACAAAGAATCCCAGATTTCAGTCTGCAGGCAGATGGACCTTTAAACAAAACTCCCTGCACAGCAGGGACATCTGTTATAATTTGTGATCCACAAACTTTAAGGATACTCAAAATTCAGCTATGGGGCTCAATCCTTAGCTAGACCCAGCAGGAGAAGTAAAAAGCAAAGTCTGTGTGCTGTGAGATTTACTAAGAGCTGAAATACTTCTGCAGCAGACTGGAACTATGTGAATTTAACCTCATGCTAGCCAGCGCATGGCTTGACATCTTTTCTTCCACTTCTTTATCCTGGAAGACCTGACTAGGGAGGTGGGGACAGTGACAAGCAGCTTCTGGAGGCAATAGAGGGGTACTGTACATTAGGATAATTTTTCTTAAATAAATCATTCCTGAAACTGTGCCAACGGCAATTTTTCACTGACCTCTTGGAAGCAGGAGCCAGCCCAGTTGTTTGCATTTACATTTAATACCTTCTGCATCGTCTGTTAGGAGTTAAAGGGTACCAAATAGTTTTTGTCACTGGAGTTCAGTGTTGGACTGTGTAGAACTGTTTCTGCCTTGCTTTAAAACAGGCTCATTAGCTGGTGTGTGATACATATTTAGGACAAACATAATTTTCTATTAAGTACCAGGAACTGCTTTATGCAATACATGTTTTCTTTAAAAGTTTTCAAGGGTTTCTGGAAAAATTACATGACACTTTTCTTTGCAGTGGTCACTTCTGATAGTGTTGCTAGCATTTGTGCAGACATTACATAACATTTTAAAATGTTCATTATTAGTTTGGATTTTTTTTCCATGGATAGTTAGTACTAATATGAGGTAAGATCCATTTAGACAGGACTGAAGTACTTTGCCTTTTTTGTCACCCATTAAATGTGTACGCTTTCTTTTCATCGACTTAATTCTTTTGGCAGATACTTCATCTGCATTCCTTGCAAACATTAAGCGAGGGATTTGAGGAGCTTTGGTTAGATGCTCACAATGTGTTTTGCTTGGACAGACAGGACAAACATAAAATCCGTAGGACTGTGTTTCTGGCACGCCACATGCTGTATTTTTTAAAAATTCTATCTTTAGCCTCCCTGTTCTCGATACTGTTAGACATGAGTTAGTATTATGTTCGTAGAAGTTCTGAACTAATGTCTGTGAATATTTTCCAAAAAAATCCAAAAGGTGCAAACTTGAAGGCAAGCAGAGCCAAAGCACTTTCTGTTTCTTCATTTGGTGAATATTTAGGAGAGCTATTTAGATATTTTAATTTCTGCTCGACAAGCTTACTGTAATATCTCAGGCTCTCCTCTCCCTAATTGCTGGTGTTACAGCTTTTCCACAGTAGTGCTCATGCCAGCAAAGGCTTGGAAAAGCCGTCTGTAATTTAAATCTTAAATTTTGAAATTCATTTCACAGGGTATACCTGGCAAGGAGTCAAAGTGCTTTGTTGCGTGATCTTTCCACTCTCTGCACTACGCAACATGGCTATAGCTCTCCTAGCTCTCCTTTCAGTGGTTGGTTTCCCTTCCCCAGATCTGTCTCTACATGATCTGACCTCTTTTTATTCTGGGGTAGAAATGTGGAACTACAGTGTGAATATTAATTTAGCAATTGAAATGTGTTCTCCAGCTACAGCCTTCTCTCTCTCAGATACAACAGGCAAAAAGAATTGATTTAGCATCTGCTCGCATCAGACTGATGCTTCATTGCACCCCCTCAGAAGAAAAAGTAAAAAAAGAGTAGAGCTTCTACTTAGCTCCTCCTGTTTCTCCCTAGTTTGGGGTAACATTAAAAGGTAGAAACATATGTATAGCTGATAACACAACCAGAGTGACTGGATCATTTTATGACCTTTAGGGAACATTCAATAGAAGCAGCTTACTGTTTTTCACAGTGGCCTGTAGTGGTTTTTATCTGTTGAATAGTTAATGTTAGGTGGAGTGCCCCATGACTGTATAGCTCTCAGTATCGCTTAATATTATTTGAAGATATCATTAAGCAAGAATAGTGTTTCTATCTTTATAATCTTTGCGTAACAAAGTCCATCTGGAAGCATTCCCAGCTGTTTTCCTGTCATTTTCAAAATCTCACCCAGGTTTAGTCATCTGTGGATTTCTTTTCATATTATTACCTGTTTCTTCACTGATACTGAAAAATTAGTGACAACACATGTTGCTCTTCGTAGACTTTAAATTGTACTGCGAAGAAGGAAACCCCTAGATTGTGCATTCTTTGGGAAAGTAGTCAATTATAAAGTGGAAGGAAGGCTACCCCTGGGTGCTTCTATTTGCCAAATTGCAGTAAGAGGCCTTTTTCCAAGGAAATACTGAACTTTCATAAGATGCTAATAGAGTGCACTTATAAGAAAATGTTTGAGAATAAGTAGCAGCACGCCTGGGTTTTGTAGTGCCAATGAAGCACATAACAGGGCATTGCAGGTGGCTGCTTCTCTGAAACCCCTTTCACGGTGCTGCTACTAAATCTGGGACTTCAGCATGAATTCTTGCTCCCCAGTTATCTTCCCTCATCCTTCCAACTGGGACTATCTTGTGACTGTTTAGCTTTATTATAATAATATAATACTAATGTTATTAATATTAATAATATAAAAATTTTGTATTATCATTACAATCATCATTATTATCGTCATTATTATCATTTAAATATAAAGTGAACCTTAGGGAAACTACTCTGCAGCCTATACATTCACGTTTTAGTGGTAAAAAAAGTCCGCAAACTCTCTTCTCAACAATGTCATAAATTTATGGGCATCTCTCTCAGCATAACTCAGTCATGAAGAGTGAAGAACAAAAAGAAAAAGAAAAAAGTTTATATCAGCTCTTAAAATCAGTGGAGATGTCTGCACTCCTTATTGGAGGCAATTAATAAAAGTTTATTCCTTCTTGTCAGGCATTTGAGTACTGAAGCTTTGTTAGTCACTATAAACTTCAGACTCTTTTATTACCCATTTAATCTTGTGTTTTGAATTGTTGTTTCCTAAGAGTCAAATTGTAAGGGTACAAATTTCCAGGTGGGAGTTCTTCATATATTGACCTAATGTTAAACTGTTAACAGTACCTAAATAAAGAGAAGTGAAAGAAATTTGACAAGAAGTGTATGCGGATAAGTGAAGAGGGGAAAGGAAGAGACATGAACACCCTGAAATACATACCCAAGACTTTAAGGAATAGCTTGAAGCTGGTCATAATTTCAAATCTAGGTACAAGTTGCCTACTTACACCTACTTTGCAAATTCTTCAATTTTTGAAGGCAAACCTAAGTGTTCAAGTATAAATTACACAATCGTTTCTTTTGTGTTTGGTCATCCTTTTTCATGCAAAAATGTGGATTTTTTTAAAGGTACAGTGGGTGACTCATCTTTTGAACAATTCAGCCCCGATAGAAAGTAAGTAGAATAAGAGGAACGCTTGTGTAGGAGAATATTAAAGGAAAAAGCAAGACAGTGAAATACTTCGAGTTCCTGTTGTTGAGTCTTCTGTCCCTAGACCTCAGCTGCATCATTATTTCCTCCAGGAAGTAGGAGACATAATGAATGTGCGTGTTTTTTCCCAAAATGAGTTTATTAAAAGAAAAAGGTCAATAGGGCTCCTCACAATTTGCAGCCCCGATACGCACAGGAGCAGCGTTCTGCCAAGCACTTACTAACACTATTGACTTCCCTTAAGTTCAGAAATTTTGCATGATGGCTGTATTGATTGATTTATTTATTTTTAAGTAGGGAAATACACAAGAGAGAGAAATGAATAATCTGACGGTATGTTTTAGAGATTAGCATAGTGGAATTCTCTTGTAAAGATCAAATAGGGCCATCCACACCTCTGGTTTTGATTGCTGTATCACAGTGATCGATGCAGCAAGGCCATATCAGACCATTAAACATCTCTTGTTCCATGAGCCATTGCTAAATGCTTCAGAACAAGGTACAAGATATCCTGTAGATAATAAGAGTGGAATATGCTGCCCAGAGAGTATTAATCTTCCTAGCCTTCTTTTATAGCCTGCATCATGAAGATTTATATCCTTTTAAAACAAACAACAAAATCCTCCCTTTCCTATCTGAGTCTCCATCTTTTTGTTCTTGCAAAGAAATTTTTGTCTTCAGCGCAGGATCAATTCTGTTAGATATTGAAGCCTATCAAATGAAAATCTGTGTATGATTCTAGTACTATAATGAATCCTCTGGGCTTCAACAGATTTCCTCTTGTGCTTATAGTTATGCATAGACGTAAGGTTCTTGATGCATTGGGACCCTAGCATCTAGAAAAAAATTGATTTCCAGCACCGCAATGGAATATCTTGAAGTTATCACATGTTTGCAGATGAATGTTGAGCAGAATCTTGTCAAACTGTATGATTCTGATGTTAAAGAAACAAGTAAACAGTATATCTGCTGCTTCATCTACCATGTTTGCTATCCTTTAATTAGCTAGATTTGACCCATGAAATCAAATGATTCCTGAAAATTTGTCTGAATTCTACTGTATTTGTAGCAATTATATTCCTGTGTATTTCCTCTTAAATTTGGGGTGACAATAAAATGTTTATTTTTGAGAGTAAAATATTTTGCTTCTTAAAATTAACTTTAAAAAATAAAAATTATTTTGTATACACTTATTAAATTGCTTTGCATTAACAAATAATTTCTCTGGAGAATTGGCATGAATTAAAATGTTCTGTTTCAGATTAGATCTTTTAGGCAGTGGCAAAATTATCTATGCGTGTTCTATCAATTTGATCTAAGTTGACAACATTATTAGGTAAATCTAGTTAGCAAATACACATTTTTCCGTATTGTGACCCCAATGAAAGAGAGAGCTGTAAAAAAAATTGATAACCTCAGATCTTGGTGTTACAAGCATCTACTCAGTGTCCATTTAATAATTTTTATTTTGTTAAGAGGTTGCCAATGCCATCATTTCAACAGTTTAACTTTGACTATTCCATTGTGCAGCAGAATCTGCAAACAATTTGGGTATAATGACAGTTTACAACAGATATTTCTAAAATTAGAGCAGTTAGGGGCATAAATATATTTAGTTTGTAGAATAGGAGATAATTTTTTGCGTCCATATGTAAGCTGTGGAACACCATATTTTCTCCTGTGCCCTTCTTCATCCACGTTATATTAAATCTTAGCAGCAGCCAGTTAAAACATAAGTTGCCTATTCCCCTGAAGTCACTGTTTCTATGTGTTTCTTTTAAAATATGAAAATTAAAAAAAAAAAAATCAAAAAGTTGTGATTACGGCTGTTTTTAATGTCTATGAATGAATTAATAGCTTCACATTTCTCCCCCATTTAATATATGCATAGATGGATAAATGTAAATGTACGTAGATAAATGAGATGGAGCAAAGCTCCATTATTATGATTCAGCTCCTCATATCTACTTTCCCCCAGCTCTGCTTTTGTATGATGCACTTTAGCTTCTTAAATCCACCTAATTCATGGTTCTACTAATAGCTTCCTTAAAAAAATACTCTGTCAATAGATTTGAACGTCACTGGAGATATCCTCTGTATTCTGCTGGTGTTTGTCTTTATTTCAACTTAATTATGCTTACATGTATGTATGTGAATTACTGGAACCTCTCTGTATCTTTTGTTGTGTTTATTCCCAATTTTACTAGCTTCCATACTCATTATATAACTGAAAATGGATGAAAAAACATGATTTGGTGATTAGGTGATCGGTGATTGATTTGGTGATTTAGAAAGTCGCTGTTCTCCATGAACGGACAAAGGATGTCATACCCCGTGCAAAAGAGGAAGCTGTAAAATCTCTGTTACAGAGACCAGGAAAGAGTTATGGAAAGTTTGAGTCACATAAGCAGCCGGTTTCAGAGATAATAATGATTTTTGATCTTCCAAATCATAATTTTCCTCTTTAGGTGAAAGACCATCCTTTTTTTTCCAAGTATAGTAGGCGAGATTCTTTTCTTTTACATCGATTCCCATTAACTTTCTGTCTTACTGTCTACGTAACAGCTCACTAGATACAAAAAGTTGCAGTTAAGTTGAGGCTACATATAGGTGATTCTTGGAGTTTTTAAAATGTATTTTAAACTAAACAAAAAATGTACTTCTAAAAATATTTTTTAGGCATTTTGAAATATATTCCCACCGGTCATTCTAAACTGTTTTGGTAGATAATAGGGTAACTAATGTTGTAAGCTTTGGTACAAATCTTGTTAATATTATTGGTTTTTTCCCTGTTTCTGCTGTAAGGTTATGACACCCACATGTGTCAGGAAATACAATGTACAACTGAATATGCTATATGGCAAATTTTCCTGAAATGCATATTCTAAGCACACAGCTGCAGAGACTATCTACTGACATAGAAATATGAAATTCAAAATACACCTTTTAAAGGAATTTCTATGGTAACTGTATTAGCTTAATTGGCTGTTAATCCTCTAGCCTTTTTAGACCGGTATCCTTATAGAGCGGTAAGAAATTCTATCCCTTCTCAGGCTTTGGAGATGCAGTCATCAACTCTAGAAAAGATTTGACTCGAGAAGCAGAGGTTTTAAACCAAGTGGGAACAATGTGACAGAAATCTCCATCTGCATTCATTCCATGTCTAGTCTTTTGAGAAGTAGGCTCAAAAACACAAAACAGAAAACACGTGAGACAGGGTAGCGTCTGTTTATCCTTGGAGCCTCCTGCTGTGGTTTCTGGTCATCTTCTCGCTTGTCCTCAGTCTCTGTTCCTTATCTTTCATCTAGTTCTTGTGGCCTGGACATAACAGCTGTACTTACATTTTAAAATCTAGTTTTCATCATTTTAACAAACATTTTGGGGACGGGACAGAGA
Source organism: Psophia crepitans (assembly GCA_013399095.1). Lineage (NCBI taxonomy): Eukaryota > Metazoa > Chordata > Aves > Gruiformes > Psophiidae > Psophia > Psophia crepitans. The sequence continues at coordinate 250,820 of VWZZ01000674.1, forward strand.
GTTCTGGTTATGGCAGAGAGAAACACAAAAGTCCAGCTTTCCTTAATTTTTTTCCCCCTCCTTTTGCCTGTCAAGTCTATGATGTTGAACTCCAGTAGGAATGATCTGAATCTTCTTCATACCACTGGGCACTGGGGCAGAAAAATTCCTTAGGCCGAGCTGCACCGAGTTATTCCCCTAGCTGTCAGTATTTCCTAAGCGAAGAAGTGCAGCTCCACGTGCCAGGCTCTGAGGAGCCTCAGCTGGATTTCCTCTCTCAAGGGTCGATGACTTCTCTTATTTGAGCACCCTCCAACAGGATTCAAAAGATCTCTGCTTTCCACTTGGAGCCCCTCAACGTATAATGTGTTGGGGTTATTTTTTCTCAGCAGTGTAATTTCAGGAATGCTGCATCTATTTTCAGATCTGTGTGAGTTTTCCATACTAAACTTACTAAAATGTAAGTTAGTGGAGTTTTGTTGTTGTTAATTTGGTTTGTGTATCAATTCATAGAGTATAAAATGCCAGTCTGAAACTCTTGTGGCATGGTCAAATGCAAGCCAGCCTGTAAAGCTCTTGCTCATTAGCTAATAGGAATAAGAAGAGTGATTTCTGTTTTTAAGAAAAGGTACCATGAGGGTGGCATATTTGCATCCTCATTGATATGTGAAAGTAAAAGTGTTCTTATATGTTTGGAAACATTTGATTAACATTATCTAGAGGGAAGTTTTCTTTTATGCTCTGGCTGCATGGATAGTGCTTTATGTGCAGTAGACAAATATGCAGGCGAGAACGGCGCTTAACTTAAGGAATAGTTTCTACAAAGCTTTGTCAGGGATCTGTTTGCTTACACTCACGGTTTACTCTACGGTCATGAGTAGTCCCCTTATTTTCAAATCTGTGTTGACCAAGGCCAGAGAAGCTTTGCATGGTCAGACCTTCAGCATGTGTTACCTCATTCTGCTTTATTCTCTCATTTAAGATATTCATTAAGTTTTTCATTAACTTAATGCTGTTTTTGTTTGTTGATGCCCATGTCTCCTTCCCACTACTTTCGACTACAGGACTGTCAATAGTCTGCAGAATTATTTGGATTTTAATAGCTGTTCCTTGCCCTGCATAACCTGTTCCCCGCCCCCCCCCCCCCCCCNGCAAAACAAAGCAAAATGCCATAAGCTCTTGTGCCTTTGTGCCTTAACACTCTCTCTCTTAGGTATTTCTGTTGTCTTTTATATTGGGAATTGTAATGTCATTTTTCATCGAGATTTACTTATTTTTAATGAAATCTGTAACCTTGTATTGATGTACCCTGGAAAACCAAGTCTTTGCTACACTGAATTCAAATAGCTTATAGTCAACTTCCCAGTTATAATTCACTCATTGCTTTTAATAAATTAATGATCTCTGTCTCTTCTCCAGCATGAGTGCCCAAAGCTTAAGGGAAGAAAAAGCAGCTTTTCTAGGCAACTGTGTAGCCCTGTGTGCATGTTCCTCTGTTCTGTATTTGATACTCAACAGATATCTGTGGCAGTTGAAATTGATTTTGAGTACCCTGAGAGCTGGTCTTGGATATGTCTTACTTCTTATTTTCATCTTCTCTTTGTAGTTCATTCTGCTTTCTCTTTTATTTTTCATACCTCCTACTGAAGTCGTGGAATGGTTAGACTGACTATTACATTTCTAATGGATTAGTTGAGTACTGTATAAGCCAGAGGATATTAGCCTTTTCACATTCAAATGTGTCATATACAATATATGTGGTTCTATGAATATTTAATTTGAGTGAAAGGCCTGTCTGAGTATGATTTCACTGGGTAAGAAATCGCTTTTCATTTCTGGATTTCCTGGATACCCAGTTTGCTTCCTTGCTTTTTAAAATGTTCATTGAATGTTTTCAGCCAAACTGAAACCTTTGGCAAATCCTGATCCCAGTAACAAAAATCATATTGAGTTTTTGTTTTCATTTTAAAAGAGAATTTTGTCTGTTTGATTTATCTGATATTTGCTTCTTCCTCCTGTGTTCCTTCAGGTGGATCTTCAGGGGCTGTGTTGTCCGTAATGTCCCTCAAGTGATCAAACATGTTGGCGCTTAACAGATAATGAGAGTTCAGGCGTGATATTGAAAAGAAGCAAGCTATAATTTTCCTTGTATTACTTAATTCCATAAGAAATGGTGTTGAGCTGCAGATGGTTCTGCCGGAAATTATAAGTCCATGGTCAGAGAAAGCGAGCTGGTTTATTGTCAAGGGAGCAGGAGCCTGTTCCCCAATCAGCAGTAAAACAATTTATGGGAGGAGTATTTGTTTCTCTAGCAGAAAATAAAACCTGTTTGCAGGGTATTGTAGCTAATGACAGGATGGATAAATCATGCACCTGCAGAACTCCTGGTATACAATAGATATAACATTGCAGGAAAGAAATCATAGCTTTGATAAATGTCCTAATCCCACAGTGAGGTTTACAAAAGCATGCAGGCCCATCCACAGGAGTTAGCTGGGGAGTGGTACACTGCGTAGCTTTGCAGGATTTATAGAGTTCTTCCCAGTGGCCAAATGCATTTCATAATGGCATTGCATTCGGTAAAGTAAGCATTTTATGGAAGTGAAGACTTGTAATATGCACGTGGTGCTGGAATCAACACTTTGTCTACTGCAGCTGAGGAAAGAAATCTGACTTCAGGTGGTAGAACTGTAGATGTGCCATGGACATTTTCTGGTTGTTCATAAGCATCCTTCTTCCCTGGCATGTGAGTCCGGATTGCACTCACTGGTTAATGTTGCAGACTTTCTTAAATTGTCAGCCAGCTGTTACTCTTGGGATTGCCTAAAAAAAGTTGTATACTGCAGATCTAGTGTGAGGAAAATCATTTTGTATCCAAGACAGTGGTTGATTTATTGTTCAGGGAGTAATTCAATATACGTGCAGTAAACAGATACATCAGAAAATACATTAAGATACTGCAGAACATAGTGAAACATACCTTTGGGTACTGTAAAAGGGGAAGGAATTCAAGCGTTAATGAAATAATTATTTTTCTCCCCGAACTATCGAAAAAATAATGAGTTTCACAAAAGATGTCAGCTGTCTGTAAAGCGTCCCAATTTAGCACACAGGTAAATGCTAAAATCGGTCATTAATCAGTAAAGCTCCTGAACTTGTGTTACAGTCAGCGGTAGATAGGTCCACATAAAAAAATAAGGTGTAGGTATCAGTGGTTTGCTGACTTACAGCAAAACCAGTACAAGAGCCCTCGGTACCTGGGAATGCACTTATCATGTTAAATTTTTTTTTTTTCCCCCAGTTTTTGCAGCATCCCTTTGTATCATCTGTTTTATCAAGAGAACCTGTAAATCCCAAATACTGCTGTGTAGTTTGCACAAAAGACTTCAAGAGCTGCAGCTGTCATGCATGAGAGAGGAATTTGTAGACCTTGTAAAAATACTACTGCAGAGACCCGCCAACAACAGAGACTTAATACGATATGTTTTGTATGTCATCAGCAACTTTCCTTAAGATAAGCATTCACCATTAGACTTTCTTACCTGGGACAAATCCATCCCTTCAAGTTCTTTGCCTCTGTGACTTTTGTGCTCTCCAGCTCTTGGTGGAAGAATATCCTTTTCTCCATTCACTCTGTATAGATGAGCTGTATGTGCATTCATAGGAGTATTGGGTTTAGTAATTTTTTTTTCTGGGCGACTTCTTTAGCAATCAGAAATATGCAGCACATGCAGGTCATGTGTGGCAGGGTCTAAACCAGTGCTATCTTGCCAGAATTTACTGGGAATGCTCAGATCATGCTCATATTGGGTTAACATAATGCTTCACTACTTTAAATTGTAACCTTGGTGTTGTAAAAAAGGCTGAAGTAAATTTAACAGATGCCAGTGTGTTTTATTTTCAGAAAATAATTACTTAATGACCTACCATTACAAGGTCATATTCAGTGTCCTTCAGAGGTTGTTATGACTTAAATTTCTCACAATAGATTGACTAAATAATATTCTAAGCAGAAGAAACTTTGACATGCCCTACTCCTTTCAAAGTAAAGGAGGTGGAAGAGGAGGGAGGAAGAGGGGACTTGGAGTCAAGATATTCACTGTGTTCAAACCTAAATTAAAGGCTTAAACTAGACCAATATGAATCCCATCTAACAACCTACATTTTAACCCCATTTTACTTTTCACAAATAACCTAACAAAGACAAACAAACAAACAAAAAATCATTTGGAAAGTCTCCTTTCACTTATCTTTCTGTGCAAGGAAGACATACAAATGAGTGGCCCAGGAACATAAGTGTCCCCATTCCCTGTGGCTGGGCACAACATGGGTAAGAAAAGCAATGCAAATTTGTCTTACGCATGCAAAATTCCTTTTCTTATTCTGGAGAAATTGGTTTGAAGCACAGGAGCATTTCTTGTGACTTTTACTTGGTCTTTGCACAGAGCTTCACGACTGAGATACTGGGGGTGGTAAGGCTTTTCGGGAGGTATATGTGTGCAGAAGTTGACTGAAACCCAGTGGTCTCCTGCCTAGAGAACCATCAGATAACAGTAACTTTTGGTCACACCCATGTCATCCACACAGGTCGCCAAGAGACTTGAAGAATGTGAGTTGCCACTTCCCTGTCTCTTGTTACTAATTCTTTGCCCCTTGGCACTGACATGGATGATAAGATGGCAGAAAACCAGGCTGTTCATGGCCTCTTCCTCAAACCGTGAAGGCCTTCATTTTTTCAACTCTCCTGCTCACTCTCTTTAACTACAAGAGCAGTGTTTCATACTTTGCCTATGGAAAAAAAATGCTCTTAGGATTCAAATAACAGTTAAAAGTACAACATGAATTACAGTGTTGAGTCACTGGAAATGACAGCGATTCTAACCAGAGAAGTGTGAAAACCATATATATTTTGTTTTCAAGGCAAAACTCTACGGGAAAATAACAATGAGTGGCAGACTCTTTTTCTAGAGTACATTCTGCAAGAGTTATTTAGATAATTTGGGACCTATCCTTAAAACTCTCTCAACATTCCTACTGGGCCCCAGCTCGAAGCAATTCAGCTGTGCCCATTGCATCCTGCAGGCCTGAGTCCCCTTCATCCTGTTTGCGGGGAGCCTGCTGAGCAAAGCTATCCCATGGAGAGCATTCCTCTCCCACCTACCAGGAGGGGGCAGATGGGCTGCACACCCTGCATTTTGGTGGGATGTGGGCTAGCGCTCAACGCTCTTGGATCCACTGGATGAGCTATAGCGTTACATGTATGCCGAGATATGAAATATAGCCTCATCATTTCTCTGTGGTTTCAGTGGAATGCTATTTCTCTCAGTTGATTCTGTTTTTCCAGGTACAGCTTATTGAATTTCAATCCCATATCTGGAAAAACAATGTTTCTCTTAAATTTGGTCATGTCTCTGAAGTTTTTTTCATAGAGGTTATGAGACAAACTTGATAAACTCAAAATCTGCAGTGGCCAAATATTAAGTTCTTACTGGCTCAGTTCTTACTGGAACAGATGGAGTCTGGTTCTAGACTGTGAGAGATTTGCAAGCTCTAGTGAAAGATTATGTTGGGAAAAGTAGCAGCAAAAAATTCCTCTTTCCTGCTACTAAAAAATATAAATCTGCGATATTTTCCATGTTTAGTTTTCATAACAACCCGAAGAGAAAAAAATGCCCTCACTCTTCAGTTTCGCAATTACTACAATCTTTAAGGTCTCTCAGGTGGATTTTGTGATGAACTAACTTCAGATTTGGCTTGCCAGATTCATATTTTCTCTGAGCAAGAAAACAAATGCATCATTTTAGCTCAGGCAATAATGTTCCAGGGCAGCTGTTTTCATTTCTGACTCTTCCAGGTTATAGGAAAACTTTGATTTCTATGGGAACGGTAGTATTCTGTAAAGCATCCAAACTTTTAAGAGCATAGGACTGTGCTTTGCATCATGGTCTGATCCAAACACAGTTATATAGAGTTCCTGCAAGCGGTATCTCCAGAGTGGCAGTTTCTCTACTTGTCCTTTCCCAACTCCTGTAATCATTTTGACATCCAAAATAAGGGATGTCAAATCCCTTGAAGGGATAGGGGGAAGAGAGTGGACACTCTTTCAAATACAATTCCTTCCACAAAGAAAAACCCAGAAGATGCAGCTGAAGACAGAACCGTTCTGTAATCAAAATCCAAGGGGCTGGAGACAGCTCGGATTGTGTGGGCTGAGAAGGTGACATCATAGCTCTGGGAAGTTGCTTTTAAAAGATGAGGTAGTGGGAGGCTGAATTCAGATGTTATTTACACCTCTTTAATCCCACTTATCTTTTTTTTTTCTTTAAATCAAGTAGAGAGGTAACAAGAGCAGAATATTTGAGCCTCTCTCTTCTTTTGGAGTGCCAAAGCCAATAATAATCCCAGCAGTCTGGAATCATTGGCAGAAGGGTGTCTAATAGATGCATTTTGATGTGGTGTAGAATTTCAGAATTAGCACATATTTTTCCTGTTAGTTTACTGCAGGATGATGCTGTATTGTGGAAGAGTGGAGTGCACGGGTATGATGACATGAATACTAAGGCTACATCAGAACTATTTATCGTGCTTCATGACCTAGTCAAAGGGTGGGCTTTGTTCACATACAAATAGGAAGAAGTGGCTGCTAGTTCTTACATCTACTATAAACTGCTTTAAATTTGGAAATGCTGCACCAGTCAAAATTTTTGCCATCACTTAACATTTGCACAGTGCTTTGAAGATAAAAAGTGCTCCATAAATACTATGTTCTATTTTTTCCACTGTTAAACTTCACACATCAGCTATTAAAAGAACTAAGAACTGAAAGCAGTTAAGCTCAAGAAATAGTAATAATACTAATAATACTTTGCACTTCACTCGTGCTTCTGTTCAAAAATGTTCAAAACTTTAACAAACATGAGGGAAAGGTTAGTCTAGAAGTTTTAAAGTAAGATTATACATACTTATAAGCCAGAGAAATTAAGGCACAGGGAAAAAAGGGTTATATTTTAAAATATGTTTAGACATTTAAATTACTGATCTCAATTTTAGATTGCATCAGACCTTTAGGATATAAAGGTACTGGAGTGACTTATTCAAGGGAAAGAAAATTCTCCCCTAGCTTTGTACTATTTGTTGTTTCTGGCAAGAAATAGCAAGGAAGACAACACTTCTTTTTTGATAATTTTCTACAAAAGTTTTCTGAGAAAAGTTGATCAGGTTGTCCCAGGAGTGGCAGTGGTGGTCATCCAGTGGCAACCTATGAGATACAAATAAGACAGGGTTATGGGGAGAGCTGATACATTTTATTGGAGGAACCGATAGAGACAGGGGGAAATAGATGCATTTTCAAATCCTGAATAAAAGCTTGTGTGCCACAAGACCTGCCAGTCTGTCATGGCTTGACCTTTGCTGACTGCCGGACAGCTACCCCTCCTCAACAAAATGGGAACAGAAAATAAAGTGGAAAAGTTCGTGGGTCAAGATAAAAATGGGAAGATCTCTTAGCAGTTACCATCACAGGCAAAACTAGACTCAACTTGGGAAAAATTAATTTATTGCCAGTTAAAATAAGTTTAGATAGTGAGAAACAAGGACAAATTAAGACAATACCTCCCCCCTCACCTCACCCCTTTTTCCCAGGGTCTGCTTCACTCTTCCATTCCTGACCTGTGCCCCCTCCCCACCCCTACAGGCACAGAAGATGCAGAATAACAGCTTCTCTCTCCTCCTCCTCGTGCTTTGCCTCCTTGTCAACTTTTGGGGTCCCTGATCTCACATCTTAGCTCCCCAGCCACCCTAGGTTAGAGCCGTGAGATGACCAGGGTGTCCTGGGACTTGGTGTCTGGTAGGCAGATGTCTCTCTCTTCTGACTGACAACCTGGAAAGCTTCAAGATTTCAAAGCCAGTTATCCTGGGAATGTCTTCATGTATATTGACTTCTGTTTTGTTTTGTTTGTTTTGTTTTTCTTCTGGAGGTAAGCCAGCAAAAAGGAGAAGCTTTTCTTGGATCAGAAATAGTAGCCCCCCTACAAAGCCATTCAGAGCAGAGGGGTCTCCTCGCAGGGACGTTCCTCCCACAGCCACCCCGAGGGGGAGCGAGGTACATGTGCCAAAACCAGCGCAGACACCTGGCGCATCCTTGGTGCTCTGAATGCCTCTTCGTTTCTAATGTGCCCCCCGTGTGGTGGGAGCTGGGTGGAGGAGCAGAAGGGGGCCCGAGGGGCTCACCTCTGTGCCTGGATTTAGTGCCAGGCCTGAACCGTGCCTCTAGCACAGTGACAGATACGGGGAGGAGTTTTGTGCAAGCACAAACCAAAACTCAGTCAGCAGGCAGAAGGTTGTTCAACGTCTGGGGCAGGCTGTTTAGAAAACCCAGGCTTATTTTTTGCTCCTGTTCTCTAACAGAGGAACAGGTAATGTGCACGTCTGTATAGTGCTAATAGCACGTCTCTCCTTACTGTAGTGGAGTTTGCGGCCATAGTGAAAACAATCAGTTAACAATTATCACAGCTAACAATGCGTCTTCACATCCCATCAGCCGCAGATATTTTCCACTGGTCCATACAATGCAGACCCATCAGAAATAATAGGAAGGAGCAAAGCTATTGTTAGGGCATAGCAGCTCAATATTCACAGAATATTCAGCCAGGGATGAACTCCTCAAAAGGAGTTAATAAGCAGCCACGCTCAAATATCTGATGTTTATAGAGGGGAGAAATGTACACGGAGAAGTACATTATGGCTAAATATCTACTTGATCTGTCCGAAACAAAACCTAGCCTTCATCTCTCATGTAGAAGCAAGTCTACCAGGGCCCAGAAAGAAAGATTTGTCTTTGAGGAGCGATCTGAAAGATAAGTAATACGTCAAAGGAAAGAAAATGCAGTTTCTGCTCCTTGGGGAAAGAGGGTAAAAGGAGAAGGAAAAAAAAAACCCAAACCCTTAATAAAAACATTAAAACCCTTCAGGTTTTTTTTCTCCTAGCTCTAGCCATAGCCTCTCTCCTTTGATTCGTCATGATTTAAATTCATACAAAAAGATTTATTTCAAATAAGCCCCTTTAACTGTAGGGGCAGATTTTTTTTTTTCCCTAAAGCCTTTTGTAAGAACAAAGTAACCACTTGTCACACACAGTGACTAATGAGAGTTTAGTGTGGGTTTTAGTGTTCATTCATACGCTTTGTGTTCAGCTAGTCGTAAGTTAAATCTTTAGAAATCACACCGCAGGAGCCCTTCACTTAGGGGTGGGGGCGGGAGGCGAATCTGTCGAGATATTGAGAACTGGTGAGCGGAAACTGCTCTTTTCAGGCTTCCTAATCGGCGGCGCAGGAAATAAACACATGCAGGAAGTCGTTTGGCCTTTTCTTGAACTTAAAGTTTATACAGCAATTGATAACCGAGGCAAACTTTGTGTACATAAACTTTGGAAAATTAAATGAAATGAAGAGGGCATGTTCAGCTGATGCCAGCGTGGCCTGTAGTTTCTACACCCGGCTCATCTAAATACAGTTATAAAAATTGGGGAGATTCCACAGGGTGTATATTTTTATAGCTGGAGCGTGTCCTTGAAACCTTTTTGTATGTCTTCTCTCCGTCTCCTTTTCCTTCCATATCACTAATCCTCTTCCAGTGAAGCTGAGCTGAAGCATTGAAATGAAACTGAAAGTCATGTTTGTGAAGCTGTTTTCTCTGCTTCAGCATCAGACTTTGCTCTTTCGTCCTTTCCCTGACCTTCTCATTTATCTTGTAAGCACTTCAGGGTAAGGATAGTCTTGGACCATGTGAAACACGTTGTTCGACAGTGGCTCATATTGATATTTGGTTAATGTTACATATATTGTGTATAAAAGTTGTCTTTGAAAGGAGGGTAAAAATAAATGAAGCGTCGCTCTTGAATATAGCTTTTGAAATTGATAGCATCAATTTACTAACAAGGACATTTATAAGCATTTCTAAGAAATATTATTTATGTTCATGTTTCTCAAGCTTTCACCATGTTACAAAGATCATTCTGAATTTAATGCTTTAAAAAGAACAGTTTCAGGTTTATCATGATAACAATTAGTTGGTGTAAATTTGCATGGGATATTGAGAACAACTTTGCCAATAAAAAGAAAGCAGCAAAACCCAAATGCAGAACAGAATATTGAGCAAAAAGTACATTTGCATGTCTTTGAAGACCAATCTAAATATCCACTAAAAATGCACCCACTTCTAATGCATCTTCTACCTTTTTTGAAAATGGATTTTTTCCCCTGCCTTAATAAACCACCCCTATTAGGGAAAGCATGTATTATGAATGTTTTGTATAAAACAAGGACTAGAAGCAGAAAACTGCAGTTAAAATAGAGTAAAATGAGAGAAAGCCAGAAAGAATGAAAGTGAATTACACATCCATAGTCTGGGTTACTTTCAAATAAAATTATTGAATTACTAAAAAAAAAACCCCAAAAAAACCAAGAGAAGCTTTGGTGGGGTTTTTTTCTTCTGCATTTTAAGTAATTAAAAATGTTGTGAAGTTTCATAGTCTGTTTAGAAGGTTACATGTTTGAAATGTAGGGCTAGCTTTGTGGTGGCTTAGCCTTACCTAGCCACTAGATGGGATTTCAAGACTTGAAGAAATATATCTAAACATTGGCCCCAAACTGCCATTTACTGTAAAATGGACATAGCTGATCAGGAGCTCAATAAATGTCAGTATTTAGTTCATTATAGTAAATAATTGTGGAAGTTTCAACTATTAATCTTGCAGGATTGCACCCTCTACACATTTTCAGAACATCCCTTTATCTCAATCACTTATCCATTGCCCATTTGATTTACATCCCAGCCTGAAGTCTAAGAGTCATCAGTCTTCTGGACATTACAGCGACATAGCTGTTTCACTGGTAACTTTCAAGGAATCAATTTTTTGCTTTTCCCAGTTCCTTACAGGAAACATTGACGTTTGTTCCAGACCATGTGGCAGTATGTATATGCACAATGATGATATGTAGCTATATTGTTTGTATTCTACCCTAAAAGCTATTTTTACGTTGCATTTCTTTCTTTTTTGATAGTCCAGCTCCACAGTGAGAACGTACCAAAACAGTAAATCGAGAGTGACCATGAGTCCTGGCTTTAGCTCCCAGTGGAATAGCAGCCAACCTGCTTGGAATACATACACCTTTCCAAGAGCAAGCTTGCACTACCAGTCTCATGCTAGCTACACCTACTGTGCTGGACATCCTGCTGTAAGTAATTATAACCTTTTCTGCAGTTACCTGAATGAGCTGTATGATTCCCTGGGGAGGTGGAGGTGCTCAGGGGCTGACAGTTCAGCACACTTTGCCAGCGCTCTTTGAGTCCCATGGCAGTCAGGACAGCTCATGTGTACTAACCGTAACTCTAGAAAATATTAGAATGAGTCTAAGACGTAAGCACATGTGAAAGTTTCATGACTCAGTAGAAATACATATATTTTTGTACATTTAGCAATCCTTTTCCTCACATGAAATTACTGTTGTGTGCCTGAGTTTCAGTGTCAGCGATGTGGGCTGGAAAGCAGTATTACTGATGGCTTCTTTTCTGTTTCTAGTGAGTCTAATAGATGAATGAATTATTCTGTTTCAGAGATTTTAAATTGTATGGATGAGTCAGTGAAGGAGGGCATCTCTTCTCATCGTTAGATTTGTTAATATTCACTCCTTTATCATTAATGCGATCAGGAGTGAACATGCAATCTTGTTGCTAAGCAAAGACTACTGGTCTTCTGTAATTTGCATGAACTGGTGGCCAAAAAGAATGGGGAGGGGGGCTCACTGTTGTTGTGTGTTTTAATTTGACAACCATGAAAGGGTCACAACTGAAGGCTGATGGTGCTTTTTGTCATATTGGTGTAGTGAATTGCTTATAGCAGAGCCCTTTCATTCTTTTAGTTTCTGTTTTTGAAAGACTCAGAGAGAGTTAACTGGAGAAGACCTCTTTAGTGTAAGCAGCCTTCCTTGTTTTCCACCCTACACTTTGTTGTTCTAATGTTTGGATTTGAACTTAGCTTTGGATATTGTTAGAACTTCTTAAATGGTGTACTATCTTAACATCCTGTCACGTGTATGTAATGAAGTTTTGCTATCCTATAGTGAATTCCAGTAAGAAAACAGGGGAAATTGCAGCTTTTACTACAGAGAGGAATTTGTGCTATGCAATCTGATTGCAAGATCTTTGTGACTTGATTTAGATCTGCTGTCTTACCTGCCAACAGACTTTTGGCCAGAAGTTCGGGTTAGGAATTAACATGGTAATTGAAATAAAGGAGGGGAATAAATGTGTAACGTGTTATCTCTTTTCTGAGGTGGTGAGATCTCAGAATGAATTAAACATCTCTATAGATTCTGCTGTTTGCTCAATTCCATTTACGCTGTCATTGAAAATGATAAAAAATGTTGAGAAGGAAAAAAGGTATTTGGCACCAGAAGGGCATAGATATTTTCCCCATTTAGAATGATGGCTCAAAAAGAATCCCTGCACAGCTTTATTTAACTTAAACTGTGGGTATTCAAGTCATTAGCTGCTCCTTAACTTTGATCATTTAGAATAAACACAACCCTCTCTGTGAGTCAAGCTTTGACTCTACCAAGCAAAAGAGCATACAAGAATGCTATACTTCATTTAAGATGGTTTAAAAATGGAGACGTCTTTTTATCCCTATGAATTACAATGTCAGTCAAGGCATGGGAGTCTTTTTTAGACTAATTCTACAGTTCTTCTTTACTTTGTTTAGACTAAAGCTGATGGTACCTCAACTAGAATTGCTTTACCTGTATAATACTTGTTTTCATAGGGCACCTTAATATGTAGCTGTTGGAAACGATACTTCAATCTGGAAGTCGATTTAGCTGATTGCTCGTAAGTAGAGATTTCAGAATTGCCAGAGCTGCATAAGCCTTTGCGCATATATGAAATGCTAAAACCAAGTAGATGAGCACGAGATAAACAACTAAATTGTTTGATTAGTCCTGCCCTCAGTGTCCCTGGATTCAACTGTTTAGAAAACTTGGCACATTTCTTGGCTCCTGCTCATCTGAGGAGCTCTGCTGCAGTGCTACTCAGCAGATAACCGGACTGATTTCCTCGGCTGGTGATGAGAAGCTGTAACAGCTGTAACACTGCCATTGCAGTGCCTACCACTGGGGTTGCATACTTGTTCCATACCTTCCCTGCTTCTGCGTACTCTGGGGTGAGGCCCTAAACGAGGCTCAGGCATTCCAGCAAACTCAGCTCCTCCCTCCTGCAGCATCAGATGAGGGTCAAGTTTTCCAAGAGAAAACAATGCCTTAATATTTGCTTGAATATCTGTTGCACTGTATATGATAAAGTTAGAATTAGTCTGATTCAGTTTCCAACTTAGATTTGTTTAATCTGATCTCAAACCAACACTTTCATGGCAAATGACAACAACGAAAGCTGGATATGGAGTTGCTCCTTTATTCATGAATCTTCCCAGTGAAACATGCTCAACTGGATATCTACTATACTTCAGAGGTTTTTCTTTGCCCTCATCTGACACAGGTTGACCAGAACAAGCTGTAGGTTTTATTGCTGTATGAAGCTGTTTCTGCAAAACCTCCCACATGGAATATGTCTAAAGATCATGGTAGTTTCTTGGCGCTTTGGAGGCTAACAAACTTACGAGTGCTTTGCCAGTTCAAGGCAGACAAATGTCAGGGAGTTGGATCTGGCCTTGAAGTACTTAAAGATATTAGTCCCTGGAGAGAGAGCCAAGAGAAAAGCTTTGGATTTCTCTACTGTTTGGAGAAAAGCTGAAGGAGACAAAAAAGATTCATGTTAATTGGGCCAAATGTAACGAAATAAAAAATAAAAAATCCTCTAACTATTTTTTTTTTTCTAAATGAAGGAAAAAATATCACACAAAGTGCAGTGTTAAGAGACCCTTATGACTCTGTCTGGTCCTGAGAAATATGTCTGAGCCAAAGGTGGGGGGTTTATTCTGTTTTATCTGAGAGTACACTGTGCATCTCTTTTCCATAGTACTGCAATCGTTGATTAAAAGCAGTCTTTTCACTCCAGGAAAAAAAAGGACAGGAAGTTTGTTTAAACAGTAATTTTTCAGCTCTTGGAGTTATCTAAGGGAAAGAAAAGGCTGCATATCATCACAGTCAACAGTGCAATGCAGGTTTTGAACAAACAAGAAGCAGCTAACTTCCTAGCTATACTGGGAGGCAGGATACCCTCTAGGATCTATGTATACTAATACGAGCGATAATGTGGTAGATAGCTCTTATAAAGTATGTGACGACTTGATTTTGATATTAGGGGCTAGAAATTCCACTGGCATTCACATGCAGAGGCTCCAGCCAGAGAAATATAGCATATAGTGCTCAGAATCGGAGGAGATACCTGGCTATCTAACATGCTTTTCTCTTGAACTTTCTTCACACAAGGAAGATAAAAAGGAAGATTAAAAAAACAGTCAAAGTAATTCTGATTATCCCCACTGGGCAAGACAGGAACCCTCCTTTGAGCACTTTCACATCTGTGCAGGTTTCCTACCCATGCTTTTTCCAGTGTCTCAAAGACTCAGTTTCCCATTCTCTATATTTTGCTGGAAGGATGATAGAATTTCAGCAGACCTTAGGAAATCTTGTCCAGTCAGTTAGTTCTAACAAATGACTACTTAGATTGTGCTGCGGTTTTAAAGAAGTACATGTGTAAAGTGGGCAAACAAAACACAGATCTCATGTGCTTTTGACTGTTTCGGTTGAAATTGCAAGGGAGTCTCTTAAGTCTTTCTTGAATATTTATGTAGCAGTCACAGGTATCTGCCACGCTCACTCATGCAGAAGTCAGTCCCTACTTAGGAAGGAATCTGTCAGTGTGATATTCTTTGATGAGGCACACAGTACCATTGCAGACTGTTACCCTGCAGGGTTTGAAACCTTTGTTGTAGGCCCATGGGACGATGAATTTAGTTGCATGTATTAATTTTCTTCATGTTGCATACATATCTGTAGCATATGTGATGTCTTTGTATTCTTTATCTAGATGCGCAACTAAGCATATGTAAGACTTTCAGCTAGAATCTGTTCTGCACTCTAACGGGATTTGGTCATGCTCCACTAGATCAGTGACAGCCTTCAGAGTATGATTGGTTAAATCTGTAAAGTTATTATTTGGAGCTCTACAGATAATGTTTACAAGCTGTTACATCTGAGGTGTCATATGTGGATCAGACAATCAGTTTGTTTAGCAGTACTTCTGTCCCCATTCCACAGCCTCTCCCCAGCCCTCTTTCTGCTAACTTCTTTAAAGGCGTGATTGCCTCTGAAATTACGCTGTTAGTTAGAATGTGCAAAGCAGAATTTAAAAAAAAAAAAGTGATGCGGAGCTCTGTGAGACACTACTGGCCTTCTTTCACTCACTTCGCTGGGCCCTAGTGGGATCTCAAATCGTTATTCTAAAGAATCTTAAGACCCAGTAGAAGTAGCTATAGCTCCGTTGACACTTTTCTGCTGACAATCCTTGGAGAGAAAAGCAAAAAGGGAGCAAGGCTGCCACTGTGGGCAACACTAATGGAAGGTACTACTCACTGTCAGCATTACTATGCAGAGTCCATCGGAAAAATTCCCAGTGGCAGGGAGGTAACCCTCACTGTTGGTGACAGAACTGCAGGACTGCAATCCTGCACAGCTGTAATGCTTTATGTAAACTGACTGTTTTGATCATTACCACACAAACTGGATTAACGTTATGTACTGGGCTCTCAGTGACTGACTTTTTTAACAACTTATTTTGTATACATTTACAAAATTAGAAAACCTGCCATTTTTATTTGATTAGATAATACAGTATTTAGGGATCACTTGGGAATGAGAGACACAATTATTAATTTGTATGTATACATGTATTTCTCTCTTTAATGGCTAAATTATTATTTTGTGTATATATGTATTGATGTACACAGATCAAATTTTTGTCTAAAATCCTTGCAGAATGACATAGGAAGGTTCGCAGTGCAGGACTGGTCTTTCTAGTCTTCTGATGTGATCCTGTCATCTGAAATGTAAATCTAGTTAGGGAATGTGTTCTTTTAAGTGTAATATCCTGCTCAAAATCGGTTCTATAGCGCAGAAATAAGATTGACAGAAGCAATATACTGTTACATACCTAATTCTTAAGGCAGACCATAAATGATGTGACCATACACTATAAGACAATGCTTTAAGAAATGTCTTTCCTCAAATCCAAAGAGTGTTCAATATATATAGTATGGGTGTCCTACTCAAAACAGGCCTTTATTTCCCTAGAAATATAAGTAGAACAGATCAACATTCCAATTTATTACTATTTTTTTATATCAAGATCTTTCCAGTGAGTAATTTTTTTGCACCTCTGTTCAGAGAATGAGACAGTGCTAAGAGTTAAATGCTTATGCAGTATAATACTGTCCTCTGTCATCACTAATTTCCAAGATATCTGTTTAAACAGAAGCTGCCACTTTCTGATCTGGCTTGAGCCTCCTATCTGATTCATTTTGTAATGTCACGAACAGCGGATTGTGGATTCATGCAATAGAGCCGGTCTGATTAGAGATGAAGAAACTTCCTTTTATACATGCACATCCTTATAATCAGCAGTGATGTGAACGGAAATAAATAGTACAGTAGGCATGAATTGGAAATGTTCCTCTAAGAACCTCTCAATTTCACTTGAAGTTCTAAAATCTCAGTTTTCTCTGTCCTTGGCATTAACCCTTTCTTACCTTCAAGAGCCTTTCATGTGAGGTTCATCCCTACCATTTAGCAACCAGTATTTCTTCGGTGCTACTGGCCGTTGTAATTATAATAGCCACAGGTTAAAAAAATGGAAATGGGTCCAAAGAATCATACTCTGTTGATGGACCATGGAGCAAAATGTCTGCTACATGACACACTGATCATAGTCTTACAGTATATATAGTGTAAGGGATATATTTTGATCCTCTAAAGATGATGATCACTTTACAGAACACTGTCATAGCCCCAGCTTCAGAAGCCCATTAGTTAATCTGGGGAAAGCCAAAGTGTGGGCAGGAGAGAGGCAGGAAAGAGAGTTCCCAACCAGATGAAAAAAAAAAAGGGTTTATCACCAGAAGCTATTTTTTTGTAGTTGCTGATATGTTCCTTATGAAGTACTGCAAGAAGAAGTGAGGGAGCAAATGAAAGAGGCAGTCATTAAAGTGAGAATGAAAAGGATGACATCTCCATTGCTGGGTGTCAGTTGTGGTATAACAGAAAAGCTGTGCTGGGTAGGAGGAAAGTAAATGAATAATTGTGGAGAAAGGAATGTTCTTAATTGCCAAGATGTTGTAGCTATCAGGTGCAATGGGTGGCTTAGTGATCGAGTGCAAATCCATATGCTAGCTGCTGACATAAATTATTTATTCTGTTTATCTATTACCTCCATCTACAGGAACAGAGACTCAAAAACATGAACTTATTAGGCCGCAAACGTAAAACACATTTTCACTGTGGCTCAGCTTTTTTGGGGAAGAGAGGGTGGAAATTTCAAACCCCCAAACAAATATGTCTCTTAATTAACTTTTCTCACCATCTGTGCTTACTTATAGCTGAGGCAAGCGGTACCAGTGACTTGCGCGATTGCTTTCAGTGCTGCCTCCTTAGGCCAGCGTTTCAAAGCAGCAATCACGTGTAGTTAATTCCGATCAGATCAGCTTATCAGCTCAGTTCATTGTAGCGCTTTCATAATCATTCGTGTGTGACAGCCCATTAAAACTTGGCCAGGCCTTTAAAAAAAACTAATCACAAAATCACGAAAGTGTTTTACATTCAGCCTTTGAGGTATCCTGTGTATTTGTTTTGTGTATTAACCTTTGAAACTGAACTTCTGTGAAGGGTTGTAGGGAAAAGTCACCGGTAATACAGGACTTTAGTCAATGTAGCTTACTGTATTTTACCTCAAAGAATAGTATTATTTAAAAATATACATATAACGCTGTGATAATTCTGTTAAATGTTGTCTGTGGTTCTGCTTGGCTCCTGCAAAGGTACGATGCTGTAACTGCAGCCCATCAGACCCAGGAGGGCTAATGTGGAGTGTGAAAGGCCACTGCCCATGCCTGGTTCAGGTTGACCAAGTGAGGTTTTCCTTTTGGATGGCTTCGGGTGGATGGCAATTTCAGTTTGAAGTTGATTGCCCTGGTCAGAAATGGCAGGGCCTCTCAGAGTGGAGAGCACTGGTAACGCAAAATGTTTCAACTGACGTGGAAGAAGTATTTTTCAAAAAGAAGTTCCATCTGAATTTCAGTTTGGAAATGTTTTATTTCAGAATTCTGATTTTTATGTGTTTTAATGTTATTTTTTCCTGTAACTGCTGTTCATTTACACATCACATATTATGGCCTGTCATTGTTTCTCAACAGATTAATTGAAGTATGTTGTGGATTGATATTTGTTGACATCTGTTAAAGATTTGTCTCTAGCTTGCATTTTAAGAGAAAAAAAATTTACGCAAAAACCATGGGTCAAAATATTTTTTTCTGAACTATTAGCAAGATTGGAAAAAATCCTCTGTATGTAACTCTTTTGCACTTATTTTCAATGAGAAGGATTTCTTTGTGGAAATTATAATTGAAATCTTTGAAGTGACCAAAAAAACCCATATAGATATATATCCACAGTATTGGTGGGTATGTACTGCTGAAAAATTCCTCACCACCTCCTAGTGCTAATAATCACAGAATCACAGAATCACAAGGGTTGGAAGGGACCTCGAAAGATCATCTAGTCCACCCCCCCCTGCCAAGGCAGGGCCACCTAGAGCACGTCACTCAGGAACGTGTCCAGTTGGGTTTTGAATGTCTCCAGAGAAGGAGACTCCACAACCTCTCTGGGCAGCCTGTTCCAGTGCTCTGTCACCCTCACAGTGAAAAAGTTTTTCCTTACGTTGACCCGGAACCTCCTATGCTCCAATTTGCACCCGTTGCCCCTTGTCCTATTGCTGTCAACTGTTCTGGAGATGGGAACTTCTTGTTTACAAACAGGCTCTATAGGAATTTTCTTGCTGATTCTACATTTTTCTTCTTGGTTACTGAAGTGGCAGATATACACAGAGGGAAGGTATTTTTGAACAGACTTCAAAAATACAAACCAGATGCTGCCTTTTTTCTTTTTTTTTTTTTTTTTGAAAGAAGGGAAGAAAATTCCCTAAATTTAGAATGTAAAATAGACTTGTAGGAGGCGGTAAATATAGATCTCAGTAAATGTCTATAATTTACAGCTACAGATATATACCTACCTATACATATCTCTACATGTATTTGTGTCTACATTAATATATGTGTGTGTCTATATATGTATATACATGCTTCTAATGTTTGTTTTGGTTTTCTGCTTTAATTTAGCAAATAGGAGGTCTGTAGTTCTAATTTAGCTTCTCCATCTCATTTTCAGTGAGCCAGACAGGTTGTCTTTAGGATTTGCTAGTAAAGGTGGTGAGTTCCTCCAGGCTCTGGAGAAAATCCTCGTATTAGTGCTCAAGAGTAGATGCTACAAACTGCCAACCTGTCACATGTTTTGGAGACACCTGGCACTCTTTGAAAGATTGATTCTTTCAAAAGGCCAGCAACTGTGTTGCTTTCATTCTAAATAATTAACACGCTCAGGAGACTTCCATGTTGTATTTCAGCCCCCAAGGGTGAAGAGTTTTGAACTAGTCTGAACAAATACTGCTTCGAATTATTTTACTGATGGACTCTTTCTCTTCTCTCTTTATTGGGGGTATTCATTTAATAGAAACCCACCCAATTTAGTGAAGGTATGGGGGATGAAATTTTTCCTTTTGCACTTAGACTTACTTCCTTGCCTTGAGGCTTTATTTACTCCAGTTTTGCAAATTTGATGATATTCAACAGCACTGTCAACAGTGACTTCTGTTTACAAAGGGAGCTGGAAGAAATGCATGGCTGTGGGAAATACTGATTTGTCAAGATTAAAATGTCTTTTTGATGAAATTTCAGGTTTTTTACACTTAACAAATTTCAAATGTTGCTTTACTGGAAACCCAAATGCTGACCGAGGATCATTTGTCCCTTACTGTTTCCTGGCATATGTTCCACCAGCAATTTTGGATACTTTCTTGTGAGCACATGATCTAAAAAAGATCAAAGTCTTAGAGTTCCTTTCATGGCCATGCTTAGTCTGCTAAGCAATCTGAGTTTTGATCTTTGTCACCTTTCTTGAAATGTTTGCTGTTGCTTCTTATTTGCTGGGTTTCCTTTAAAAGAAACATCCTGGGAGATAATGTGATCTGTGTCTTGGGCCTTGCTTTCCAGTCATTTCTCTACTTTTGGCCAGTTTCAAGATGCAGGTTATTGTGTGAGGACTTACTCTGTGTTGGGGAGACTGGAAGCATTGTGTGGAGGGGGTTCCCACAGGACACATGGAGGAAGGAGCTGGAGTTTTTGAGAGCAAAAAAAGAAATCCAAAAGAAACCAGGCTGGGTTTTTTTTTTCCTGCTAGTGAAGGAACAACTCATCACAGTGCTCTGTTGACTTTGTCCTGGATAAGGACTCTATTGACCTCAGAATTGTGCCGAGAAACTGTAAAAGAAGGTCACTGTCCCAAAGCACGTAACTAGATGGGACAGAAAGTCGGAAGGGAAGCAGGGGCACTGAGAGAAGGGAATCCTACCCAAGGTCATGCAGCTGTTGAAGGAAAAGAATGGCAGGAGGCTTTGGTTTTTTTTGTATTTTTTTCAAGTATGTAACTAGGCAGTGTTTAATTTTGTTCTAAAGCCTGTAACTATAAGGTGATGGAGGTGTTTCCTGAAAACCAAAGCTTCTAGCTGAAAGCAGCTATGGTTAGTTATGTTCTTTGCTTTTAACTAGTGTCTACCTTCTGTGCTATGTCAGGTTCTCATTAAGGATGTTAAATACAGACATTCGTGCTTTTGGGAAAAAGAGACATGCTTCCTGCAAGGGCACCTCCTACCAAGGCATCTCTCTTCTGTTTCTTTGCTTTTATTTTGTTTGGGGGCTGTCAATATTTTAGTATAGTTTTCCATGGTGTTCCTCTTTTGTAGCTACAAGACAGACTGCCTGTATTTTACCAAATAAACTACCCTTAGGTTCTACAAGGAGCAGCGTACTTTCCATTTGGTCCATTCATGTGCATATACCCATCTTCCTTATCTATACCGGCAGCTTCCATGCAAGAGGAAAAAAATTTGCAAAGGCCTGGAAATATCACTAAGATCTTTGCACAGATTCTCTATGGTATTTTTACCTTTCACGTTTTTATCTCGTCTTTTTAAACATTAGTCCTTTGGCATGGTCATGTGCTAGGAATCTCCTGGCACCAAGGGCAATGGTCTGTTGAGGCTCTGTCCTCCTGCCCTGGTGACCTTTGCTTGGATGTCTGCCGGCATGGCTCTGATGAAACCACCCTCGCCAACCACTTGCAGTCAGTAAAAGCAAAACTCAGCCTTTATGTTCAGCATGGTCGCAAACTCTCTACGGTTCGACTCGGTGATCTTAAAGGTCTTTTCCAACCTTAATGATTCTATGATTCTATGAAAGCGTGACGGTTGTCAGGGGATCTAGGTTGCTGTCTGTGCCAGCATATTCACGGCTGCTCTATGCTAGGTTCTACTGATTCATCTCTGTGTGGCCTTGGAAAAGCCATGTGGCTTTATGTGTGCCCCTATCTTACTTTATTTCTTCTTTTGTAGCATGTAAATGAGAAAGTGTGCCACAAACACTTAGATGTGAAGCTGATTTTTTTTTTTGTCAATGAGTTATTTTAAAAGTAGGCTCTTTTCAACTCCTAGAAAGCACCTCAATTTTTGCTTTGTTATCCGCGTACTCTTTCTTTGATTGAAAACTTGCCTTTCTTCAGAAGCTGCGCTAGTAGAAATCCTCATATTGTGTACAGCTGGATGAAAGGTTGGATTGAGTTGCTTTCCTGCCAAACTATAAAGTGATTTTCTTTTTAAATCTTTCTTTTCATTTGGCTACTGCTTAATGACTTTTGTCTGCTTAAGGAGGACAGGTGCAATTATTTACCTCTGAGTCCCGGGAAAGAAATTGTAATTCAGCGTGGTCTGTAAGAAAAGAATGTAATTCATTCTCCCACATACAATACATTATGCAGGTCAAACAGAATTGTGAAAGCTGTAGCATCATCAAGGAGAACATACCATGAACAATGCTTGGTACCAAATCAGGCTGATTATCTTAAAACTTTATTTGGGATTAGAAAAGTAAAAGAATTAATTATAGATTGAAGCTTGATAGAATTATCTTTTTAGTCTTTTAAGGACAGAATCTCTTGGCAGTGCTACGTGAGGGAAAGGATGTTGTGAAGGTTCTCCAACTAGTTCATTGGGATGTAGATTTAAAAGCAGCGGTAGTAGATCCCTCATTATTTAGATAATTTAATCTTTTTTTTTTTACTCTTTTTTTTTTCCTTTTACCATGATGAAAATGGCAGCCAAGGCTTCAAAAATGTAGCACAGAATTTGTTTCTGAAGAGAGGAAGTTCTCACCCTTTCCTTAAAGAGCAACCTTGCCCACTGCTGAGTTAAGATACTCTGACTACAGAGAGGTTTCAGCCCCAAGTGAATATACTTGATAGATTAAGGATGGAAGAGATCTGTTTACAGAACAAAATTCTGCACTGGATAAACTAACAGAGTTTCTAGCTGTGGTCACTTACAACTGCAGAGCAGCTGTGTCCCAGCATACTTGTTGCTTGAGAATTACACAAAATGAAGAGATTTAAACTAAAGATATTTAGTACCAGTTTCAAGACCTTTTCTCTCACCTGTGGAGAAAATAAGTCAGTTTACTGTTCGTGTGTATCCTGGCTAAGTCTGTTTCTTGCAGTCCCTATTTTTAGTTGCTGGTAAGTTTATGACACTTGCACCTTTCTGGCAGAAATCTATCACGTCTGGTCTAATCCTAAAGGCAAGTTGACACAGAATTTCAAGTACAGTCCTTTTTGCTGCTTCATAGTCAAAGAAATCAGATGCACATTTCCCACTTTTATTGAAATTAAAAATTTAATTATCAAATCTTTCCTCCCCTGAAATGCAAGACAATGATTTATAGAATAGACACCAGTCTTTTCAGGCAGTTAAACATTCATGCTTTTTCTCCACGCCCCGCACTTCCCCTACACATGATCAGTTAATTCAAGAGCAGAGAGACAAACTTGATGTTTTCCAGTAGAGGGTGTCTGAAGCAGATGTTTTGGTCATTTTGATTTTTCTGAAATGCAAAATGGAGTAATTTTGTGATTCTCTGCCTTGGCTTTTCTGTCCTCTTTTCTTGCAGCAGAGGAGTTAATTCAAGGTTAAAAGGGCAACAGAAAGAGGACAAAGCATTTAATTTGTTGTTCTTACAGCCAAGTATCGTACAATAGACAAACTGAATACGGAAAGTATATCTGCTTATGGGAAGATGTATAATTCCCTTCAGAGAAAATACAGACTGCTGTGTAGATCTAAAATGTGCTCGGAGTCTGGGAATAAACAGCTGTGCTGCTGTTCCAGGACTGAGTGTACCACATGACATTCACTTTGTTTCTCTTCAAATGTTAGTGAAGTAGAAAAAAAAAAAGACATAACATTAATAAAAGAAAGCCAAGCATGTTAGCGCTTTTGTGAAGGCTAAGTTGGATGGCTTCACGACTAACTGCTTTTTAAAGGGCAACCAGCATTGAAATCTTGTTAACTGACTCAAAAGAAATTAATTGATTTGAAGGACTACATCTAATTTTGGTGTTTATTCTGAGATTTTCTGTGTGACCAAACCTTTTTTTCTAGTCTTGTTAACATCATTAGGGGTGTTTGCATTGGTGGTGGTCTCTCTAGAGTATCTTGCATGATTAAAAATAAAAATATATTTCCTTATTTAAGGAAAAAGTGGGAGGAGGAGAGAAAAGATTTTTTTCCTCTGACAAAGGAATGATAAACGCACACAGAAGGAAAAGTGCCAATTAAATAATGTTTTTTGGGAAACTAAACTGTCTATAAATAACATGTCAAATATAAAGAAGGGAAGAAACCCAAATTCAATCTCTTTCAGCAAAAGTGAACTTAGATTGCTACCTGTAACATGCTTAAGGAATTTTGTTTTCACCATATTTAAGTTAGTCCTGAAAAAGCCAATGCCCTACCCTCAACCCCCAAAAAAATCCCAACAAAACCCCAGACCCAACAGAGATGTCACATACACACACCCACGCATGCACGCACACCACCACCCCCCCCGCCAATGAATGCTTTTTAAACTGACCTTGTACGTTTTTAAAAGTCATATGTCTGGAGGAATGAAAACATCTAATTTGGTACGTCCAAAGTGAAAATACTTCATTTAGATGTAAACTAAGGTGCATCAAGTGTAATTCAAAAGCGGATGTAAACAAGGCTGGCGATCACAAAGGGTGGAGTTGCTGGTCCAAACGGGGAACTGGAAGAGAAACTTGAAAGTCATCCTGCGCAAATTACATAGCTGGGAGGAGAAGCTTTTTTCTTGCTTTGCACAATTCTTGAGTTTTGTGGGGAAGGGAAGCTTCCTCCAACAAAACGCTTACTACAATGATGTCCAGGGGTGGCTGTGGTATCAGCAGATCTGCAGCTGCATATGAGACTCCTTGCTATTACGTTGGACATTTATAATGCAGCTTCCAGCCTGAAGAGGCGACGGTCTGTATCGCTGTGCAGAATGTTTCCCTCAGATGTTTTACTTTTGCTTTTCCCTCTAAAAACCCGCTTTGTATACACTTGCTCTTTCTGCGTAGAGAATACAATCAGCCAAGCTCTCAGATGACCAGAGGTGACGAAAGTCCCATTGGCCTCAACCAAGATATCCCTGTTTTTATTTACTGATGGTCTGATGACCAAAAGTAGCCAAAGGGCCTCTTTGACTCCAACATGGACTTCTTTGTCATGTACATAAGCCTTTATTATCTGTTTATTGATAGACTGAAACAAGCCTGGTTCCTGTGGTTCTGTTTAGAACCAAGGCAAGTTGGCTGGCTGAGTCTTGCCGTGACCATGTTGCTGTAATCACATATATATGCTGCTTCATTCTGTACCTTCTGGCTTTTCTTGAGATCACCAAAGGAAAACACCTTTTTCACATGAGGCAAAGAAGGTTTTTTTGTTTTTTCCCCACTATTTCCTTTCCTATGTATTGTTCTTTCACAAGCGAAGTGAATCCCCCACCTACCTGTGGGGATTTTAAGAAAATAATCTTTTAATGTGGAAGTGTTTATGTTCTCATTAAGGGGTGAACATAACATTGATTTCCTCTACCCTCACCCAAAACTTAATTGCAAACTGTAGTGGCTGGAGATATGTCTACTCGCCCGGTTTAATGGTGTTTTACTAGTTTAATTAGGCTTTGGGTTTAAGGTGTTTCGTGAGAAGAAAAGGGCTTCTCAATAGTTGGGTTAAAAAGGCAGGGAGAAACAACAGCCGTGAGGGCACTTTCCCATGTACTTGAGCATGATTAAATGTAGCAGGGGGTTCTTCCTTCACTGAGTAAATTACCTTTGTCCCACGTGTATATTGATATAAACTTTAAACATTTGGCTTTGCAATATATCTCAGGCTGCTTCTCTCGCTGCTCAGGGTCAAGAGAGAAATTCATGAATGCTGACAGGAAATCTCTTTCTAAGTATAAGGAATAGGTGTCCAGTTTCTCAGATAAACAGAAGGTTAAAATTGTCAAATTCTTTGTGTGTTTACTTTTAAACAACGCACACAGCAAATGAAGGAACCTTTTCACCAGATGTATATTAGTGATTCAGCTGCGATTGTTTCTCTAGTGTTATACATATGAAATGCCTTGAAAAATCTGCCTCCCTGTACGGGCTGTTTCAGCCTGGTATGGTGATTCAGAAAAGTGTTGGTTTGGGTTATTTCTTACTATTTTAGAAGCCAAAAGATCTGAGCCTTCAAGAAACCCTACCTGACATTGCCAGATGCTACTGAAGTGATAGTCACATCAGGGTGCCAGAGGGTTTTAATAGGAAGAATGTGCATTTCTTTTACAGTGTAGGAAATGGAGAGCAGTTCATAAACTTTTTCATTTTCTCTCCTACTCTCCCATCTCTATCCATCTTAAAAAATTTTTCTTCTCTGTAGCATTATGACAGATTTAAGACCAAAGCTGAAACATAAGGCATAAATAAATGAATACATGATCTTTTTAATCCAAATGTATTTCGTTAAAATCTGTTAAAAATCTTGTCTAATAGGCTAACCTATATTTAAAAATTCTCTAAATCTTACTCCTTGTATGTGGAATTACTTTAAACCATTTGGGACTGCAAAGTGGTGGTTATTTAGTAAATACAGTATCAATATTTTTATAATTTTACATTTTAATTTACCAATATTGAACCAACTAATATTGTCTCCGAGTGGGAGGAGGTTTCTTGCCCATGGGTTGGTGGGCTTTATTGAGAGGGCTATAAACTAGCATTGAAGGGGGAGGGGGATTTAAGCGGACTTGACAGAGAGGTGCCTACGGGTGGCATGCCGTTACTGGAAGTGAAACCAAAAGCCCACCTCAAGTGCATCTACACCAGTGCATGCAGTATGGGCAACAGGCAGGAGGAGCTGGAAGCCATTGTCAGGCAGGACAGCTATGACATAGTCACCATCACAGAAACATGGTGGGACGACTCTCATGACTGGAGAGCTGCGATGGATAGCTATAAGCTCTTCAGAAGGGATAGGTATGGAAAGAGAGGCGGTGGGGTGGCTCTGTATGTTAGGGAGTGTTTCGATTGTATAGAGCTTGACAGTC
>VWZZ01000675.1:7669-26443 GCA_013399095.1 Psophia crepitans
GGCCGGGCGGGGCGGGCAGGCCTCTCGCCGGCGGCCGGGGGAGAAGGCCCGGCCGGGGGGTGCGGATGTTGGAGGGGTCGGGCGTCTGTACTCCCGGCCGGAGAGAGCTTTGTTCCCTAGGCCTCGGCCTACTGGCGCCGGCGCGGCTCCCGGCGGAGCCGGCACTCGATCTCTAGGCCGCCGTCCACAGTGAGAGGCGCGGGGAAGGCCGGGGAGCTGCCCCGTTCGGCTGGGGCCTGGGACGCGAGAGCCGCTGGGCCTCCCCGCGGGGCCTGCGGCCTCCTCCGCCCGGCTGGGAGCAGGAAGCGGGTGATGTAACCGCCTTCCTGCGCCGCCCCCGCCGCCTCCCCAGGCCGGGCCGGGCAGGGCGGGGGCTCCCGCAGTGCTTTTTAAAGGTTGGGGTTTCGGGAAAGAAGGACTTGTTAGAATCCTTTGAATTATAGTGATCTGGGAGAGCTTTGTTTCCTGGCGAACTGCAATCGTAAACGGCCTCGTTGTTCTCCGAGTGTAGAACTTCCCAGGCATCTCCTACCTACCCAGTCTCCGGCTCAAACTGCATTAGGAATATACGCAAATCATAATACGATTAGATTCCACCCATCCTTCCACGCTGAAAAAGTGAAAGGTTTTCTGGTGTGCTGCCATAAACTTCAGTTTTATTGGATTCTAGTATTTTTTTTTCTTCTTTATTTCATTTGTGCATATTTTAATATTTTATAAAAGAAGCTTGTGATTTAACAGATCACATTACAGTGTTTGTGGTGCTGATGACATTTTGGGCAAATTAGTAAAGTGGGGGTGCTAGTTTTCTTCAGATACCATTGGATTTACTCCCATAGTTAAACGTAGCTTAGTAGTCTTCTAGATCTTAAATCTATTTAAATCATTCTAGGTGATTTCTTTTTGGAACTAGTGGTAGTTTTGTTAATACCTGTTGTGGTTCTTTTCAGGTGGCTATGGCTACAGGACAGGTGCTATTTCAACGCTTTTTTTATACCAAGTCTTTTGTGAAGCATTCCATGGAGGTAAGAAAATATCAAAAGATGTCAGTGGCTACAAATGTTATTTAATCTTTGATCTGTATTTCCTTGTTTTACCCCCATTTTCTCTTGTTATCCCTCCTTAAGCTGTTGGAGGCGCTCAATTCCATCAGTGTCTTGCAATACTTCTATTTCAGCATGTGTCAATGGCCTGTGTTCATTTGGCATCCAAAATTGAAGAAGCACCAAGACGCATAAGGGATGTAATTAACGTGTTCCATCGCCTTAGACATCTACGGGAAAAAAAGTAAGCTTAGACTTTGAGATAATCTGAAGTATTTACATTGTGTTTTAATTACTGAACGTCATGGGCCGATGATAGTATCGTTCCCTGTTTCATAAATCAGGGAACATCGTGAAGAGATCTCACGAAGGAGAAAAGCAAGTTGACTTATTTTATGAAGTAAATATTTTTGGTGTTATAAACAGCGATGTCTCTTATTTTTACACAGACACAACTTAACCTGCATATGAGTACTCTCTGAGGTTAAGATTATCTTCTTCAGAGTATGAAATTGTCTTGCAGAAAGCCTGTGCCTCTAATACTGGATCAAGAATATGTGAACTTGAAGAATCAAATTATTAAGGCGGAAAGAAGAGTGTTAAAGGAGTTGGGATTTTGTGTTCACGTAAAGCACCCTCATAAGGTTTGTACTGTATAAGTTAACTCTACAATCAGTGTCTCATGCTATAAATGCTTTGAGTAGACTGCATGGAAGCCATACAGTTTGTACTTGATAACGCTAGTTAATTCAGTAAAACTAGCTTCTTACGATCCCAATGTCTTCTTTCTCATTTAAGACATTCTTACTAAGTTGGTCTTGTATCAGTGCTGAGTGACGGCTGGAGGTGGATGCAGATGCTAAGTATTCCTGGAAGTCAAATTATATGAGTAGGTAGCTTTGGTCAGAAAAAGTCAAATGAACATCAGTTCTAACACAGAAAGCAATTTGGAGACATAGAGTTGTGATACGTGATGATCAGAAACATGGTGTGTCATGGTTGCTCCTCGTGGAAACATGCTGAGGTTATTAAAGCTGCACGAGCTACTTAGCAGTGCTGCTTATGGCCTGAAAAGTACACTCGGGGCTTGACTAGAAATGAGACAATTCTCAAATATTTAAGTATCACGTGTCAGACTAGGATGATACTTGGAAGATGTAACTACTGCAGATGTTTACGCTGGTGCTTTAGTAACGTTAACATTAGGCTTTAAGTAGCAAAGTGTGGTGAAAGAACCTCCTACTTTGTCTGCGGAACTTGGGATCTTGCTCTTTCTTCCTCTAAAAACTGATGTCTTAAAGTCATATTTTTCAGCCTGTTTGGCTTCCAGAACTTACTCATGTTACCAGTATCCCAGAGGACAATTGTACTTGTTTGTTAATTAGCATGAATTTTTGCTGTTAGAATAGTCTCTTTATCTGCACCCTTGTTTTCCTTTCCTACCTAAGAAAAAAAGCTAGAACTGAATAAACATGTGGCGCACAATATGTCAGATCTGTTCTCTGCAAATGCTGTCGTACTTCTGTTACTGCTTATTGCAGCTAGCAATATTTTCTCCCAAGTTACAGCTAAAAAGGAATCGTGAATTTTATAGGAGAACATACCTAGCTTGAAAGCAGTTGAAGACAAGACATCTAGATGAATAGCATGATGACTGAGCTCAGAAGACGGAGAGCTAGGAAGGTCAGATCTGCTTGAGTGTCAACTCATGCAAACTTTTGCATTGGAGAGCAAAAGCTGTGTGGATAAACACTGGGGATGTTGCAGATACTCTCTTGTGGAGTGGTTTAGAACTTGAAAGAGAGTAACAGATGCGTCATGGATGTCCCTCTGAAATAAATAGGTGGCTCTCAAGATTCTTGTTAATAACTCAATGACCCGTATCTTCCAGATAATCGTTATGTACCTTCAGGTATTAGAATGTGAACGTAACCAACACCTGGTCCAGACTTCATGGTAAGTTGATTTTCTTTGTTTTAAGAGACCAGCAGGGGCAGTAGCAGAAATATGTCACTTGAGGCACTCTGGGCAGCATTGCTCAGAAATGATTGTGGGCCACACCAGACAGCTCCAGTGTTTCTTGGCGTGTCCCAAACTACTACTCAATTGTTGATCAACCTCTTAAGTTAGAGGCACTGTTTTAATGGTAAGGTAGCTTTCCACCCTGACTTCTCACTTCCCTCCTCTCTGCTTTCACTTTTCAGCTGAAGGGAAAATGTTGAGTGGGTTATAGGATTTTCCTGTTTTTTTTGTTATTTGGAGAAAGTCATGTGTAGTTAAAATCTGTTTCCAGTGCTGGGAAATGGCTTTTCCCAGAGCTTGGGCTTGATTACAGGTGTATCAGCACAGATAAATTTCTTTTATCTGTATGGATAATGCAAGATGTCAACTTCTAAGACTGGATAAACTCAGTGTTTTCATGTTTGCCAAGAAATGTCCTCTGCCTTGTTGTTCTCATTGCAGTAAAGATTTGCTTGGGAATGGGAAGCTTATGTAAAATTCCAGGTCTTAAACTTAACAAATAGATAATGGTTTTAAACAATAGTGTTTTTTTAACAATACTGTGGTTTAAAAACCTTTAGTGAATCCAAAGATCATATTTCTGCTGACTGAACTGTCTGGTACTGTGACCTGTGTGTAGAGAACCAGTTTTGACTTTTCTTTTCTGTACTCTTTTAATCAAAGGGTAGCCTCTGAGGGTAAGTGACTAAGACTTCTCCTCTGCTGCCCAAGCGCTATGGTGCAGGGATAGCTGCCGTCTTCAGTCAAACCAAAGCAGGCTCTACAAAGAGAAGGCTGACTCTAGACAGGTGGTATATACATGATAGTATAGTAACTGGCCAACTGCTTCTTGTGCTTATACTTTTTGACTTTTATTTTTATTGTGCATTTTGACTGTTGTATATTTTATAACCTGATGGTTGAAGTTCTGAAAGATTTTTAATGTTATATTTCTATAGCTGTTAAAATATGTTCTTAAATGATAAAGCAAATTAAGGTGGGATTTAAGTCTTAAAAGGATGAATTAACACAAACCGAAATCTATAATTTCCATTTGTAAACTAGTTAGAAAACATTTGAGTAGATGTGTGAAGCTTGGACTCAGATGTAATACTTAGGGAGAAACTTGCCGCTACCAGACTTCCCAGGACCACTGCATGAAGTACTAGAATGTGAGTTACGGACTACTCGTTGCCACTTTTCTACTTGTTACGAAAGGAGGGGTAGGTGAGGAGGGAGGAAATTACCCCAGTTGAGAAATGGTTCAGATGCTAAAATAAGATTTGTGTACTGATGCTTGCTGCTTCCAGTACCTGAAGGCTGGTAGATATCCAGTATAATTGTTCTTTTTGAAATGTGCATTTTTAAATCATTAACTTTTTCTTAAAATATTGTGACAAGGATTCATTTCCTCATGTGTCTGATTCTGAGCCCACAGGGAAAATACGCAGAGGCCAATCCTGGAAGCAGGCATGTTTTTCAATTTGGCAAATTAGAAAAAGGCTGTATGACTTCCAGATGTTTGAAGTACCACTTTTCTTTATCGCTCCTTTTGCCAAAAGGTTTGTGCTCTCTTTGTAGTTGGGCAAGAAAAGTAGGTTTTGAAGTTCCTTTCTCCCAGAAAGACGAGCAGATGTCTAGCAGTGCTTCTCTGGGGTTGCTCTTTGTATTAACAGTGTAAGACAACCGGGGCAGGTGGGAGTTGCTACTCTTGGGATTCAAGTTCCTTTTGTCCGTTCCATGTAAACTAGTTACAAGTGCCTGGACTCTGTGGTCTCTGGTTTGGATGTCTTGAGGGTTAGTGAATCCTTGTATACTGGGTACCTGCATGATTAATTACTATTTTCAGAAAGTGTATTATTGTGAGGACTTTGTGTCTGGTTTTAGCTTTTCCCCATCTGATACTTTGCTTGACACGTGCTCAAAAATCTAGAGCTTTTTAAGCTGACAGATTCAGAGGAAGTTACTTTGTGTATTTAAGACTTAGAAGAATAATGCTTAAGTGTACTGACTGGAATATATGCAATATTTTACAGTTTTCTCATTCTGTGAATATTCATTTTAAGCAACCTTACTGAAATGGGACAATTTGGAAACCGTATTTCATGTGCCAAAGAGGAGATCTGCCTGAGTACTGAGTATTCTCCTGAACTGATGTTCCCAAACACCCTGATTTCTTCTGTGGCCGCTTTTTGCATCAAAAAGGATTCTGTTCTGGATGGAAAATAACGCTCGGGAAGGAAAAGGGACCCCTTAAATCTCCAGTGGAAGCTGACACGTGCTGAAGCAGACTGCGTTTTCATGGGAGAATTACTGCAGGAGCTGCAGCTTTCAGCAAACCATCTGGGTTCAGCCCTATTGCAGAGAAACATGTGAACCTAAAAGTCTATAACTGAGTATTTCAGATCATATTGTATGTTGTCTTGATGAAAATAACTTGTCTATTGCATGAGAGCAGGCCAGTAGAGATCCAGAAGGAAAAGTGAAGTTAAAATTGGTTCTCTTTTTCACAACTGAATTTTCAGCAGCCAGTCAGTCAGTCAAACTTAATTTCTGTCACACATCCCTCCCCTTGAGGGATTTATTTATTTTTTTTAATATTTTTTTTTTTTTTAGTAAAATCATTCAACTTTCTTTAAATTCACAGGAGTAAGGTCTAGTAACTGAATGCAGAAAGAAATAGTCCTTGTAGAAATAAAAACAAAACAAAACAACCCAAAACCCACCAAACAATTTTGCAGTGCCGTGCGACTTTGCTGATATCCTGTCTTTCAGGAATTACATGAATGATAGCCTGAGAACTGATGTCTTCGTGAGATTCCAGCCAGAAAGCATTGCCTGTGCATGTATTTACCTTGCAGCTAGGACGCTGGAGGTGAGCGTACAGTTCTGTTGATTTCAAGGTGGGTCTTTCAGTAAAAGCAGAAAACTGAGCGTACCTTCCCTTCCCTTTCAGATTCCACTTCCTAATCGTCCGCACTGGTTTTTACTCTTTGGAGCCACAGAGGAAGAGATTCAAGAAATCTGCATAAAAATTTTGCAACTGTATACTCGGAAGAAGGTTTGTTTCTCTGTCATGTTGTGAACCTTCATTAAAGGCTGGTGCTTAGAACATGAATTAGAAAACCTCATCCCACTTGAAACTAGCTGTGAGTGTGGTATGTTAAGTGGAACAGTATAGTGGTCACAGTGCCTGGATTTCCTTAGATTTTTTTCTTCTTCCCCTTATCCCCACTGAGAGAGTAAGCAGAAAGCCTAGTTTACTAAGTTTTGGCATAAGCGGTGCTCCTGTGTTCGCAGGTTGATTTATCTGATCTGGAAAGTAAAGTAGAAAAGAAGAAATTGGCTATTGAGGAGGCAAAAGCACAAGCTAAAGGTCTAGTACCTGAGGGAGCCCCAAGTTTGGATAACACATCAGGATTTTCCCCTGTACCGAAAAATGGTAGGTAGTGGATAACTTGTTCTTAATAACTTCTCATCTTAAATGTCTTAAACCTTTTGGGATACCTGTACAACGTGGTTTGGGTTTTGTTCTTTAGGCTGGCTTCTAGTGACTACTCAAAAGGCAGAGCAAGATCATCAAGGCTAGTTTAAATTTATATGTAAAAGGGGCTCGCCTATATGTGGTTTTGGCAATTAACTCAAACAAATCCTTGCAATTGGCGTGTTATGCTAAAGAAATATTAAAGCATAGGTATGATGAGGAATGCTGGCAGGAGTAGTGTTTTTGGGGTGACAGGTGGGGAATATCTTCCTGCATACTTGGTCTGAAGTTTCCAGTCCTAGTATATGTCTTGCTTAGAAAATAACGTTTACCATCTTCTCCCTCAGCTTACCTTTAGAAAGATACTGAATAATTGGCAAGAAAACGAAGTACTGTTCTGCCTTCTTGAATTGGCTTTGAAAGCAGTGTGTTACAGCTGCAGTGAACTCCCTGGTGTTACTTCAGTATCACGGCAGAAATGTTTCAGATTAACTTCTACCTTCCGTGAACTTCTTCAGATCTAGTTCTTGTGGGTGGTTGTGTGTGCACATATATGCAAACTCCATGTGTGCAGTACTGATTATTATGAAGGTGATGAAACGGCCCGAGGGGAAGCTTCGGTTGTTCTTTCAGTCACTAACCATACTTTGAAAATCAAGTAACAAAGGCTTTTTTTTCTAGAGTCTCCAAAAGAGGTTAAAGGAAATAAACCTTCACCACTACCTGTTCAGGCAATGAAGAACGCTAAAAGGAAAACGGAGGGAGCAAAAAGAACAAGTTCAAATAGCCCGGTAAACGGGTAAGGCTTTCATAATGAAGCAGCTTATTTTTTCCCATTACTACTGTAAGCAAAATAACTTACTGTTAATTGTCTCTTGCAGCGTTCAGAAAGGAAGAGAAAGCAGAAGTCGAAGTGGAAGTAGAGATCAAAGTTACTCAAGATCTCCATCCAGGTCCGCATCCCCTAAGCACAGGTACATACCACTGTAAAAGCAGGGTGTGCTGTGAGAAGCTCCCGGACTGAAATGTCGCAGGGCGAGCTTTGTGCTTTCTGAAACACGGGAGGCTGTGAAATAACACAGCAGTACGTGCTGCGAGCTAAAGCTCCAGAAACGTCGTGGCTAAACATTGCACTGTCTTGGCTCCCAGGTCAAGGGAGTTGCAGCCTCTGACCTTGTCATACCTCTGCCGAATAGATGGAAAGGAGAGCGTGAGCACGCTGGGACGCTTTCAAATGTCAGCCTGTCTGTTGGTGACATGTGGCCCACCAAGCAGCGGGGCTGGTTTGTTGTTGAGGGCTTCTTGTACTTAAAGCCGGGTGATTTTGGCTACAACTTTTATGATTTTTATTGAACTGTACTGGAGTAAAGCATTTTCTGCAATAGATGAACTGTTAACTCAATGGCAGTTGCTCCTGCAGATTGTTAATTTATGAAATACAGAATAATCCTGTTTTGTACATAGTGGAGAGCAGTAGCGGTTCGTGCCCCTCAGTCAATCCAAGTTTGACTTCTTACTTAACAGTCTGTATCCCATTGGGCTTGGGTGCGTGCTGGTAAAAGTATGGCGTGTGTTAATGTGTATGTGGAAAAGACAAAAGATAAATCTGCTGATGACAATTCTTCAGTGTTGAATTCAAAATTGCTTTTTAGTAATTATCTGAATTTAATAAAAGATCTTTAAAAATCTGCTTTTTGTACTGCATTTCACTTGGAGGTTCAGCATTTAACCATGATGCCCACAGAAGGGAAATCAAAGAAGCAGAAAGGAACATTATACCAAAACCACACCCAAGTCTGGTGCTAGTATTAAAGCTGAAGCAGAAGTAGTTTTACCTCCTGTCTTATTGTTGGCAACACTTTGAATCTGGCAGTAACTCTTCGCTATTAGTGCATGTTTTCCGAGGGTGAAGGGGGGGAAAAAAATCTAAAACTGAGATGTGACTACTATACCTCAAATATGATATGAATTTCTAAAAATCAGTATTTCTGCAGTAACCAGATGTGATCACATCTGGGACACCAGATCAGCTTTTATGGGATATTGAACAGGAGAATCAAGTGCCTGGTCTCAAACCGTGCTTGCACACTGTGGCTCTAAGCGAGAAGCATCTGTCTATGTGGTACTTGAGGTGTATATATATGTATTGTGGCTGCATTCAGGCATTAATAGTAGAGTAATTCCTTTTAATATTAAGAAAATAATATTTTTTCTCTCCTGTTCTTTTTTTCTTTCCACAGGAAAAGTGAAAGCTACTCCACATCAAGCGGTTCCAAATCCCACAGCCGTTCTAGGAGCCGCAGTGACTCTCCTCCAAGACAGTTCAACCACAGTTCTAGCTACAAAGGTTCCAAGGTGAGAAGTTACAAGAAATCAAAAGACTACAAGTACTCAACGCACAAACCACGGAAATCGCGCAGCAGGAGTTCGTCACGTTCCAGGAGCCGATCCCGGGAGCGCTCTGACCATTCGGGGAAGTACAAGAAGAAGAGTCACTACTACAGAAATCACAGGCACGAGCGTTCGCGCTCCTATGAGCGAGCAAGTCACCGCTATGACCGCGACCACCCCGGCCACAGCAGGCATAGGCGATGAATAAAGCAAAAAGTTCTTTCCTTTGGAATTTAAGCAGTGGAGCTCTTCCCCATTTGGTTTTTGCAGTATAGGGTTAACCTGGCTTGTAAACCACCTAGCTTGAGTAATGTCCATTCTGCTGGCAATTCTGTACTTACTCTCGTGAATCCAAAGGAAGGACACTGACAGGACAGGATGATGCGAAAGACTTAAATCGGATAAATGTCTTGGTGACTGTTCTGCTGGAGTGTCGCCTAGTAACACTGCAGAACTTGTCTGTGGAGGCTCCTATGCCTGCTCTTTAGTAATTTGCGTACCGTAGTGCAGTGGAGTGTGATTTGAGACTTCCGCAGGACCGCCGCTGCTCAGCAGTCGGAATACTGTGCTGAACAGTCCTTCCCTGTGGAACTCGAAGGCTCCAGACAGTTCATAAACACCATTGGAGTGGCTTGGTGCTAACAAAGCTGTCTTTTCATACTGACTCAATTATGTTGTACAAATGTAAGGTGACTTTTTTTAGATCTGTTGCCTATATTAGGTTCTATATGTGTATATACATTTTGCAGTGTTACAGTACAGTATGGGAATATGGCCTTACTAGCCTTTACACTTTATCCACAATGTAAATAAGCATTTGTTTAATACAGGTGGAAGATATATACAGAAAATTCAAAACTTGAATTCTATCAAAAGACTTGTGTAGAAAATTCTGATAAATGTGAAAGTATTTAGCTCTGTGTATTGAGAGTAGTATATTTTTATCTGTGCAATGCTGTGTGCAGGCCACCAGCTCATAAGACATTTCCTATATATTCATTTTAAGTGGTTTGAAATTCTTTACTCAGGATCTTTGACACTCTGAAGGGTTAGTAGTTTGTCAATCTGCATGCTTGTTGAAGAACAGAGCGTTTAAAAAAAAAAAAAATAGCAAAGCCCCACAGCCCAGTAGTATCAGTTCTAGTGGTATATCTGAGCTGTTACTCTCATGCTCCCTAATTTCATTAAAGTATTTGATTTTCTATCAAATTTACTTGATAGTAGTTTCTTATGAGCTATACTGCTGTGCCTACTCATAAGGAAAGAAATTCGGTGCTGAATGAAGAGCTTGTCAAATTGTAGTAGGTTTAAGACTACCCTCAGTACACCCTGAGTGCAGGTGTAGTAGCTGTCATGCTGGGCTCATCCCAGAGGGGTGGTGCTGAGTGAAATAGGGTGCTGGGACTCTGTGACTCGCGCATCTCCAGCTCTGAGTAGGTCTTACTAACCGCTGCCTGCTGGTTAAACTTCCTCTGTCCCTGCCGGGGCAAACAAGATGCCGGAGGGTTTTTGTGGTCGGTGATACAGGTGCCTCCGCGTGACCGTGACTCTTCTAACGCTCCTCTGAAATCCAAACCGATCTCTTGGCAATCCTCTGATGTTAATCTGGAGCCAAAGCACCCGAGAGGATTTGCAGTCGGCCTTTAGCCAGCCTCTGGTCTACCGGCTTCCTGAGCTGGAGGCTGGGGGGGGCCATTCCGTGTAGTTCGCAGTGGGCGCGTTTTGTGAGCTTGACTAATCTGTGCTTGATCTAAGTAAGGCTCGTGCTTTTGACCTCTGCAGCTCCCTCTGACGTGCTGTTCCGTTACAGCAATTACTGCCTTACCCAACAGTTATCTGTTCTAAATGCATCATTCACAGGTATTTCAGTCAGTGCCCCTATTTCCTGCGCAGGGGGAGGACTAGTTACTTCCTGGTCACCTTGCAGTAGTAGTTGGTTTGTAGTTGTTTGCTGTAGTTCTGATTACATCTTGGCTGAGAAGAGACAGTAAGAGGCAGCAGGTACAAAGAATGCTCCTTGGAGCTTCAGCAGAGCACTGCTGCGGGGTGTAAGTCCATCAGTTCACCGATTTGGGAACAGACTGCCTGAACTTGAGCTTTGCACACAGAGGGAAGCTGATCATTTCATACTTGGTATGATAAATAATTGAGTAGAAGTTGAAGTATTAAAATAGCTCAGAATGTGATACAAAAAGTAACTTAGATCTATTCAGGCATGAACAATGTCAAGTAACTGTTCTCTGGAGGAGTTCCCATTTTAGATCTTTCCAGCTCTTAAACCTGGCTATTACTTCTCAAATCCATTTACTAACTCCAGTTCTAAAAGGGTAGTCAGTGTTTCCCCGTTCAGTGACCTCATTCTGCTCCGGATGCTTCTGGGACCGCCTGGTGTCCAGCCCCTGAGGTAAGCAAGCCGTGGGGAGGCAGGCTTTGCAGCTGCAGCCTGCGCCAGACATCCTTCAGGAAGAATGACCTGAGTTAACTCCCCGCTCTGCTGGCTGCAGGCATGGCCTTCCTCCGGCGCAGGCAGCGTGGAGGAGGAGGAAGGTAAGACCCAGGCATGAACACTCATGCACGGCCGTAATGTCACTTGGCCTAAAACCAGCATCCGTGTTCTATGAACTACTGTGCTGACGGACGGCGCTGAGAAAAGCGTTGCGCTTCCCAGTACACTTGGTAAATTCCGGACAGGAAGGAGCCAAGGGAAAAGGTGTCTATATCTTTACATTAAAGTGGTTTGCTTCAAAACAAAAGGGGTTGCACCACAGGATTAAAAGATGCTCTGTTCTGGAAGAGAACAGTCTGTTTCCCAGCAGAAAGCCCAACGCAGTAGCTGCGTAGGGTGTCTTGGCAGGGAGGTGGGTTTGGGAGAAGATGCTTAGAGTAGCTGGAGGAACCCTGAGAGAGAACTGTTGAAATACAGGGGCTGATTTATTTTTTTTGGGTGGGAGTAGGTGCACCCCTGCTTCACAGAGGTGTGCCGGTCCTCACCGGTGGCGTGGTGCGCGGCCGTAAGGGCCAGCGAACGTATCGTGCTTTGCTCAGGAAGCTCGAGACTGAGGAGTTCTCGTGTATTTGCTAACGAGGGGGATTTACAAGCAAGTAGTTTTTCAGCATTTACTGTGCCGAGCTAAGAAGTCGGTGTAGGACCTGCCATACTGGACTCTGCAGATCGCTGGCTCCGTGTCCCGAAGCAGTCATTCCAGAGAGCCCTTGGCAGCGGTCAGCTTAGGAACCTCGGGATGGAACGGCTGTTTCCTCGAATCTGGGAATCTTGGGCATTCTGTTAGTTGAGGCACCTCTCCAGCTGACACCAAACAAGGCCCCTCAGCCCACAAGCCTGGGGAGGGACGTGTGTTTCTCCGACTTAAAATGCGGCTGGCAGATACCAGCTGGATTTCATGAACAGCGATGGCTTCGGCCCTTCGCCGGTGCAACGACGGATGAACCACACAGGTAACTGCTAGCTGATCTCTGGGAGATGCAGAACTAGTTCATGAGGATCTTACCCCGACGCAGGGACAGGAGAAATGTGTTGGGGACCAGTTCTTGGGGTGTGAAAATGTTGCAAAGCGGATGAACATCTGTGACAGGTCCGATGTGAACCAGCCCCCGGGAACCGTGAAGCAGCTCGGGGAAGTGCTGACAGCAAGCAAGGCACCAGAGCTGGCAGGTGTTTTTTTCTCTTGGCATCAGTTTGCATTTGTTCACTTAATCTTCCATAAGCGCAGCTCCCACAATCGGCGTCAAGTGGGTGTGACTGGGCACAAGGCTGTAACAGAGCCTGGAATAAAAGAAATCAGCCCCGTCTTTGGAGAAGATGTTAAAGAAAGGCTGCGTCAGGCCACTTCTCGTTCCTCACGCCTGCTCGGTGCCCCCTTACAACCCGACTTTTTGTGTCTCTGACTGTCAGGTGCTGTTCCCAGTGTTTCCTACAGGGCTGCTCACCCTGGGGCCATCGGATGGGGCAGCAGTCGGAAGCCTGGGGTGCTTCGGGGTAAGCGATGTGAAGAGGCAGCCTATACCCTTAGGCCGTCGCCCCTGCACCAGGCAGGCAGGCAGGCAGTCCTGCACGGGGGCTCCTGGGGAACTTGTCAGCTCTTTGGTGAAGAATGTGTTTTCTGAACCTGTTAGTTCTTTAATTTCTACTCATTTTCCTGGTAAGCGGAGCTGAATAGAGTAAATGATGTGTGCTCCTGCTCGGGCATTACTTCACTGTTTGCTGAAGGATCAACTGCTCTTTTCCAGATAGCATCAGTGTTTGATCTAGCGCGTGTTCCAGGAGGCTGGAGGAGCGGTGGAGGCTGGCGTTACGCCTGTCTTTGAATCCAGACAGACTTTGAAGTCCTTGTAGTCAGAAAATAAAACCACCTCAGACCTGACGAGTTCCTCCAGGGGAGACCTGCGCCCAGCAGCTTCACGATCCGTAGTACTGAGACCAATCTCTTCTTTAGCTCCCCCCCAGCTACCAGCACCTGTGACTGTATCACAGACCGTGCAATACATCGAACTTGTTTACAGCATGTCATCCTACTGAGTAGGAAATGGAGAGAGAATCCAAGTTTTCATTTTAAGAAAACGCGGAGAAGAATTCTAGTTCTCATGGTTACAAAGATACAAAACACGGCAGTCGGTGTGTCGGCCTGAACAAAGACAAGAGCTGAGGTTTACCTGGAACTCGGTGGGGGTTTATTTATTTTTATGTACACGCATATGCAAGTCCCAGTTTTAAGGTGAGTTATGACTTCTGAACAGCTGAAGACTGCAGCGTGGCTCTCGCTCATCAGAACGTCCCCCAGGTTACTCCTCTGTGATCTCCCTGTATCTGGTGCCCACATGTAATTCCCTCTGCTTGGAGAGAGGGTATCTCAGCGGCCAGAAGCTTTGGAGGGACAGTGCTTGCTGAAACCTCTGCCTTAGAAGACATCGCAGCCTTTTGCAGTGTGTTGCCACCTCTGAAGCCTGCTTAGACCTGGCCGTATCAGATCCTGAAGCACCGAAACTCATAATGGCTTTGGCTTAAGGCAGAGTCTTTTGTGGACCTCTGTTTGTGAAGGGTGGCTGCTCTTTGTGTTAGACTTCCCAGAGTCTGCTCAAACCGAATTCTGCAGAACCGAAGGCTGCCCATCGGTCACTCAAAATCATTGTTAGAGGGAGTGTCCATTTTAAACCTTATGTTGCTTGTTTTGCCAACATACATCACTCTAATAATGATTTATAATTCCACAAATACTAGAACTACCCTGCTATTCTGATATGTTCTTGGGTGGGAAGAGTGCCAGACACTTAAAACAAAAACCAGAAAAAACATCACCAAAAAAACCCCCAAGCCCCAACATCCCCAAAAGCTTTACCGCATGTCCTGCAGCAAGCTGGACCTAAGCCAGAGGAGCTGAATGAATGGTCTTGCTCAAGCAAACGCAGAAGCTGCAGGCAGCGATTCTGTAAGAGTAGTGCTTCATGCAAAATAAAAGTATTTGCTCCGTTGTCCTGCTAGGTAAGGCCTCTCTGAGGGTTGCCAGGCTACCCGTGTTTTTACTGGCTTTACACGTGGGTGAGAAATTACCAAGCAAAGCACTTCTGCCTGTGGTGTACCCAACACAACTCGGGCTGAGCTAAACAGGATAAACGTTTGCGTTCTTAGCCCGTGGTCAGCAGCGTGCTGACATCTGGGCTTTACTCACGAGTCAGGCAGAAGTAGGCCTGGGGTTCACAGAACTCCATTAAAAGCCGTGGCAAGCAGAGCAGGAACAGCTAGGAAGGAAAAGGTGAGACCTGAGGCGAGGAGACACGACGGGCGGGCTGGATTCGCTTCGGATGCAGTTCGGCTCCAGCTGGTGGAGGAGAATCCACTGGACCTGGTTGCCACCTCCAGCATGGCAAGGAGCTCTGGGCAAGGTTTCTCTCACGTGTGCCTTGCTACGCCTTGTAACTTGGGTGTCTGCCTCCTGTTGCTCAGAAGAAAACGCCGTGCTGATGGAACGGGACCTTGCTCGCCTGGGGGAATCAGTCACCAGCGCTGTGTGACCTCGGGCTGTGAGACTGGACCCTATCCCAGTTACCCTATCCCAGTTTCCCCACCTATAAAAGCAGAATAAGAGCTTTTAGGGGTTTTTTTCCCCCTTCAGAAAAACCCTGGAGCTTTGAAAAGCATTATGTAGAATTCTGTACAGGTCAGTTCTGTGTCTTGTGCATCTGGGCAATAGCAGGGATTTCCCATGAGTTTTATTTACTGAGAAAAACATGTTCCTCTAGTTCGACTGTTCCTTCGAGAACTACTCTGGGTTCCAGACGAGAGACAAGCGCCCTGTGCGTTAAGTCCGAGCTGCACTCTGGCAGTGACGGATCTCCCCTTGACTTCAGCAGGATTTAATCTTTTCTGTTCTACTGGTCAGCACAAAAGCTGCTGGCAGGAGAATACTCCAGATGGCCCAGCGAAGAGGCGCTTCCACTGCCGGGACCCAGACTAGAGGAGGAATACCTGAGAAATCAAAGGTAAATCGCAGTAAAATAGAGTTAAAAAGGGACACGTAGGGATTTAATCTGCAGTC
This sequence comes from Psophia crepitans, assembly GCA_013399095.1. Classification (NCBI taxonomy): domain Eukaryota; kingdom Metazoa; phylum Chordata; class Aves; order Gruiformes; family Psophiidae; genus Psophia; species Psophia crepitans. Next base: position 23,140 of record VWZZ01000675.1, read on the forward strand.
AACTACAACTGTGTTTGCAAATGCAGCACCAAGCACAAGCCAATCCTGATCGCAGCCCTCCTGCGCCGGGTGCGGGGTATCACGGGCTCCCCAGCGCTCGCGTACCCGAGCGCACGCACCGACAGCAGCCCGGGGCTGCCAATCCAGCACCGGGGGGGCCTTAACTCGCACAGGCGAAATTCCAGCTACGCCTGGCAGCGCTAGCACTCGTGTGTGCTGACAGCGAGGTCTGAATAAATTATGAGCACAAAGAGGTCGACTGCGAAGTCTTATGCCCGACAGGGATTTCTCTGAAAATTCTCCAAGACCAACTACATGCTGTTGGTAATGCACAAGGGGAATTGTTCTGAAATTAGCCCAGAACACATGGGGAGGAGAGTCATTGATTAAACCACTTGGAAGAGAAGAGTGTTAGTGTTTGAGAGACGGAGAAAGGTTTCTGGAACGGAGCTGTATTTGGAAGGAAGGAGAAAAGCGCAGGTATCGGTACGCGGGCAGCCTCGCTGCTGGCTGTGCCCACATCTGATCTTTGCACAGAGACGAGCTTTTCCCGCTGGCTTTAGAGAGCAGTGGCACCTTATTCTGTGGGCCCGCTTTAAATCAGGAGTGATGGATCCACACATTCATTTTTACATGTGGCAGAGCAATCATCAGACATTTATTTGATTGTTTTGATGCTCTGGAGCCGCTCGATACGAGCCGTTGATTCCTCTGTGTGTGTGAGCACTAGCAGTTCACGCACGGCCGCATATGGAGTCGTTCCAAACCTCCACGCGTGAAACTGGCCCCTTATCTGCCAGGCTGAGCTCAGCGAGTGCGGACCCGTCGCTGGCCCCAGGCAAAGCTGTTTCCAAAACCACTGGACCCTGAGAGGACGGAGGGGTCGAGGCCCCTCCTGAGGGTCCTACTGTGGAGTATCGCTCACGGTTGATCCATTCATGGCACGTGAGTCCCTTTCAGCCTTCAGAGCACTTTTTCTGGTGAAAACAAAGCCACGGAGCCAGCGGAGGACACAGTGTGGAAACACTGAGAGGGATATTCATCCTGCCTGGGAACTTGGAAACCAAAGCTGGGGAATTCCCTCTCTCTCTGCTGTACAGCTGATGGGTAAAGACAGGTATCTGCATTTCAGTTAGACTCCTGCCAACCCTGCCGTGGGTGAGTTTGTCTCAGAACTACACAGGAACTGCAGCTGCCTAAACCACGCACCAAGCCCAGGCAGTGTGAACGCCCTCCTCCTCACCTCCCCGGGCTGACAAAGGGAGCTGTTGTGCAGCCAGGAGTTGAGGTGCAATTCCCTAAATCCCAGCACAGCATCTGAACCCGGCTGGGGCCCAGGGAGAAACGGACTGGCCCGACTGTACTTCACAAGGAAAAACTTGTCACAGGGCAAGAATATATTTATGGGTACTCAGCACAGCCCCGGTGATTGGCTTTGGGCACCCTGGTCTAGTGTAGGGTGTCCCTGCCCATGGCGGGGGGGTTGGAACCAGATGATCCTTGTGGTCCATTCCAACCCAAACCATCCTGTGATTCTATGATAATACAGAGCAAACCCGAAAAGCTGCGGGAAATTGGTTTGAGCCCAGTACGGAGACAGTGGTCCTGGTTCCCGGCTGATGTAGACGGGCACCGCTGCACGGGGGTGAGCAGGGCTGGGATGGTTTCCACGCGAAGGCCTGGCTGCCTGTCTGTAACTACAGGTGAGCAAGAAACTGTTTGAAAAACAAGGTGGCCGTTTCCTTTTTGGTGTGAGTCATCCATCAGGTAGAGCGCACTAGCTGGGTGTTGTCTCCTGACCTATGGCTCGTTGGCCTCAAGACAAAGCATTTCACCTCTCTTTCCCAGCAGTGGGGTCCAGCCGGCTACACTTGCCACTTCCATTACATATTTTCAGACTTATCAGGGAACGGGGCAATTTATGATGGATGTTGCCCTTACGGTCTGTTTGCAAAGTGCTGTGTACGTTTATCGCACCAGTAAAAGGCAATGTAACACAGTTAAACACAACATACTTTGTATTTAAAACTTTTACAAGGGGCAAACACCTTGTATCTGCTAAACCTTGGCTTAGTTTCCTGCTTAAGCTTAAGAACTTACTGAACATTTGGCTCAGCCAGTGCCCAGGACTCTGGACTTGAGGGAAGGGAGCAGGCTGGGCACTGTTGTGTGGATGGAGACGTGGTGTGCTGGCAGTAAGCATCGTGGCTTTGTACGCAAAATAACAACAAAAACACTGATCAAGAAGCCACTTCACTGGCCAGCTTTGCTTGCAGTCAGCACCTTTCGTGTCTAAGGGCCTGAGATGTGAGGAATGACTGCAAGTATCTTCTAATCTCCATCTCACCCTGGGAGCGTGATGTGAATATCAACCCCCCTTTCGAGCTACCGGTGGTTCTCAGATGTGCAGATCCTGTGCGTTATTTGGAGCTACCGCAGTTGTTTAGAAAGAGAGAAACCAACAAAAGGGGAATGGGGCAGACCCATCAGATGGTCTGGGCGTTTCCACAGGATTTGAACTAACTACCACATCTCTTAGTGCTCCAGTTTCCCAAGTGCAAGGGGAGAGGCTATTCTTAACCTATATCAGGATGATGTTTCAAAAGCTTACTGATCTTTTAAGAAAGACAAGAAAGAGCAATATAGTACTAACAGACATAACTAAAGCCTTTATACCTACAGGTACCGATTTATATGCCTGAGCGTGCACAGATCGATAACAGCCCATTTACCTGGGAAAGCACGCACAAGCACTGCGGGCGATACGTGAGGGCTAGCTAGAGGCAGGAAGCCTGCAGCGATTTCCAGGAACAGGTCACCCACAATGCAGGATGAACACCGCAGTGATGCTGTTAACAGCCGGAAAAGGCAGCTCGAGCTGTGCCTCCGCCAGTAACCTGGGGGGTCCAGAAATGTGGGTTCAGCTCCTGCCTCTGCACATCACCCCGCTGGAGAACTTGGATCTTTCCTCTGGTTTTCTACCCGCTCCTGGATGACGCGGCAATCACACGCTGCCCATTTATGTGATGCTTACGAACAAGGATGACTTCGTGGGGTCATCCCTTCGTAGGGAGCAGCCACATGATGCTCAGCAGAACCGCGGTCATGCTCGGGGTCCTGCAGAAGTTTGTGAAACAGGGCGTTTAGGTAACCGCCCAGGGACCGGGTGAGGTTGGGATCTCTGCCGGAGAGGGAAGAACAAATGAAAGATGAACTTCTGAAAGCCAACCCTTGTCGGAGCGCACTTTTCCTCCGCGGAGCGAGGGGCTGTGGCGAACACCCCACGCCGGCGAGGGCTGGGTGC
>VWZZ01000675.1:26649-38645 GCA_013399095.1 Psophia crepitans
CGTGCCGTGCCGTGCCGTGCCGTGCCAGCATGGCCCAGCCGCGCTGCCGCTCCGTGCTCATCACCGGCTGCAGCCGCGGCATCGGGCTGGGGCTGGTGCGGGGACTCGCAGCCGCCAGTCCCTCCCCGGACTTCGTCTTTGCGACCTGCCGATACCCCGAGAAGGCGCAGGTAACCGGGGCCGGGGCTGCCCGGGTGGGGATGCTGCCAGCCCGCCGGAGCGCCGTGCGTCCCCCGCTGTGCGGTGCCGGGACCCCCCGGTGCCGGCTGGGCTGGGCTGGGCCGGGCTGCCGGAGCTCTCCCTGCCCTCCGGAGAGGAGCCTGGCTGGCGATGCAGCACAAGTGGCCAGGCAGTGGTAGCCCGGCGGGATGGCGGGCAACGGAGGGAGGAGAAGGTGGTTTGGGAATCACGGAACAGGTCGAGCATCTCCGCGACCCCGCGCTGGTGTCCGGGCTGGGATGGGAGCTGTGGGCTGAGCTGCCGCCCGGGGCTGGTGGCCGGATCGGATAGAGCCGGTGCCGTGAAAGTCTCCGAGGCTGGAGGTTAAATGGGCGGGGGATATTGCTGTTGGGGTACTGGGGTGCATTCCTGAGAGGAGGAAAGGTGAGCTGGAGCGCTGCTGCCCTGGCCCCAGGCGGGCTGGACAGCTGGAGCATCTCAAACCCTCCTGCCAGCCGCTTCCTCGCTCCCCGAGCTTCTCGCTGGATTTGCAGCAGGAGATAAGTGTCTCCTGGCCTTCTCCAGTTTTGCGCAGACCTGGAGCCCTGCAGGGACAGCCCACCTCCCAGAAGCCTCCCCAGTGAAACCCCTTACAGCTTTCCTTGCCTCTTCTATGTGGTATCTGTGTCACCAGAAGGAGCTGTGCCCCGTCTGTCCCTTCCCTTTCTCTGCTGGACTTGCAGCAAGTGAGAAGGCCCAAAGGAATGATGAATGAAACACTCGGTGCCCTTCTCGGCCGCGTAGGGACCAGAGACTTCCGCCGGACACAGTAGCTTTTGTTACATGCTGCTGCTGGATTCACTCGCAGTCCTTTGCCCTTTCAGCCAGCACTCCTGCTCCTACAGCATAGCAGTAGTGTGTTCGGACTCCTTCCCCATCCCTGGACTGTTATAAATGATTGTCAGACAAATTAAAGGCACTTTCTGAACCTTTGGGGGGCGAATTGATAATGAGGGTTCTCAGTCTGCTCACTTTGTGGCTGCCAGTGTCCTCTGCTGCATCTCTAGTCTGATCTCAACTCTCCTCTGCAAGGTGGAATACTGCGAGGGCAGCACAGCAATACACACAGGTATCATCCTCTTCCTCTCCTAGGAAAACTCGAGAGCTGCAAGAACCTGGGCTCTCAACTCTGTAACTGTCTCAAACCCCTGTGTATTGCCACAGGCACCTGGCAGGAGAATTGATACCAAGAGCCCGGCTTCTGCATCTCCCGTTTCGAGCACAGCAAGGCTGCCTTAGCGAAAGGCAAATTCCCTGGCACGCGCAGAGGTAAACAGAGCTTACGTGTCTGAAAAGATTTTATTCTTTTCAGTGCAAGCTGTGATCATACCATGCCAGCGACGAACAAAATGTAGCAACTTCGTTTGCTGCAAAGCTGCAGGAAAACTGTAAAAGGCAGTGCTGAGGCTCCCGTTCAAGGGTTGGCCAGGTAGCGCCCGCAGTCTGGCCGCTGCGTTCTCCAGGAGCGCTGTGCTGCTGCTCTACAGGTACTTACAAAACCGAAGGAAAAGGTCTTAATTTTGTTTTTCGTTGTCAAAACGACGTCTCCAGCACAAAAGCAGATTTAGGCTATTTCTGAACCGAATGGCTGAGAAACAGTCCAGCAAGGCTGCAATCTGGTGCACGGACTGCCTTTCAGAGCCACCGGTTCCTGCAGCTTCCCCCCTCCGCCCCCCTCCTGCACTGCGTGAGCTCCTGAACAGGTATTCACTACTATTTTACTCGCTTTTCACTCCTGTTACAAGATCTGGCGTTTGTCCCAGGTGTATTTCCTGTTGGTGATTGCACAACAGCGCAGTAGTGGTACAGGAAACCAGCAGAGACATATGACCTGTTCTTAGATAGAGATCTCCCCGCTCAGTTGTTTGTTCTAAAGCTGCTTCAGCCGGTGCTGAGGGAGGTTCTCTGTTTCCACCAACTGGCCCTTGTGTTCAGCAGTGATTTCTCATTACAATGGTCTTGGATCAATTACACGGAGAAGCGAAATGGTTCCTTCAATAGGAAGATCTTCCTAGGAAACATTATACGGACATTATAACAGAGCTTGCGAGGTTTTTTGTGTTGCCAGTACTCAAAAATCTTGAGCAAAAAGGCTGGTAAACCTGAAGGGGCCCTCAGCTAGTGCAGTGTGCCTGGGAAGAGTCTGGGTCACTCCTTGCTTGCAGCAGGAGAAACCTGGAAAGACTGAAAGCAGTCACGTCTCTTGGAGGCAGGAAGCTGGCCGAGAGCCACATTCCAGTAACCCCCAGCGGTGCTCCTGCAGGCCACATGGGTGCATCCCAACCGCTTTTTTTTTTGCCTTTTTTTTTTTCTTTTTTTTGGGGGGTGGGCGGAGGTAAGGTTTGTCCTTGGTGGATCAGGGTGGGTTTTTGTTCTTTGTAAGGACCTCTAGGCCATGTGCTGTTCTTTGGCAGTACATCAATAGAAACCTCTGCAGCCAGCTGAAAGCATATTTCTAACAGATGGGTTTGGAAATTCCACAAGGAAGGGAAATCTTTACTAAAGGTACTGTAGTACTCCCACTAGTATTATCTGTCCCATCTACAATGCATGAAGTTGGCACAAAACTTTCTGACCTTCTGAGGTGTGTTTCTACCGTGCTGCTAGTCCTTGTAGCTGGCAGAGGGCAAGCTCAGGCGTGCTTGAGCCTCCAGCAATGGGAGTCTCAGCACCAGATACAACTGGCCATCTCAAAGCTTGGATCCATTTGGCAGCGTTGCTGCAGTGTGGTGTGGTAAGGGAAGGCAAAGGTTCAGTGAAAGTGATTTTTCTTTGCTTTCTTCTTTTTTTTTTTCTCCCTTAGAAAGAAAACTTTTTGCCTTCACTGACTTTCCAGGGAAATCTTGAAAACCCCGAGTTCAGGTCCCTGTCCTCCAGAGACTGGCACTGCAGACCTGGCTTAGTGCACGCAAAACGGGCTTTGCCCATCGAAGGCCTGGCTGTTGACCGTGCAGACTGGGCTGTGAAGTTGAGTGACTTGTTTTTTCTTCACACACCTGAGCTCTCAGTGCTGGCTTTTTTTCTCTGACAGTGATTCAAGCGGTCTGATTTTGTTTCCTCCTATTTTGCTTTGTGATAAGTGACCATATGAAGAATCCTGAGCGCACCGCCTCCCGCCTCCTCTCCTGGATGAAAGGATGAACTTGGAGAACAGCGACTTTGGACAGTTCTCTTAAATTCAGCTCTTGTCTGGTTTGGTAGAGTAGCATTTTCCTGTTGCAGAATGCAAGGAGGGGAAAAAGGATGGGAAGAGCTTAAATGAAAAGCCGTTTAAAAATAATCTTCCATTTTTTAGAGGAAAAGTGGTTAAATATGCTTAGCTACTGGCAAATCCAGTGCCCGTCTTGGGGACAATAATCAGCAGCAATTCCCTGGTAGCTGAGAGTTATCCAGCGAATCTCTCAGCAGAGCGTATGCCGTTACACGGATAACAGCACACGTTGGAGTCCTCCAAACAGTGGACAGACAAGGGCCCCATAGGACCTGACTTTAGGAAGAGATGCCGGAGAAAGTCTGACTTTGCCTTCTGCAGTAAGCAGAGGGAATCGGTATGTCTCCTGTAACTTGCTAACCCTGGGATAATGCTGAACAGCTGCAAGCTTTTGCATGTGAGTCTGTGCTGGCAGGAGTTGTAGTAACTTGAGTTCTTGTGCTGAATAGCTCCTAGGTGGCCTCCACAGAACATTTGCTTAACAAATGGGCTTTAGATCACACGATAACACGCAGCAGGCCTGCAGGCGCATCTAGATAACCGCTGCCCCTCCTTGAAAAGTACTATACTAGACTCCTTCAGCCACATTTTGATTCTGATCACCTTTACTTCGGCTGCTCCAGCACTAAGTGGAAGCAGCTACAAATCTGCAAAATAATCCTGATGTCCTGTCCTTGCCCTCCAGATGGACAAAACCACAGTGCAGTTATTAGGCAGCCTGTATAGGCTCATGGACCCATCCGTAATTCCCCCCTCCCCCCATGCTTTTCTTTCTTGCCCTTTCTTCCTCCATCCTGCTTCCCCATAAAAGGGAAAAAACTCTGACCCGAAGTCTAGGACTACGCCTACTGGTGATGTAGCCCCTGTAGTCCTCCCTCTGACTTGCTGAGGTATGGAAGGAAGAGATGGCGATGGTGTAGATGTGTTCACAGGGCTTCCCGGACTCCGCTCGGCTCTGCTTGGCTGCGCCGAGAGCCCCATGTGGGACCCTGGGACAGGAGCATCTCTTGCTCCTCCTGCTCGCCCCACAAGCCCAAGTGTGTTCCCAGGTGAACAAGAAAGCATTCAGTTCCTTGCTGCTCAAGAGTCCTCTACTGGGCTCTGGAAAGCTTCCAGGGCTTAATGTGCTGTTTCCCTTCCTCTGAAGTAGGAGATAGTGTTGCTGACAGTGCTGTGCCTGTTCCCTTGTCAGACGCAGAGCTCTCCCTGAAGTGCTTCTGCACACTGTCTCTGTCAGGTTTTGTTTTTGTTTTTTTCTTTGCCACATATTTTAGCCATGTGGTCTGCTATTGGTAAGAGCAGCTGAGTGATCTCTGGAGCAGCACTCTAGCAGGATAGATGTGTTACATCAGGCAAAAGGGGCATTCTTGAAGTCTTTCTAATTTTGGGTTATTGCAGTGGTTTGGTTTTTTCTTCTTTTTTTTTTTTTTTTCTGGAAGCATTTTGCGCTTCCTACTCTTCTTGAGTCAGAGATGATGGTGGACTTGGGGCAGTCTGCAGCAGCTTGGTGTAAGCTATTACACAACCAAACAGTAAGTTGGCTGTACACTGTGATACTGAATAGCCTGTCTCGGAGAGACACGGGCAAATATGACACATCTTTGACTTTTTCAGTGCAAGCAGGGTGATGTGAAAGGATACCCAAGTACGCTTTGCCTGGCAAAGCTGCCTACAGGCTATGATAGCTTGGCTTGATTGATTCCAACTGGCCTAGTACGGCCAGGTCCTTTCCAGGAGGTATAACTGGAGAGAATAATGCTTTCATAAAGAAGGCAAAGTAAATCTTGCTAAATGACAAAAACAACAGAATATTCCTGGTTGAAATCTAGCAACAAATATCCTGTGTACCGATGAATCTGTGTCTGGAGCCTTGAGTGCCAGAGGATCTTGTTTAAATTGGTGTAGACTGACTCTGTTAATCGTAGTTATAATCAGCAAGCTGGAAATAGGAGATGCTAGTCAGAGTTAAATTTTTCTTGGAATCCCTACAAGTTGATTCTCAGAGGTAACTATTCAGGTGTGGAGCACTTCTAGAGCTACTGTGCTAGACACAGGATTAGGGGGTCGTGTTGTGGGTTTTTGTTAGTTCTGTGTCCCCTGTTTGGTTTTACGTTGGCTGTCACGGTACGCTAATGACTTAGCCCGGATATGTTGGCTCTGCCTACTGTCTTTAAATGAAAGTGCGTAAACTGGCATTAAAATAGAAGCTGCTCTTGAAGCAGCAGTGCCAGTGAGCTCGCTTACTGTTCTGTAGGCATTGCCATTATGGGCTGCACTGGCTCTGTCAGGCTGTGCTCCCAGATCTTGTCTTCCCAGGGATTTAACCTCTCTGTCATGGGTGCACTGCCTCTGCATGAGCGTGCTGACATAAAGAAAAGCGAGCACAAGTCTGCTGCAGAAATGTCTTGCACACAACTCTGGTCGTGTAGGTTTGGGTTTTGTTCTTTTTGATTATTTTTGTTTTGTTTTGGTAGGGGTTTTTTTTCCTTTTTTTGGTGTGTTTTGTTTTTAGTGGGGGGAAAACAAGGCATCTGACAGATGACCACAGTGAGCGTCAGGAAAGCTTATCCCTTCAGTGGGGAGTCCGTAACTAGTATACGCATGCCTTCAGTAATATTTTCAGAGTTCTCTGGACACAGGAGGCTTTTGATCAAAACTACTTGGGGTGGGAAAGAGGAGAATCAGCATACACAGCTAGTGGCTTGGAACGGCTGTATCTGGTTGTGCTGCCATGAACCTGTCTCGGTCCTCCTCTCTGCATGGTCCTTCTAGTCACAGTAAGGAAAAGAATAGGCTTTTCTGCAATTTTTAGGTTTCCTAACTGGATTTTTCAGCTTATGTTTATATCAGGTGGAGTAACATTCTTGAAGACCAAAGCTAAGTTAGCTTTATGCCTGGAAGCTGCTTCTGAGACATTTAAACCACTGAAGTGTGAGTCACTTGTTAACTAAATGGAAAAAAACATTGAATTTGAAACCTGATTTGCATGCAGCAATTGTAACTCCATGCTGTTTATGTTCTGGAGAATGCTTAATGCTACAGTGTGTGGAGTTCTTAATTGTATATATTGCTTACTCACTTCAGAAGCCTCAGTCGCTGTCACTACCTAAAACATCTCAGGCATTTTAGCAAAAGTTAGTAGCTTGTTTCTGTCAAAGGATAAAATAATCTGATATAAATAAAGGAACAAATCTCGAGAAGCCAGAGCACTTCTGCAGTTTATTATCAAGTAAGTGATACTGTCAAACTAAAGTCCAGTGAATGGTTCAAAGCACATAATTATTGCAGGCCTTGACATGGCAGAGCTGTTTCATGCCTGATTATCAATAAACAAGATAGTGTGTTCTGGGCCTTTAATCTGCTGAAAACTGTCCCATTAAGCCCTATCCAAGGGAAGGAATGTCTTCTGGTTTTCTGCTTCTGCCTTGTTCCTCTTCCTTCCCCCTCCCCCCTAAAGGCCTTAACTGCAGTTGTAGATTGTCCTCAGGGGGAGAAGAAATTTTCTAAACAAGCCTGGAGAGAATCCTGCCGTGTATGAACTGAGATAAAAGATGTAATACATTATAGCCTGACAGAGGACATAGAGTCCCTGAGTGTCTCCAAGTGGCAAAGAAGTACTCTTTCAAAACTGGCCCCCCTGACCGCTGTTCCCAAAGGACTCATAAAGAAATGGATTTGCTTGAGCTGGAATGTTTGTCCAGGGTTGCTCGGTTTCCTAAACATGGCTGGGAGTATGTAATCCATCTGTTATGTTTGGACACACTTCCCACTTGGCTACATGGCACAGAAACCTAAGTATTCCAGCTGGGATATAAATCCAATTTGGACACACTTTGTCCAGCAGCAGCACCAGCGTAGTACTAATTTTCTCCAAGTCATTTTTCTACTTAGAGGTCGTAGACAGATGACTGAATTACAGCCATCTAGCAGAGAGAATTGTTCTCATGGGCGGTTGCTGTGTATGTAACAAATTTCGTATGTGCTTTACCTTCAGTTACAAGAATTGAAGCTAATGAGAGCACTGGGAAACAGAATTTCCCTGGGAAACTTGCTGGGAAACTTTTCTTGCAAGCCGTAATTCCAAATGGCTTTTCTTAAGCTTGCCCTGAGCTGATGTCCAGCACTAGCTGAGCTTCAGGAGCATTACGCTTTTCTTACAGAAGTGGGGAATTACTGGCTTGGAAAGCAGTCTGAGCACTGGGTCTGCTGTGGAACTGGCAACAGCTTGATCAAAGACCTTTGGTTACGCTGCAAACACACCTGAGAGTTGCACACACCGAGGACTAAGTCCATAATCTAGCGTGCTGGTGTCTTGACTAAGCAGGTGAAGCGGTTTCTTGGAGCAGTTGATCTTGCTCTCAGGAAAGCTGCTCAGTGGGTTGGAAAACAAAGTAGTATCACTGCCTTCAGTCCAATTCTGAAAATAAATGGCAGTTACGATTCTGGAGCGGCAGATCTCAAACTGTTTTATGAAACAGCCGTGGAGATATATATATATATAAAGATAACACAAGTAATTTTTTTCTTCCTAGGAGCTCCAGCAGCTTAGCAAGCAATACAGCAATATCAAACTCCTCCAGCTGGGTGAGTAAAGGGCTTATGCAGAAGTATGCTCAACCAAGTCAGGTGAGTGCATGTGAAGAAACCGGTCTCCTGGGTGATCAGCAGCTGTACATGACCTCCAGCAGCTCACAGCGATCGCCCTCATCCTAAGATAACGCTGGGGAAACATTATGTAAAGACTCCTGTGCACTGTCATCTCTGCGTGCTGCCTAAATGTCCCCACTCAGACTAATGCCTTTAGCTGTGGTTTAGCATGTGTTGTACAGGGACTGACGGCATTTGAACCACACGGTTCACTCTTCACTGTGTCTGTTCTTGGCTTCCCTGTGCAGATGTGGTCTGTGAAAACAGCATCAAGAAAGTAGTCAAGGAAGTGGAAGAAATTGTGGGAGACAAAGGTCTGAACTGCCTCATTAACAATGCTGGCATCAACGTGCTTGCTTCCTTGGAAGAAGTCACAGCAGAGACAATGCTCACCATTTACGAAACCAATACAGTTGCCCAGCTGATGGTCACCAAGGTAAGAGTTGGGAGGCATGTGCTTAATCTATGGTACTGTAAGAGGCTTTCCTGCTAGTGAGCTGAAGATGCAACCCAAGCATTTGTCACCTTGGAAATGCACAGATCCAGGTCTGATATCAAACTGCATACCTAGAGAGCAGCAAGAGATCCTTTCTATCGAGGATCTTTCTCTTTATTTAAACACATCTGGTATGAGGTCGCACCAGTGGACAGACTGGGCTAGGAGGTGAGCAGAGGAGACTGAAGGTCCTTGCTACTTACAGCTGGCTGTTACAGAAAGGTTTGCTATGGTCAGCTTGTCTGGGAAGCCATCACCATTCTGTGCTGGTGGCATCAAGTTGTACTGCAATTCTTCATAGAGAACCTGAGAGCCTCGCCTTGAATGGGCCAAGAGCAAGCTGACTAAATTAAACCAAACTCTTGTTTTTACAGGCGTTTCTACCACTTCTGAGGAAGGCAGCCCAGCTGGGCACAGGAATGGGCTGCCACAGAGCTGCTATCATCAATATGTCCTCTCTTGCTGCCTCCATGCAACTCGTCCAGGCAAATGAGATGTTCCTCAAGGTCTACCCTTACAGGATAGCAAAGGTTTGTAAGCTTCTCTGGGCTGTGCTCTCTGGGTGAGCTCAGTCACTCTGAGCTTAAGATCTGAGGTGTGCAGCACTTCCTTGGGTAGGCTGACACAGGAACTGTTCTTGTTCTTCATGTGGGTGGAAATGGAACCCGTGAAAACTGTACATCTGGAGCAAGCATGCCAGCTCCTTAAGAACAGGCTCACAAATGCTCTTTCACTACTCTGATATAGATCCATTTCAGAGGGACTTGGCATTCGGGAAGAACTGATGCCATCAAGTGTGTGTCCCATTAGCTGTGTTCCTCTCCAGTTCAAGCAAGATAGCAGGCATGGAACTCAGCAAAAGCTGGGCCGACCTGCACATGGTGACGCTAGTCAGTGGCAGGTGGAGTTTTTAGTTTTGTCACATCCAGTGACTGAGTTTGTACGAATAGTCAAGGTTAGACATACAGTTTCTCCTACACCACCTACTCAGAAGCTGTTAATACGCTTGTTTTCCCTGTTCAGAAGTAAAAACCTGAATGTTTGTGTAGTGATTACTGCAGAAAAACAGAGTCCTTATGTCAATATTATTCTTCCCACAGTTCCCCTTAGGAGTTTCAAAAGCTACTTTATCTTCCATCATAACTTAGTTTCCTCTTTGGGCAGTAGGCTTATGGCGACAGAGCTTTCGCAGTGCTTCTCTTCACAGGTATCTCTGAGAATGAAGCCCCCACTAAGTCTGGATAAGTTACTGTGATACCGTTACTGCCCCTTCGCTTGTCAGGAGACAGCATGGTGGGAGGGAGGTACCAGTTAGCTTGGCTTAAGGTCTTGCCCAAGGTTGGTAAAACTAGCATGCTTAATAGAGGTTTTCCACTCTTGTAGACTGCACTGAACATGATCACCAGGTGTCTTGCTGCTGACTTGAAATCGGATGGAATTCTCTGTATTTCTTTACATCCAGGCTGGCTTCAGACAGACATGGGCGGAAACATGGTAAGCGGTATCTCTCTGACAACGTGAAAGTACGACTCCCTTGTTGTCCCCAGCCTTGGGCCAGAACCCACTGTACATGTACACTTCCATGTGCTGCAGGGACACGCTATGAAATATGAAAAGACATCCCGCTTGATTCTAGTAATGCCTTAAATGCATTTGATTCTCTTCTGTAGGATATTCCTAGTAATAATCTAAGCTCCATTTGCTCTAGGCTCCCATGCAGGTGCAAGAGGCTATCCCTGGTATTCTCTCTGTTCTGGACCATCTTGGTGAAAAGGAAAATGGTTCCTTCCTGGACTGGCAAGGGGAAACTCTACCATGGTAGAAGTGCACAGTATACTCCAGAAACAGCATGTCACTCACTGTTTAACTCGTGCCACTAATGTCTGTGTCTCTAGGGTTCTCTTACACACTAGTTCACATAGCCCGTCTGATATCCAGCCTCTCTCTAGGTGTACTTGGAAAGTGAGGTGGCTGACTCTCTTGCTTGGTATTGCTACTGCTCTGTTCTGATGCTTCCTGCAAATACTACTGTGCATGGGTATCTCCTGGAACCACCTAAAACAGAATAAAAACTGCCAGTTAAATCCAGGGGCTGGTTCCTCTTCACTTCCAAAACCAAAGCGGGCCTCTCACTCTCTGAAGAAGCAAATGACCTGACCTCAGAATAAGGCCAGCGTAGGCTGTCAGATTCCAGTATGTTCAGTCTGCTGCAGACATGTCTCTGGAAAAAGTCCTTTAGTTTCCTTCAGTCCTAACTGAGCCAAGGCTGAAATTTCTCAGCTCTAAACTACATGAATTTGGTACTTCTGTACAGTCCTCAGCAAGCTCCGAGTGTCCCCAGGTTGACAGCACACACCAGGCACTTGCTTTGTTCCCAGTAGGTGACTAACATCCTGATATGGGGGCGGGAATGTTGTTTTGTACGTGAACTTCTACCAGGTCTTCAATAAAGTCTTGTTTAAACAAATAGTCTGTTTACTAAACTAATTTCTCTGTATGTAGGTTTCTCTTCCCCGAGAAGAGAACCGTACTTCTGCCTCGCAAGAAGAGACTCTACCCGTTGCTGTCTCCTCCGGGCTAGATGGGTTTAATGTGGTGGGGTGTACCTGAAACTGAGGGAGACCCTTGTTCTGGTCTGAAATGCTCAGAGCAGCTGGTGAGAAGGTTTCTGTGTTCTGGCCGAGGTAGGGATAAAAGCAAAAAGTTCTTTGAAGTCTGGGATTGGCTTCAACATGGCTCCCTCATGCCAGCTGATTAGGCACTTTCATGCCGTGCCAAGGCGGTGGGTTCCTGCACCAAGGGAAGACAAAACCAGGCAGGTAAGTGGGAGAGACGGGTGCGGCTGCTCCTGGACAGCAGCCACTGCGAGACCTGCCCTCAGCAGCAGCTCAGGGTGCGTAAGAGGCGTGTAGCTGCCTTCCGCCATCCCCACGCTGACAGGGATGAAGCATCTCACCATAACGACTGCGCGTTACACCACGCTTCTGCGCTCAGGGCCGCGTTTAGCGACGTGCTGCGGCGACTGAGGCGGTGACTGAGTGCAGTGCCTTTCCACCAGCTGAAAGCCACCCGCTTTCCGTCGCGGAGGGTGCCTGTGGTACCGGTGCAAACCCGACAGGTCAGGGCAAGCTCAGTTTGGACTGTGTAGGTTGGCCAGACGTCAGGGGCCGGGTGAAGAGGAGTCGCTGTGCCTTCTGCAGCCGGCTGTGAGGAGCCGACGGGCACAGTCCCAGCTCCCGGATTCACGAGTGGGAGCTGGAGAAAGGAGGTGGCCGGGGGAAAGGAGGTGGCCCATTTGGTACAGCCTTTCAAGGGTAGCTTCCCCTAGGCACTCCAGCGCACCGCGAAGTCACAACCCGGCCCAGCACCTTCCCCAGCCTCCCTCGGGCCCCCCGCACCGACACACCCCCCCCGAGGCCGGGC
>VWZZ01000675.1:38733-90384 GCA_013399095.1 Psophia crepitans
CCAGCCCCCTGCTCGTCCTCTGCCTCGGGAGCGGGGCGGCGGGGGGCTGCGGAGAGGGAGGTTGCCCGGCCAAGCGCAGGGCTGCGGTCCGGCCCGCGTCGGTACCGGCCCTTCGCTAGGCCGCGCGGCGGCTCCCCGCGGCCTGAGGGCAGCGGCGCCTGTTTTTGCGGTCCCGTTTCTGCCGTGGAGGCAGGGCAGAAGTGTGCCCGTGGGAGTCGGGCTGAAGTTACCTTGTTTTTAAACCTGGAACAGCCGAAGCTTTATTAATCACCTCTGCAGCTCAGCTACACCCGGGCTGGCGGGTCAGGCCCCGACAGCAAACCTGACAGCGCGTTGGTAGAGCGAGGGGAGCGCTTGGAGTGTCTCAGCCCGTCTCTTCGGGGTTTTGAGTTAAGTTTAGGACATTTTTTTTAAAGTGTAAAACCAGAACGTTTGCCTCATTGTATAAATGTTCTTATTTTAACAGTCATTGCTGGCTCAGACAGTGAACGAAGTGAAACAATATGTTAATAGCACAGCTGACTTCACAGTTACTGAAGGCTTCACGAATTGCAGGTAAACAGATGTTGTGTGACCTAGTTTTCTCTTGTTTCTGGTTGGTTTTCTTTTTTCTGGAGTAATAGGGCTCCCAGAAATGTCTTTTCCAGCAAGCAGTGCAGGAGTGGTGAGGCTGTTGTTGTTTCAGTGGTTGTGGAATGTCTTTATTTCTCTGATCTATTCCATCAGTATTGTGTAGCTCTGATTTGATCTCTTATGCTTAGGAGGAGGTTCCTTAGCAGCAGAATGGCTTAATACAGCGAACACTTGCTAGCCATTCCAAGGTGTATTTACACAGTAAAATATTGTATAATGTAATTCTAGCAGATGGTATTGTGGCAGCATTAAATTAAAAAAAGTAATCTTCCTTGTTTTTCTGATGGGAATGTAATTTTTGTAAGCAGCTTCCTTTATTAGATTATTCTGGCCACAGTTGTCTGGCGGTTTCAGAGCCAGTCAGAGCTTTTCTTAAGATACTGTTTGGAAATTCTGCCTCTTAAGCAAAATTCTTTTCTTCTCAAAGGCCACCTTTTGCCAAGGTCAGTGTCTTCCTTTCTTTGCTGTCATTCTACATCTGTGCACTATAGCACGCAGCCATCTAACAAGAGTGGAGCCCAGCCTCAGCGGTGGTATGCTTTGGACCCTGAACTGGAAGAGATGCTGATCCCCAGAAAACTTTCCATCAGCCCCTTAGAAAGCTGGCTGACGGTTAGGTACTCCCTTCCTAAAGCAGAAGGCCTTAATGCTCAGGAAGACGTGGGCTATGAGCCTCTCCAGCAATATGACTGTCCCCCATCTGATGAGGGAGCTGGTGTGGAGGAAGGAGAAGGAACGCTTAACAACAGGCTTCAGTGTAAGAACGTTCTGAAGATTCGCAGAAGGAAAATGAATCGGCACAAGTACAAAAAGCTGCTAAAGCGAAGAAAGTTTGTACGGAGGAGGATAAAGGAAGGTCGCAAGAAGAAACGTCAGGTAAGCTCAGGGTGGGGAGGACTTGTTGACATAAATGGGCCCACTTCTCAAACTGTCTTCTGTTCAGGTGTTGGATGATTAGGTGATTGATTTGGGGAAAAATGGCAGCAGCTTGGAGAGCTTTAATGAATTCATTATTTACTGGTACAACAGCTTTTTCTGCTTTGTGTTTGAGCTGTACATCTTCTTGTAATTTAGAACATTTCTGTTGTTGTGACCATCTGTGTGATAGTTACTGAGTGTAATTTTTCTTTCGTGACAGTAACTTACATGTGGCTAGTGGAGAAGAATGTTAGTGTTTGTGTGAAAGATGAATTCACCTGTCTGTGTTATATCAAGGAGGCTGGGTTAATTTTAATTTCTTTCTTGTCCCAGCATCCTCAAGTGCTTCCTATTTTTTCTGTGTAGAAGCCTTTTAGTTCCCTTAATAGAAGGCGTAAAGGAAAATGTGGGCCTTCATTCAAACTGTAGATGTTCTCATTCAACACTGCCTTTCCACAGTCTGTTAGATTTGCTGCTGTTGTAGGTTAGTTCATTCTGTGGTAATTTTCACCTTGCAAATTGGGGATAATTGCAAATTGGGGATAATTGTAATTCAGTTTCTTCAGATTTTTAGGAAGCAGTGTTGAACACTTCATGATGAGGAAATCATCTTAATTTTCTTAAAATTTCATTTTCCATCCCCTCAGTTTTCCTTGCACAGGACTCTTAAAATCCTTGTGCATTTTAATGTATTTTTTTTGCAGTAAGGCTAACTTATTTTGACACCTAGAACAAGCTGCCTAGTTAAAAGCATTTGTTTCCTCTGTGTGCATTATACCTAGATTCTCCTTGGAACACATGGGCAGTGGCTGAATATTTGAGTGTTGCTTCTGAGCTGTGTTATCATTTTTCTTTTTTTTTTTTTTTTTTTTTCTTTCTTTTCCTTTCATTGGTTTTAGATAAAATTTGAGAAAGACTTGGAGCGCATCTGGAAAAGAGCTGGTTTGAAAAATCCTCCTGCAGGATGGCAAACACCCAAGATATTTCTGAAAAGTTCAAAGCGATAAAAACACTTGTAATGGGTTTTAACCTGTAAATGTAATTAAAAAATATTTAAGTACGTGGATTACATTTAATCTTTTTCTGAGTGTGATGAGATTTGTACGAGGAAACTTTCAGTCTTGGGCAATGGTTTTCCAAGGACAAACCTGACAGCAATGTGGTTTTTCTTCCCAAAAGAATGCTGTGAACTGTTGTATAGTGACTTGGCACTGCTGGGTACAGTCCTGTGCTGCTGCTCCAAACTGTATGTCTGAGCAAAGGTGTCTTGGACTGCAGCTGAATTCCTGAAATGGCTATTTAAGATTAGATTGAATGATGTACTTACTATAAGAACAATCAGTTGTGGGAGTTGGGATAAGTGAAAAAATTCTGATTGTATGTAAGACACAAGCATTTTGAAAAATTCTTTTCAAAATTGCATTCTTTCGTAGCCTTGCTATAGAAGGGCTGGTTAAGAGGTATGGCATCAGAATTCCATGGAACGTGTCTGCAAAAGCTTTAGTTCTGACTTACCTGAAGCCTCGGTGTGCAGATGCCTTAGACATTGCATGAACATCCTTAAAAGGGATATTTATTTTTTCTGCTTTGTGCTAATAAAAAATTACTTTTTTCTATGATTGGCCCCTGTCGTACAGAACATCCAGGTACTGCTGTCAGTAAAAGGTTAATTGTTCATTAACTACAAAAACTGCTTTATGCCAGAGAAAACCCTGTTGTAATCAGCTGATTTTGTATGACTGAAGAGAGTTGTGAAAGCTGTGGAAAAATACAGATGTATAAAATAAACCCTGACAGAGGACTTTATATCTGGGTTTGGCTTTTAGGTTTTCTGCTTGAGGCAGTAAACTTCTGTGTGATTTAGCTCTTCCATGTCCGTGTTGTAGCAGATTGATGGGATGGGCTGATCTCTGAGAGAAAGGGGAAAAAGAATCAACTTCCTTAGGCTCATCATTCTGCAGCGTACAGGCGAGCGACCGTGAGGATGCATTCCCTGTTGTCTCCCAGGAGCAGAACATGACTAAACTGAAAGGGAAGAAAAGAACAATCTGGAACTTGTTGCTATAAGGTACAATTTAATCTTGCTGCCAGAAGGACGGGTGACTGCTGCGCACACTGAACGTGTCTGAGGTTCTGCGTATGGTGGTCTGGTGTTTTTGTCGCTAGATGGCAGTGAATTCAAAGCCTCTGAAACTCCGTAGCCATTAAGGTAGAAGCTAGCTGGCTCTTGATGTCAGTATTTTAAGGAAAGGGTGCACCCACATTTAAAAATTAATCATGCTGTAGCACTGTTGGTATTCCAAGAACTCTACTGAAGTTCTGTAAAAACATGTGGTTAGCACATTTTTATAGCTCCTTCTTTCCAAACCATATGTTAACAGTAGGCAGCTTTGATAAAAATAAAATTAAAAAAGACGTTCCATCCTTTTGGTGCTTTTGATAGGCTGCAGTTGGTTTTAACCAAGACCAGTAGGACTCTCTCATTCAGTCTATTGTCAGGCTTGCATGAGGAGGGTGTCTAGCCATCAGCCTTCAACTCACCAAGCAAGAGAAGATTGAGTGTTGAGTCTGGCGTATAGGTTTGTTAAATATGCAGAGTGCATTGAGATGTTTCTAAAATGTCAATATGTGTTCCCTGCACAAAGATGCATATATGAGAGGCTGGGGCCTGAGAGGATTAGCACCTTTGAAGTCAGGTCCGTCTCTTTTTTTCCTCAGCTGCATTTGTTTTGAGAGCCTTTATGCCAGCATTGTTCTCCGTCAGTCCTACAGCTTCTCTTACTGGCTCTTTGTCCAAGTTTGTTGTTTTTCTATTTAGGGAAAAATGGTAACCAGTTTGTACAGGTCCAGGAGATTGCTGGTTGCTGAAGAGTTGGGATGCCTTTGGAATTGGTGCAGCAAAAGACTATAAAAGATAGCAGTAGCATGCCCTGCTCACTTTTCAGTGCTGTACCTCTGATTCCAGTTTTGAGGTTTATTCTTCTTTGATTTTGTTTTACTTAATGCTATAACTTGCATCTTCGTTCCCTCTTGTAGTCTCTAAATCTACAAACTCTTCCATTTTTCTTCCACTAGGGCTTAGGTTGGTCTTATTTCTCTCTACTTTGGCATAAAACCTCTCTTGCTCTTGGGGAGCATCATGATGGGGCCGTAGTTTAGGCTTGTCTGTTGTACTCATGTCTGCTGGGATCATGCAGGCAGAGAACTTTGTATGCCATTTTCGTGGATCAGCACCACCAGCTTGCTTTCTAACTTGTTTTTACATTGGGATAGGAACTAGAAAGAATTGCTAAAATAGTGGGAATTGCAAAGAATAATCATTCAATGCCTTGTGATATTCCAGTGCAAGTGAGTTCTTGCACTAGGGCAATGATCATGTTCTATTAGGGTATTTGTGTGGTGAATTGCAAGTCCCCACAAAGTAAAGTAGCTTATTAAATGGTATGCTGTCTTGAGTAGTAGTCCAGTCCTCTGAACTGTAGTTTGCCAAGAGTAGTCATTACTTTTACATCTATTAGACATAATTACACAACCTTATGTAGAAGTCTGGAACTACCATGTAATTTATAAAATTGTAAACCATCCATGGCAGTTACTGCCAGTCTTAGTCATATAAATGGTACATTCCTTTTCGCTGAAGAACCTCAAAGCATGTCTCAGGATTTGTATTTTCTGTGTGGCAGATGCTGCAAAGACTCTCTGTCTTACGTGGCACTAATCAGATAATATATACTGTGGTTGTATCAATTTGCTTTAACTCTGTTGACCACATGATGCAATTCTAAACTCACTTGTTAAACCGGGAGAATCAGAGGCAGAAGCTGCACCCATTTTTCTGTAGGGGGAGCACGAGTACATGGTATACTCTTTACAAAGCTTTATTACGAATTGCTGTTCCTCCGCGAAATACGTGCGTACCAAGGTACCTGCAGGCTTAGTAACCGTATAGTTATATGTGCGTGTGTAGTGGTAGCAAAAAAAAATAAATCCGAGGGGATGCAAACAGGAAAGGTCTGACCTTTATAATTCTTGAAATATTGAAGACTTGAAAGTTTTTCCTGCATCTCCTTAATATTCTGCTGTTCTGAGAGGAAATGGTTGAAGGTCAGCAGGAGGTTGCTAGAGGAATTTATGCTCTGTATTAGAGAGACTGGAGATACCTGGTGGGGATGGTGATTTTTGTTTGAAACTGCCTAACAGTCATTGGTCTGGAAAAGTCCCTCAAAACTGGAACGTAAAACCAATTACACTCACGCTTACATCCCTAATTATTTGATTTGCATGCACTTAAATACAGACTGCAAGCTCAGTTAGCCAAACAGAAAATCAAGTTTGGTAGTTTTGGTAGTTTGGTAGTTTTATGTGGTGTTCAATTGCATGAGTATGGATTCTTGGTTTTTTTAGAGGATTCTGGACATAAAATAGCAGTTCTTTCATTCACACAAATGAATCCAGTATAGCTTACAAATAACTTACAGCTGAGAGCGAGGCCTGATTGTATATGGGAAAGGGAGCAATGCAAAAGAAGTGCTTGCTGTATCTTCTCTTCAGCTACTGTGTTGTCTAAGATAATCCAAGATAGATTTGCTTGGCACAGCTGTGGAAAAGCCTGATTCAACTGCTAGTGCTTTGCCTAGCTAGGCAATTGCTTAGTGGTCCACAGTGGTAGAGATGAGGTGTTAGTAGTGACAAGAGATTCTTAGAAATAATGCTGAAACAGGAGACCTGTGATATTGATGTGGAGTGGAAAGTTGATTTCAGTTACCTTTTTATAAAGAGAGCAACCACATTGAGATGTCAACCCTATTTCAGTGCAAATGAGGAAGCCAAGAAAGTTGGTCCCTTTGCTGGCAAGGTTTGAGCCCCAAATGGATGGGAAGTAGGGACACTGAAAGTGTGTGTGAATTGCAGCAGTATAGCAATTTGGCTTAATCGCTTTCTGCCCGAACAGCAGTTAAGGATAGCACCTCTGATGGTCTGGAGTCTGTGCAAGTGATTTTTAGCTCTGTGTGGCAGCCATTTGCTCCAGTTCTCCACAGGAACAGGCTTCTTGGTAATTGTCTGCTGTTGTTTTGGCTAAATTAATTCCAATTATTTCTATTCAACTTTGAGTTTGTCATAGGAAAAGGGAGAGTCCAGCAGTCAATACGGGATGCCTCTTTGGAAATCTTGTGCATAACCTACAAAGCATGCTGGATAGTCTGCTAGCTGTTAAGGCAGCCCTGAGGTCATGCAGACCGTGAGTCTGAGCTTATGGGTGCCTTCTCCATGCTGTCCTTGGCACAGACAGAAGGGCCATTCTGACTGTCCAGGAAGGAGTCATGTGGAGAGGAAATGGGGTGGAATGTAATGATGGCTTTGCCAGTTCATGAGACCAGACCTGAAGTTGATTCAAACCAGGAGCTGCATAGGTTGTAATGGGACCAGAGCGTTTACATGGAAGGAAAAGTGTGATCTGAATTGAGGCTGTTCAGAGCCTTGCAAAAGGTTTGAGTGTCTTCAAATGCTAAAGCACAGGGAGCCTGGAAAAACATTACTTTGGTATTACCCAGACACTCAGATTTTGTTAGGCTGATGGACTGTCACCTTGAGAGGGTCCAGACTGAAAGAGTTTGTTCACTGTGTTTTCAGTTCATGGGAGCAGGCCCGTGCCTGGTGAAGCGCTGAGGCCAGGCTGAGGGGTGTTCCATACACCTGGCTGCACACAACTGTAGCAGCGAATGCAGAGAGATGTTCTTCATGTCACTGTTGTATTGGCTCTTGATACGTAGTGCACTTAAACTTTTTTTTTTTTTTTTTTTTTTTGGACTGTGGGTTTTTTGTGGTGGTTTGGGTTTTTTTGGAAGGGGTGTTGTTTGGTCACTTTTGTGGGGTTTTATGTTGGTTGGTTTTTAGGTTTTTTACATCAGAGGGAGAGGGCGGGAGTGATGCCTTCTCTGTATACCATAGCTCTGGCAGTGGAAGCCCAAATTCTTTTTATGTCTGTGTTGTGGGAACTGTTGTTCTTTCTTCCATCAGTAAACTCAAGACCAGTCTTAAAAGAAGTATGTGTTAGCCAGGTCAGGGAATGTTTGTGAGTGTCTGGTGTATGAAACACACCTTTCAGGGGGTTGATAGCTCCTTGTTACCTGACTGCCATTGCCAGTAATTCCTGAGCAGAAACAATGTGTACCTTTACTCTGGTAAGCTAATACTCATATTAAATGGGTATTTGTGTATTAAAAACTGTCAAAATGTTACCTAGGCTGAGTTGGTGTATGTACATTGGCTTCAGTAGCTCTCACTTGGTCCTTCTCAAAATACGAGGCCGGTTCTGCTTCAGTGGGTGTGCACCCTAGTCAGTGTATTCCAAAGTTAATAAACCATGCTTGTTTACACTAGCTGAAAATCTGGCTGAAGCCATCTTACTGATCTTGCAAACAGCACCTGTGGATAACCAAAATTACATCTTTTCTTTTCACCATTCATGCTCTGCTGCTGTTGGCATTTCTGTTCTGACTGTGAAAACATCCTGGTTTGGGTTCGCTTGGGCTGAGCCTGGTCGGTTACTCTCCAAAAATAACAGCACTCCGTACTTAACTCGGAGCTTTGCATCTGCAGAACTGAAATGGTTTTGAAAAGTGGGTTTTGCTTTTCCTACTGATTTTTGAATTAAAAAAAAATAAAATAAAAATCAGTAACTGTAGCTCTTGTAGATATCTGAGCTAGTTTTAAGCAAATGGAGTATGCTGGCTTTCCTGTGGAGGTATCCATTCTTGCTTACCCTTCCCTATAAGACAGAGGAACAAAACTGAAACAAGAAGTTCTGTGAGTCTGAGAATTTAGGACCACGATCTGATATGTCACTCTTGTGTCATTCTCTGAAATAAGGCTGAATTTTTTTAGTCTTGCTCACTGCAAGACTAAATGGCACTAATGCATCTTTCCTCTGTTATGGTAGTTACAAAACTTCTAAGAACTATAAAACTATGTGACTTGTCCCCTGCTCTTGGAGGTTGGTGAAATTGGCTATTATGTTTCAAAATAATGGGAAGAAAGAGGAGGTTGAATGTGCAGTGGGGTCATATAACTGTATGAGCCTTGTTTCCTTAGAAAGTGTGGCTAAAACTTTGTTTCAAGTAGAAAAATAACATGAAATACTGGTTTAAAATGAGGGGTTTTTTCACTTGTTCAATAAACAAGACTTGGTGCTGATCAGGCAGGTCTTGTGCTGAGGAAGTGTCCTTGCCTTTGGTATGCCTAGGTCTGGAGAAGACTCAACACTCCCGGAGCCTCTCAGCAGATGCAAGCACTTCAGAGTCCTTGAGTCACTTGCAAAGTGATTGGTGTTAAAACAAGCATCTGGAGTGCAGGGCAAACAGTCATCACATCACAAAACTTAACAGCTTGGAATTTGTCAGGTTTATTTTAAGGGAATCAAGAATTCACGGCAGGATGCTTCTGGCTGAGATTTATCACCAGCCAGCGAGGAACTGGTTAAACTTGAAGAGTAAGCAGTCATAGAAGAACATGCCAAAAGAAAAAAAGGTAGAAGAAACTGCAACAGTTACAGTCAGCAGTGTGACTATGTGTAAACAGCACCATGTTACTCACCAGCTCTGTACCCTTTTGAGTCAGAGCTGTTTCCTCTACTGACAAAAGGTTTCACTGCTGTCAGCACCGAGGCAGTTAGTGCGTTGTGGACCAGCCAGCTGGACTCTGTTCAGCAGCAGAATCAGCAGGTACGTCCTGAAGGCAGAATCTATGACTAGTCACCCAGGCTTAGCAGGCCTTGTTTTGGCTTCCCTGACCATTCATATTGTTTCAGTTACTGTCCAGAAGGTGCTGCTGCATAAGATCTTTTCTGTTGCTTTTCCTAGGTCTGAATGGGCGTCCTCCGGAGAGCTCCCTGTGCCTCATTTTACTGTCTCTGATGTGGGAGAATGGCCTGTGTTATTACTGGCATCCTGCCGTCTGTGAGAACTTCTGCTGTGGGCCCACTGTAAGGTAGGACAGAGCTGAATGTGTCCTACTTTCTGATAGCATCATCCATCCCTCGGGGAAGGGAAGAGGGTTGTAGCCCTCGGAAAGACAGGAAAGGCTTTCTCTCATGAGTAATTTATGCAAAAACCTGGGACTGTGAAAAGAAAGCGAGCAGAAAATAACAATCTCCATATTTGTGCCTTGGGTGTAATACCTTCTCCTTGAGTGATTTCTAATTATGGAATGAAGCTGGGGAGTGGAAAGGAGAGAAATAACAATGTATGTTGTGTAGCTTTCAGTGTAGGGACAGCTACTTCTGCTAGGGGTGCTGCCCCCTGACTTGGAGTGGGAACTCTAAATGAGCTTTACTGGGGTTTTTTGGTTTGTTGTTTTGTTTTGTTTTTTTTTCCCTTCTTGAGGTGGTTTCTGTTGCCCAAGCAGACACAGGCTGTTGAAAGGGATGACAGTTTCCATGGCTCCGCAGAGCACTACAAGCTTGTGCTGTTCTACACAGCTGTGAGAAGCTGGACTGGGAGAGAGCAGTACAGAGTGTGTATGCCATAAACTGGGCACGGGTACAAATCTGCTGCACGCGAAGCTTTCTTGTGTGCCTGCCTGGATGTTAACTCAACGTTAGCACTCAGGTGTCAGGTATATGCTTGGAGAGAGGAATGAGATCTGCTCTTGAGCCAAGGGGAAGTTGTCCTCTTCCATTCTAAAAGGCGGTTGCAGAAAACCTAAAACCAGCCAGGGGAAAGCCAGTTTGCTTGCGGTGTGTTCCTGCCTGACGTAGGTCAAAATCAGCTTAGACGTGCTCATATCTTTGGACGGATCCTACTGAGTGATTGTTTCTTTCTCTCAGTAAGGCTTAGCGTCTCGTGAGCTGCACTGAAGGGGTGTGGTATGTCTGATGTGAGAAGCTTTTTCACTTTTGCCTTTGGTCAAGAGACCTCTAGCAATGTTCTTTTTTTTTTTTTTTTTTTAAAGATGCTGTTTTCCCCTGCAAGTATCAGCTTTGTGGTGAATAAGAAGGGAACTCGTGCGATGATGGAAGGTGTGACTTCTGCTAAAGGGTAGAATTAGATCACTGAGTCTTTGGGAGTAATTGCTGATTTCACAGTGTCAGCTTAGGTTAGAAGGGGGGTGTGGGGCAGGGTCGCCAAGTTTATATCCTTTCTTTCCTCAGTTCTAAACTTTTACGTAGTGGATTTTGTTTTGTGAAGCATCTGCCATGTTCCACTCAGGAACAGCTACAGGAACATTTTTGTTATGGGGGAGTGTGATCATTTTGAAACATGCTTTGGCATTTTGGGTGAAGGCGTTATGGAAATGTTCCTTTACTCTAGTTTCACTAGAAAGTGGTAACAGCTAATACTGGCTTAGCGTGCTTTGGAGGGATGCTTTTGCCTACTGTTCTGCACAGTGACTGAGACACTCACCCTCCACTCTCTTATGCAAGTACCATGTTACTTCATGGAGCCAGGAAGTACCAAAGGAGCAGCCTTCTCTGCTGTGGCTCTGTCAGGAGCCCCTCATTGTATGTGACTGTAAAGAGTCAAGTTTCTATGAATTTACAGGATCCATATTTTCTTCAGCTAAACCATTCCCTCTGGACCTGTCTGTTGAAGGTAGTTTTGTTAGAATCATCATGCTGGGATATTTCACTCTTCCATAACTCCTCAAGGGCCACTTGGAGAGCAGACAGGTTTTGCAAGAAAAATTAGGCAGTGTTGCGTGCTTTTCAACTGTTTTTCATAAATGGCACTTTTCAGAGGATGCACTAACTTCAGATTACTGTCAGTTTCTTCACTGGTGGTTGGCTACTCTCTCTTGGTGTTTATGTTTAATGAGCAGGTAAAAAAACACCTCAGAGCTGTTGATTGATTTCATGGAAGAAAGGGATAGTAAAGATACTTGTTGGAGTAAGAAATCCTCAGAGACAGAGAGCACTGAAAGGTTCCATGTTATACCACCAGTTTAACTGGGCTTACTGTATTATTTAAGCTATAATAAGAAATTAGGAGCTTCTGAGCTCTGGTGTGTTTCCTCTGTGACATTTGGCAAGATACTAAAACATGTTGTTTCTCAGTTTCCTCTCTTTCTTAAAGAGGGTGAAGATCCTTTTCTTCTCTGAAGGGTGGTAGAAAGTTGAATTTAGGACTGTAGGATAATTCTCAGATCTCTGGATAGAAGGAGCAATGCTGGTTCAAGCAAGTAGGTTTGTATGCAGAAATAGAACACTTGATTTCCAAAGGAGGCAAAGCAAGCAGCACCCTGTTTTCTTAAAGTTATGGTTGCCAGAGTCCTCTTGGAATGATCTTGAGCAAATACACAATTCGCATAGACTACCCTTGAAAGTTGGCCAGGCTCCATGCTTGTGTGTCTAAATTTGGCAGCCGAATTATATTGTGTTATGGAAGGCAACCTCCTTTCGGCCAAAGTATTTTTATTTTAAATGAAGTGGCATGCAAACCTGAGGTAAACAACACAGTTCTCTGGGAGGCAACCTTTGAGCACCCTTCTCAGAGTCAACCTATTAATTTTTTGACTCTTTCCCAGTCATTTCTGAACTCAAGATGCTGTGCCTGGAATGCCACTGCTTAATTATTTTAGGCGGGTGCAACAGATGGGCAGCAATTAGTGTGAGGAATGGAGTTTCCCTTCAAAAGCTCATCGTACCAGAACACTGTTCCCATGTACAGAGACCGAAAGATGTGGTTTGAGGCACAATGCTGATGGTCAGAGAGGGGACACAAAATGCCATCTCTCAGCTAACTGTGTCTGCTCCCTGAGTACTCAGAACATTTTGGTTCTTCACAGAAATAAACAGGGATGTGTGCTTGTGGCTTAAGCTTTTTCCATGTTGGAGAAACCTGACCTACTGCTGCCTGCGTGTGAGAGAAAATTTCCTTCTTTGAGTTTAGAGTGAGTACTCACAATGCATTGGCATCCCTTAAGGGCGACGATTCAGACTCGAGGAGGCTGATTTCACCCTGGCCTTCCGTTGGCAGATGGTCCTTGAGGTGTTTTGTGCCTGAGAGGTGTCCCAGCTCCGGGGAGGTACTGGTCACGGCCCGCTGCAGTCCAGGAGAGCTCAAAGGGTCTCGCTTGGAATCGCTATTTATAGGATCCGAGATAATTGACTTTTGTCAGGTACTTTTCCACTTTGGCCCAGCTCAGACGGTGAAATATTCTGGTACTTTGCACCAGTTGTGTAGACCCAGAACTTTACTGGCATCATCCCCTTTTGGGCCATGACCCAGGTAGAGCTGTACAGGTGATCAATTTTCATTACCATTCTCCAGAGATGGGGGAAGCGAGAGATGGGTGCCTTAACTCTCTGCTCTGCTGCCTTGCCATGTGGCCCAGGAAGATCACACCAAGTACCGAGCGGCTCAAGGAGCGGGGGTTGCACCGCCACACATGGAAACCTAACAGGTTTGAAGAGAAACACAAACAGAAATAGGGAGGTAGGCAGTAACAATTATGGCCTTTAAGTTTACATGAATCTTCCTCCTCCTTTTAACTCCTTCAGAGGGCTTTTAGGTTCAGAGCTGGGTGAGGTTCATGTCTCTGATGAGAGAAGCTCAGGGCTTCTTGGTGTGTGTCCTGCAATCAGGGCCTGAAAGCGCTGTAGCTTCTCTAACGCTATCAGCCTTGTGTTGATGAGTATCATCATAAAGATTTGGCAGTACAGCCAGAGATGCTGCTAGTATGTCCTTCTGCCTGTGGCAAGAAGGGAAGGAGTGAGGTTCTGATTGTGCTGTGCTTGTGGTCAGCCAGGACTGTGGTGTGGTCAGCCTGCTAGGCACGCTCGAGGGGCACGAGAGTGAGTAGGAGTACTGGACGGTGATGCAGGATTTTGGATGCTGTTCTTCAGTGGCCGGTGGTCCAATTACTTCTCCCCTCTCCTCCTCAGAACCTACTTTGTTTATGTGGGATTAACAGCTTCCATGTAAACTGCCTTCAGATCTGGAGTGAAAAAGCGTGCAAAGTGCGGCTCTGTTTTTACAGAGGAGTGTTGCTGAACAGAAAGATGGGACCCAGATCTGCCTGTCTGGGGCCTTTTTTTCTGGAATTTAGAAAGTGGATGAGTAGGCTGACTGACGGCCAGGTGGAATGTCACAGTTCTGAGCTGCTGCCTTCTCTCACATTTCTTAACGCAAACATGCTGGCTGAGTAAATGTTCAAAGTGGTGATTTGATCCCTCAATAATTTCCTCCCGAATCTCAGTGCTGTCTGCCATCTGCCAGATTGGACCAGCGCTAGGTGTCTGTCCCCTAGAGGGGAGCCTCGTGGTTTCAGTGCGGATTTGAAAAAGCTAAGATGCTACAGAACCACAGCTCCCATGGGAGTGAGTCAGTCCCGTGTCAGAGGTTGGATACCTTCTGTCTAAGGCACTTGATATTCAGGAGTTAATTCGGAAGGAACATTTGTCTGTGTAGATCTGGAAGTTTTGGGAGCACTCAGAAGTGGTAGCTTGTCAGGAGACCTGAAAAAAATCCCCGTGCTTCCCAGCAGCACACAGTTACTGGCTGCTACTGTGAACCTTAGAGGAAGATTAACAGATGCATGTACATGTGTAGTGCCAACTCTTGAAGTTATGATTGATGGTAACTCCAATTCAGCTTTGCGTATTTTTCCATCCCCTCAGGAACCTCACAGTTCGTGTAGTGATTTTGAGCTCATACCTGCTTTTTTTTTTTTTTTATTTTTTTAATTCTGTGTGTTGAAGACACTACCGGCTCTCAGAATACATAGGAGATAAGTACTTAATATTTTAAACAACATGAAATTTTAGAAAATATAATTTCACTGCGGCCTCCTGAAAAGAAGCAGCAGGGAGTAATGGCTCTCGCTTGCCCGAAGGAGTTGGAAAACTGGAACAATCTGAGAGGCAAGAGGGATGCAACAGGCCGTTGTAAAATTAAAAATCAAGGTTCTGTCAAAATTATGGTTGAGTTTCATGTATCATTGAAACTTTCCAGAGCTGAAAGACAGGAAAGAGATTTTGTCTAACTCTGCCCTTCAGTCTGCTTGTCAGTTTTACGTGCACAGTGAGTTTTCATAGTGCCAGGGCTTTCTAGGCTCCCCAGGAGGACAGAGGCAGCATAGCCTGGGGAGTAAGGTACTGCCAGCTGACACGCAGCTGGTCTGCGCTGTATTCATAATTCTGCCACTCATCTGCTGTGTGAATTTGGGTGAGTCATTTCCTTTTGTGTTGTATGTTTCCCTCCTGCTCCTGTCTGTTTAGACTACAAACTTTTCCTATGAGAAGCTGCCTGCGCTGTATATAAAGCCTGCCTATGTGCAGCAAATAAACACAAGTGTGATGCCACCAATAAAAAGACCTTTGTAAACATGAATGAGGGAGCAGAAAAAAAACATCTAATGTGCTTTTAGGTTGTCTATTTTTAAAGACATTTTATGGAAACAATCATGGCAAGCTACTTAAAATTAGCTGTCTTTTTTCAACTAAAACAAAATCATTTTTGTAGAGAACTGATTTTCCAGATTTCCCTTTTTTACGCGCCTATGCCAAAGATATTAAACTTAAGAGAAAACTATAATTTACACCTGGTTTCTGGATGTCAGTGTTGTCTTTGTTCCTGATTTGCTTGCTGCTTGGTTTTTTTGTCCCATTTCTCATTTGTTTGGTCAGTGTTTTTTAGGGTGAGGACTTTGATTCTACTTTGATCCCTTCTCTGTCACAAAGGGATCCTGATAATGGTTGCTGCCTATGGATATCATGAAATATAATAATAATAATTTTGATACTAGATGTCTGAGAAAATGCTGGGTACACCTGTGGGATTCTGTTTCAGTGCCTAGCCTAGATATAAGATCACAGCCTGTTATTACTGTCATCTAATGGAACTCCTTCCTTAGCTTTAATAACAGGCACTGCTATACTGCAGGGGACTCTATATTTAAAACCCAATTAAGATTTGTCAACTAAAAAGGAATTTGAAAGAAACTAGTAGAGGAAGTAGAGGCTTGTACTCAAGTGTTGTGTTGATCAGGTACCCTAGACAAAGTCTTTACCTGCTGAGATTGAGGAGGTTGTGCTTAAATTGAATACCATCCTAAAAACCCCATAAAACAACAACCTCAGTGAGCACGTTTACTGATTTACTGAGATTTAACCAACTTAAAACTTAGGCTGACTGCATCTGATTCAGGTGCTTGTTTGGAACAATGTGGAATTTGGTGCTAATTCGAAAGAACTGTTTTTGCTGTCAAAAATATTTATTATTTACAGGGGTTTGACAGTGATTTTCACAGGTTATGAATGGCAGGATACATTGTATGAGTAGGCGAATATGTCCAGCACCAGAAGAAACATCTGGTGAAGAACAGCTGTGTGGGATCTACAGAAAAGACAAGGTGAAGAGAAGGATGCTCTGCATTGTCTTTTCTTTGAATGAAAAGAGAAACCAAATTTCACTATTACTTAAAGCTCCCTAGTGATAGGATTAATGATCAGATGGGTATCTGTGGAACACAAGGTTTTAGGAGGAAGATTCTTAGCAGGTGTAAACTGACATAGGTCCATGATGGTTGGTATAAGCTTGTTGATTTATACCTGGTAAGTATCGGCCTCTAATGATTTTTTGAGCACATAAATCCATTTGGTTTTTCTCCCCACACCAAACCCAATTTTTTGGATTTCATGCTGTGGAACAATTTCCAAAACACATTTTTATCTTGGAAAAATAATCTTCAGGCTTCAGTCTGGAAAAAAAAAAATCTGTATTGGTTTCCTGGGCAATTTCTCTGTTTTTGTAACTGGTTTCTATTAATGGCTTTGAGATGAATCCCAGGAATCTGAAGCTGACTGCTTTCCAGCAAAAGGGAGTGTTTAAATATAGCGCCATCCAAAGATGCTAGACGACAGGAACCACTGCGCTGTAGAGATGCCTTACGGCAAAAGACGCAGACGGAGCTCTGTGACCTGTTAGGAGGACAGTGGTGCTGGAAGAACATATATGGACATGCACACATATTAATTGATTCTGTAAGAGAGAGTCTGCTTGGATGCTGTTGTTTAAGTCCTCACTTGTGCATATCTCAGTCTCTGCTAGGCAAACTGCAAAGTTCAGTGCATTAGGCAGAAGACAAGCAACCTCTTAAGACTCCATCTAACTAAATATCTTGCAGACCTGGACATTAACATTAATTTGTGCTCCAATGCCTCTGGTGCATAGGGAGCTCGAGCTTTCCAGCTGGAGCTTGAAGACAGGAAGAAGTTGAGGAATTGCCTGCAAAGGACAGCCCCCCAAAACCACTTACTGTTCCTGGGCAACCCTCTCATTTGACCTCAGGAGCGCTTGGGTATAGCTTAGACCATTGCAGTGACTGGCGCTGTCGGGTGGTTTTGTGGACCTCACCTTTCTCTTTGCTGGAAACAGGTTGTCCCCAGGGGTATTTACTGGCTGTTGCCATGATACTGTTTTATACGTACCTACTATAAAAGGTATCAGAGGTCTGCCGTTCTCATACACTCAGCATGTGTATTCGCCTCAGTCACTGGTTTGGTGACTGCCTAACAGACTGGTGATCACCCTGGACTGCAATGAAATAAAACAAAGCAGAAAAACATGTGGCCAGACCCTCAACTTGTCATTCTGAATATGCTCTTCAGAGAAGGCAAATCAGGGGCTTTAACGTTTACAGCTGGGGAACAAACATTGTAATGCTGGGTCTGTAAGAGGTATGCGGCTTGTTACATCACCGGAATAATGACAGGCTTCACTTGACAGCCCTGTTATTGTGGTTGGGTTTCAGTTCTGTCCTTTATAGTTCACAGCTCTTGCTGCAAGTTGGATTATTTCAGGCTTGCTTATGGGATTCATTGCAGTTGAAGGATTTATTTGCAACCAAATGAAACCTCCCAGGAAACACATACTCTCTGATAATTCACGTGGTTCCGTGTGACATGACTCTCTTCCATCAGCAGGCAGCTCTGAAGGCTCCCCCTACCCACACCAAACCTTTCTTAAAAAGGGGGAGTGAATATGAGTGTGTATTTATCCATCTGAGTGTTACAAGTTGATCACCGTACTGGCATGACAAGGGGTTATTTGAGCAAGTCCTACTAGAAGATAAACGGTGCCATAGAATCATCAAATATCCCAAGTTGGAAGAGACCCATAAGGATCATCGAGTCTAACTCCTGGCTCCACACAGGAGCACTTTAACCCTGATCTGCAGTACCCCTGCATTTCTCTCTGGCTGTGCCCATGCAAAGCTCTGTTTCTGCTTTTGGCTTTGTTTTTAGCTTTGCAGGATTCTTGCTACCTTTGCCACCGTACCTATCAATTAGCACTCTTTGTTCCCAAGCTGTAGCATTCCCACTACTTTTCAGTTCTAGGAATTATCTTTGCTTCTGCTCATGAGCAGGTATGTTCTCCTTTCCTTTGATCACAGCAGCATACTTTATTTAAAGAAGATCTAAAGAAGTTGTTGGTAATAAGCATGAAGTGTTGACAAATCCTGTACATAAGGCCTTGTACCTGTAATTTGTGTCTTCGTGTCAATACAGCGTTGATCCTGGCATTCCTTTTTAATACAGTACATATATTTATAGCTGTGAAAGTGGGGCAGAAGTGACGTTCCACTCCTGCTTTCCCAGGGTTAATGGTTCTCAAAATTGCAATAAAAGGATGGAAGTGCACCTCTTGGCATCAGATCTTCTTCCCGATCTGATAATTGCTCAGTTTTTCTAGACTGGTCTTCAATTCCGATTTACTGGGAGGTCTTTCAGTGCAGCCTGATTAACAAAAATGTTAAAATGGAAGGGATCGGGAAGAGGAAACTTGCAGGCAGACACAGCTTAGCTATTACTGTTTCCCACAAGCCAATTGGTCTTGTGACCCCTGCACTGTCTTTGAGCAGGGCTTTTTTCTACCTGAGTCACCAGCATTTCATATCTGAAATATTATTGATATCTGAAATAGGGCTGACTCTGGAAAGACGGGAGCCTTTCTTCTTGCTAGCCTGATCTGTGATGAGGATGGCAAGTGCAGAGCTCCAGGAAGCACACGCACTTGTGCTGGTGCTGGAAGGTTCCCTTTCCTTGCATGGATGAAGCTGCTTTCTTTGGATAGGATTTGTGGTCCGGGTAGCTGCTCACTGCAGCATATACAGCTGTCTAAGGGATGTTTCTTGTTTTCAGAATCAATACCCAAAATACCCCTGGGAGTGAGGAAGGAGAAAGGCAGGGAACATTGGTCAGGCCAGCTTCCACGGAGGATCTAGTTAAAAGTTCAGCTCCTGACTGGCCAAAGTGCTGACACAGCTGCCCTTCCAGGATCCTTTTGGACCAGCAAAGCTCTAGGAAGATGGGGCTGACCAGAGTCTGTGCAGAGAGTGAGGAAAAGGCAAAGATCTGTGAAATAGCCTCCTGTGTTCCTTTTCTCCTCGCGTTGTGAACCCCAGAGAAGCTGTTGTTCTTTCCTTCCAGTGAGTGGTTTTCTTTAGGAGACTTCAGTGGCTTCAGCCTGAAGTTGGCTTCTTTCAGTCAGGAAATAGCCGATTCATGACAGCAGCAACCACAGCACTCTGCATCCATCCCAGAAGTCATGCAAGAAACAGCCAGTAACCTCTGCAGTGCCAAAGCTAGGAGGCAGAAAGGTGGAAAAGCAACCTGGAATTGCAGCCTGGAAGGTTCTGCCTGTGGTTGAGAGAAACCAAGGGAAGGGGTGGGTGCTGTATTTGCTGTCTGCACGATGGGAACAGCTTCTTGCCTCCCAGCCAAACATTTTCCAGACTCTGCTCTGATGACGCAGCTGAACAAAAGGCTGTCAGATTTGTGCCTTTCTTCAGGCTCCCTGGCCTGACAGAGGCAACAGGGCTTCCACTAGACTTCTGGCTCAGCAACAGGCCACCACCTCGGCTCCTGTAGACGAATATTGTCGTCGTTGCGATGCCTGAGAGTCTGGCAGCAGGTTTTCGGTTTAGGGACGTGGCGTAGGGGGAGCCTTTGCTGCCTGCAGGTGGTTGTGGAATTGGACTAATGCAAATATCTGAGGCTTGCAAAGACAAGCCTACATTTTTGTGTTAGGCTTACGATTGGACTGGA
This sequence comes from Psophia crepitans, assembly GCA_013399095.1. Classification (NCBI taxonomy): domain Eukaryota; kingdom Metazoa; phylum Chordata; class Aves; order Gruiformes; family Psophiidae; genus Psophia; species Psophia crepitans. The sequence goes on from VWZZ01000675.1 coordinate 58,331, forward strand.
CATGTGAACGTACAGGCTATTGACATAGTTCAGCTGAGGAGTGTGGGAACTTGGACTCTGGGTGACTCTGTGTCTAATTACCCACAAACTTTCCCACTTAATACAAATGAGAGTTGAAGTTTGCGGTGAAATTTTGTGGGATTCTTATCTGAATATTATTTTAGAACTTTTCACTAGAAACAAACCAGCAGTTATCTGGATCTGGTTTGGACAATGCGAAGACCTGCTGGAGTTAACAGGCTTTTTTCATGGTCAAATTGTTTAATAATAATAGCTCAAATTTCTTGGAATTTCTTTAGAAGTGTCTGGTTCTGTCTGCGGCTGGAGACAGGATCCTGGACTAGATGAAGTTCTGATCTGCTTTAGTCTGGATGTTTCCAAAGTCTCCCTTGTTGCAGAGTATAATTATTTAGATGTTTGTTTAGGTTTTGTTGTAATTACAGTGCTTGCCTCTCTCCTTCAACACAGGTCCCCCAGGGGTAGAGGAAATCTATCTTCTGGTATACTGGATGGTACAGAAAAATGCTACAAGGAAAAAAATTCAAGTAGGGCCTGTTCTAAATGGTTCAGCCAGCAGCCTGATTAAGCTGTTCCCACTACCTGTGAAGGTTGCTGCCCTCTTCGGGTTAGGCTGGTAAAGTTTCAACTGCTTAAATGGTGGCATGAGGGCATGATTTCATTCCATGCTTGGGTAGCCCTGCCATTTTAAAGAGTCTGTTCCCTCTGGACATCCTGCAGCATCTCAAGAAGCTATCCCCTAAACTGAAAAAGCCATGACTATCTGTGGTCTGCAGATGCAAACTAAGGCAATCTGAACTTGAACTGGTCGGTGAGTGTGTGCACGTATGGGTGTATGTAGATTTTCTTTTGTGAAGCAGTGTTTGGAGTTTAAGAATTTACTGCTACTTTGTCTGCTGTTTGTCATTGATTGTTTTCAGTAACTGACTGAAATACTCTGAATGTTGTGGACACTGAAGTGGGTTATATAAACACAGTTAGTTGGTACAGGCTTTAGGAACTGGTTAATGAAATTTAAGTTTTTCCCTTGAGCAAAGACTGATGAAAATTCAGTCATTGCTTGATGCTGTTGCTGTGTCTTGTTACTGCTATCAGGGCTGGTATTATGAGCAGGTAAAGGAGAAGAGCAGCAGTGTCAGGTCTTCTGTGGTTAAAGGTGCCGCAACCTGTTGGCTGTATGTCCTGGTGCCAGATAAGCAACTACGAGCTTAGTTCTTGTTATGCAGGAATGAAAGCAGAAGTTCCAAATCTGACCCAGGTTTCTGTGTTCTAGCCTCTGTGAGAGGGAAACCTGTTCCCTGCATTGCAATATTCCAGGGATTTTAGTTGCGTTCTAGGCTCTGTTGCCTGCGCCGCCCTAAGTTCCCACATACCCAGTCTTTGTCATTATTATCCTTTTGCTAAAAGAGCTGCTATTAAGCCCATGCTTACAAATCACAGGACAGAGTAAATATTGTTTTCTAGGTTGTCTTCTGAGACTTGAGCTTGAAGTAAAGCCATATGAGAAGGCAAAGATCAAAAAACCACTGAAGGCAACAGAATAAATCGAGTCTCCAGCAGACAGCTGGATGAGTGTCAAACAAAGGAAGGAACAGCTGGATCGAGTAAAGCACGAGGAAAATTAGTTCCATCCCTAGGGGGAGGGAGAAAGATTGTTTCTAGAGCTCAGAGCTGTGTGGGACCAACTTTACCCAATAAAACTTTTACATCAAAGTCAGGGGCAGATCAAAAGGTCCCAGAGGGAGGGGAAAGAGAAGAGTGGGTGTTTGTTGTAATTGTGCAGAAAGCGTTAGGGAAAGGAAGGAGGTGGAGTGTGAGTGTAGGGGGAGAGCATAGAGGGGAGGTGGGGAACTGGAAGTTATAGGTGGAGTAATTCTGCAGAATATGAGCTGCTGTCCACAACTTGTGGATGTAAATTGATGAGGTCATAGTGTTTTCCAGTTACCAAAAAAAAAAAGTGAAAAAAAAGTCTTCAACTTGTTTTTCAAGAGAGACGAAAACACGGAGAAGCTGAAGAAATGGAGCAACTAGCAAAACTCCTTCTGTGGCAGATTTTGCTTCAGCAAAGTAAGCTCCTAGCTGATCGGCATGATGTTACTTGTTTTTATTGCAGCTGCAGAGGATGGGGCTGCTGGAGGTTAGCTAGATGATTCTGAACTGTTATCTCTGTAAGATTTTGTTCACATTCCTGAGTTAGCTCTGTTTTTGTCTGTGGGGGGAGGGAATCATGGATTTCTCATGCTTTTTGCGAGGAAAGGAGAGAGAATGGAGAAGTGTTTGAGGTTGTTTAAGCAGTACTCCATTCAGCATGTTTGTGCAATCGATTTGTTCCTATCGGTTACCTTGGTCAGCAAAGTCAGAAAGCAGTAAGCTTTAATGTGAGTACAGTAAAGCTTGCATAGTTAGATTTACATGATCTGAAGTTATTTTATACTTTTGAAGAGGCAGAAACAGCTGGGGGGTGTGTGGGGGTGTGTGTGTTCAGGATGGATGAAAAAATTTAAGTAGTTTGTTGGTTGGGTTTTTTTTTTCTTTCCTGTCAGAATAAATTCACTTTTGTGTAAGGTGCAAGAAAGGGGTGAGGACAAGTCTGAGCTTACAATAACAGAATGGCTTGTACCTTTTCCTTAAGCATGGAGTTTTCAGTAAGAGCTGAAAGCAGGTTCAGGGTCCTGAGACCCTGGCCCAAAGCTGAACAGGGAAGCCCCCATAAGGCTTGGATGGCAGGAGATTTGGGGATTAATTGCAAACCCCCAACAAATCCACACCTGCAACGCTTTGGGCTCGGAGGCAGGCACCTGTGAGCGAGGACCGATTGCAGCTCTAAGAACAGTGTGGGGAGACTTCATTCAGGGTGCTGCCAGTAGGAAATGTGGAGCACAAGCTTTTAGGGGGCTGGGGACCCCCCTGCTTTTTGCAGCCCTGTTAACGAAAGGCTGTGATTAGCCACCTGAGTCTCTCAAAATTCCTCAGTACATAGATGGAGTAAGCTGAAGAGTTCTCATTCTGGTCCCTGATTAATCTAGTTGCCATGTCACCACATCATCCCCAGTTTTGCAATGCCTCAAGGCAGGGTTTAGGAATGGCAATGTATGGGACCAGTCGTAGGGACAGAAGGGTTAAAGTGGCTCAGAAAATTAGTGTATGGGGATGGGTTAAACCTGGAGAAAGAGGAGAGGCCACATACTGTATTTCAGAAGCACCAACCAGTCCAGCTACTCCCCAGTGTGGTTTAGTGTGTTGGGAGAGCTGGGGGAGCACCCAGAGCAGGAAGAGCAGGTTGGGTTGCTGCAGAGCGGTGGGGGAGCTGGGCAGAGGCAACAGTATCCCACCTAAGGATGGATGATCTCTGGCAGATTTTATTTTTTTTAAATGTGTATTTTGGAGAGATAACTGTCCATATGCCAGGCAGCCCTGGTGTTTGAGTCCTGCTATCCCCACACAAATAAGGTTATAACATAATGAGGGAAGACGGGAAGGGGAGAAGGGAGGAAATGTGTGCCGTTCCACATTTGCTGAGATGATCCCTTCTGGAGAGGAACCACACCCTCAAGTGTTAATGTCTTGCAGGGAGGAACAGCGCTGTGTTTGGAATGGCTCTACAAACTATTCTGTGGGCCTACAGCCAAGATGAAGTACACAAAGCAGAGAAGGGTTTATAAAGCTGGGCTAGTGTCTGAACTGTCTGAGAAACTTAAGGCAAATCTGTGAGGGATCCTGATTGTGCAGTGGCCAAGATGGCAATTGGTTTCGTGTACAGACAGAAGGCTTTTTCCTCTCTGCTGAGGCAGCACATTCTTGTTTTTTGCCGATTTAGGGGCATGTGCCTACCTGCACTGAGGGGTTGGAATTGCTGGGACTAGATGGTTGGTTAAGTCCTGATGTCCTTTTTGAAAGGAGAAGCCTTTGCTCTTGAGAAAGCTGTCCCAGGAAGCCTTTAAAAATAAACAAACATAGAGACTTAGATAAAAGCCCAGTTCAAAGCCTGCCTTGACCATCAGTTGGCTTTGTAAGGGAAATCTTGTTTTACTGAAAAGCTTAGTCTTGCAGTCCTAGGCCAGTAGGGGCCGGTGGTGAATGGAAGATGTCTGGGTGGAACTGTATTGCTCACTACCTCCCTTCTTTGCCTCTTCGAGATGGGCCCAGATGTTATTCCTGGCTACTGGTCCGTGGGTTTAAAAAAGTGGCTACCAGAAGAGAGCTGAGCTCATTTGTGTAGCTGTCACCTTGATGTTTCTGCATCAGAAGCCATTGTGGCCTCTTAGACACTGGGTCAGCTCCCTGAAGAGCCACTGCCATTCTCCAAAAGTATTTGGAAATAGCTTGGTAACACAGGCTGCTGTTTCTGCAATAATTGTGTAACGACTCTACAGAGACCATTAAATCCCCTGCATAAACAGTGGGATTTATGGGAGAAATAAGGAATCTGACAGATACGGATTTTGTGAAGAACATGTCCTTTGTATAGGACTAGACCATCCTCTGTGCCCCTAACGTAAAGGTGATGTCACTTCCTTTTTCAAAAGAAAAAACGAGGTTGAGACAGACCAAGAGATACTGGAGAAGGTGTGCAAAGGAATAATGAGCTGAGCTTACTCAGGCAAGCAGAGTGCCAACCTCACGGACTGTTGTTTCAACCCCCACACCTGGGGGGTTACACACTCATTTCTCCAGTGACTACTTACTTTGTCTTCTCTCCTGCCCACTGCTACAGTTTGGACCTCAGCGATGCTGTTCCAGGCAGCTTATCCTTGCCCTGCTGACATCAAGGGCAGGGCTTTTCTGGAGTTCAGCAAAAGCACTGCAGGTACAGCTGGTGTTGTCATCTCCTGTGGGGTATATAGGCCGCTTGCCACTCAGGCTACCACTGACTGGTGGTAAGAAAACTGAAGTTTTCTTTCCTGCTCTGGTAGTCTTTCATCCTCCAGTACGAGACGGGGGTTTAGTGGTTTCATTGTCATATGCATCTGCCTGTGAAGCAGACCCTTTGCCAGCAGCTATCTCCAGGAGGACAGCAGTAGTGATACTGTTCAGGCAGAACTCAAACAACTGTTTTCTGTTTGAACTGCTCCAAGGACACTGCCTGGAGAGCTCCGAGTATGTAAGATGCCTTTCAGAGCCTGAGGCTTTTACTTCTAGTTTGCCTGCAGTTTTTGTGGCTTAATTCTTTGCTTGAAAAGTGGATGGGATTCAAGAAGTAAGAGTTGGCTCTGCCTTTTACAGGAGATTAGGAAACACTTCAGCAGGCTGCTTTCCTCTTCCTATATTCTGGGACCAGCAGAATACCTCTGGGATCCTGCTGAGAGGCATGCTGAGTCCATGCAGAACATGTCAGAGGACAGCATATAGATGTCTTTTTACTGGATGGATTTTTGGGTTTGTTTTTCATGTTTTGTTTTTTTTGTGTGGGTATATCGCACAGAGAGAGGTCCAAGTGATTATCCATCACATGGAATTTAAAATTTTAAAGTGAAAGTTACAGTGAGTTCTTGTGACAACTATTAATATATTGGTGGTTTTGAAGCTCCAGGTTCTGGAGTCCTGTGATTACAAAGGTCTGAGCAAGGTGCATAAATACTCCTTGATTGTACAGTTGCAGATTGGGAAGTGTGACTCACCAAAATAACTGCTTCCAGTTTACCCCAATTCTGTAGTTCATGAACTGTCAGCTTTGCTGGGTTATGGATAGATCTCTGCCTTTGTTCAGTAGCTACCATGTTATACAAACAATAACTTTTAAAAGCATGGCTGGGGGATGTCTTGTTTGCTCTGCTTGTCTCAAATAGCAGAGCTAGGTCTCATAGCAGAGGGAGGAGACTGAAAAGAGAAACGGGCTTAATTCCTTAACTACTGCTCTATGTCCAGGTTATTGAAGGTCAGTTGTTTTAAATTCCCTTTTCTCCAGCCATACAAGAGATCAGAGACATTCCAGATTCCTTAGGCTTCTAAGTGATCTCATTTACAGCCATCTCAAATAAGTTTGAATCTTAGCCATGACCTGATGTATGTGTGCAGATTTCCAGCATTGCTGGGAAATCAGAACAATCTGTTCTTCCTTCTTGTCTTGTGGAGTTCCGATGTCTCCTGTAAAGAGTGTGCTTTCTTTCCCTTCTAGAGCTTTGCTTATTGGCAGCTATGCCGCTGTCTTTTTGATATTCGTACCTACCACTTTGTCTGAGACTACAAATGATGCCCTGGCACGCCTCAGAGCCAAAGCTTCTGTCCAGAATCTGTGTGTGCGTGTGTGCACAGACTAGCTGTGAAAAACCCTTTCCCTTCTCTGTCTTGTCTCTGGGCTGAACTCAGCACAGTGATTAACTGTGGCTTCATCTTGGGTGGGTTTCGTTCTAGTGCCTAATGTCACTGTAACGCTGGGCCGTTGAGCTTTGTGTGGCAAGTCGAAACAGCAGTATGGTAAAATGCAGGCAAGGCATCAACAGACTCTTCTCTCTTCCCAACAGCAAGCGGCATCTGATCCCTGAGGGGCAGACCTAGAGAGACCCTGGAGTCTAATTGTCAAGTAAGCAAGAGTGCTCCTGCCCTGCTTCTTAGGGAGCTGCTAGCAGAAGCTCTAACAGTGGAGGGAAACAAGCTGACAAAACCCACAAGACACAAACTTGTGTTATCTGAAAGCTGTTACATTACAGACAACTTCACCGCTTCCTTGTTTTCCAGAGAGTTGTGCTGTGTGGAGCTGCCTGAGGGCTCCAGCAGCCTCGCCTGGCAAAAGGTCCCTGTGGGTGGGATAGAGTCAGGACCTGGGTGGTCCTTACCGTGCCAGCAGGGCCAGCTAAAAGATACAGAACTCGGGCTTAGTGCTAGTGTTAGTTTAGAGCTGGACAGGCTGCTGAGCGGAGCATGCTGGAAGGCTTAGGTGGATACTTTTGTCAGTTGTTAGATTTATGATGCTGTGTTTGGGCTCAATGTTTTTTACATTAACTTGCAAGAGGAAAGGAGAAAAGTAGATGCATTCCTTTTCCTGAGCCAGGAGAGCATGTTTCTGTAGCACCAAATCAATTTGCTGTTAATGAGCAGTAATGCAAGAGACTCTGGAAGCACTGGCTGTGCAGCCAGCCAGCTCATAGACACCACTCTTAGCACGCAAATCGCTGCTCCTGTTGTGATGCTGTGTTGTTCCCTTGATAGGAAAAGGAAGGGAAGCAGAGTTTCTTCTCAGCCCGTGCACTGGGGATGTGGCTAAAATAGCCCCGGCCTGGAGTTGATTTGTTCTCTTTTTGAAATGCATAAATTCCAGGGCTGAAAAAAAAATACAGCATTTGTCTGGAGGACATTGTGCCTATGACATTAGCAGCACAAAACATCTAATGATCTTGCTGGAACCCGCTTGGCCTTGACTGGTTAGAGAGATGAATGATGTCATTGTGTTGGGAATCTGAATCGTGCTCTGAAAGCATGATGCTAGGAGACCTCCTAGACCCCTCCTACACAAAAAGCAGGAGGGACTGGACCGGAGAAATGCAGAAACAAAGGCATGAGTTCATTTCTTGCAAAGTTCTTCCTGCGTAGATCTGAGTCACATGAGTTGGAGAGAGTTGCAGTTCCATCCAGAGCAGTAAAGTGGTAACTTCACAGATGAGGAGTGTGAGCGGGAGACGTTCTGGGGGGCATGCTCCCAAAGCGAGGATGTGTTTGCCCAGCAGAGCGCTGACAACAGTGTGTGTCGTGACTGTGAAGCAGAATGGCCAAGTCCCGTCACTCCTTGTTTGACAGGTAGACTCAGCATCCTGCACAGTTAAGAATCCCCTCAATGCATTAATCCCACCATCAGTTTTAGGAGTTTGATTTGGAGTCTTGGCAACACTTGCCGAGATGGCAACACCCTTCTACTCTACAACGGTGAAATCTCACCTGGAGCACTGTGTCCAGCTCTGGAGGCCTCAGTATGGGAAAGACATAGAGCTGTTGGAGCAGGTCCAGAGGAGGCTACAAAGATGATCAGAGGGCTGGAGCACCTCTCCTATGAAGACAGGCTGAGAGTTGGGCTTGTTCAACTTGGAGAAGAAGAGACTCCAAGGAGACCTTACAGCAGCCTTTCAGGACTCAAAGGGTGCTTATAAGAAATATTAGGGCAGACTTTTTAGTAGGCCCTGCAGCGATAGGACAAGTGGTCATGGTTTTAAACTAAAAGAGGGGAGATTCAGACTATATATAAGGAAGAAATTTTTTACAATGAGGATGGTGGAACACTGGCATGGATTGCCCAGAGAGGTGGTAGATGCCCCAGCCCTGGAAACACTCGTGGTTAAGTTGGATGGCGCTCTGAGCAACCTGATCTGGTTGAAGATATCCCAGTTCATTGCAGGGGGAGCTGGGCTACATGACCTTTGAAAGTCCCTTCCAACCCAAACTATTCTATGATTCTATGAGCTGTTCTTGCCCTACTGTTTTTGCTAGTGCCTTTTTATTTATGCAGGACCAATATCAGATCCCAAGATACTACTGGTGCCTCCCTTCCCCCTGCCCACTCCTGCCTCCTTGGGTTTTGTCTTAAACAACATTTGTTAAAGAGTTTCCTCTTGAACAGAAGAGGCCTTTCAGACGGGTTTGGTGGATGATCCACTGACAGGTACCTTTTGGTGTAACATTTGAAGAGCATGGTGGAAAAAACTCTGTGGCTGTAGGTGTTATGGAATAAAGACCTGGGCTGTATGAAATTCAGTTGCAGGCTAAGTGTATCCCACAGTGCTCTTAAGTTTGCTGGGTCAGGCACTGTCTTTTGCTGGAAGTGTGCAGTGTCTGCTTTGGCATGGACCAACCGAGGTCGGAGCCTCTGGGCAGGACAATGTTAATGTTAAATAAGTATGTTAACGGAGAAGGGAGGAATAGATGGAATAATAACAGAGAGGTGGCTGCTGACTGTGAGTGTGTTGTTTTTTTTCTTCCCTTTATTGTCAGTAACATTCTTCTTTTTTCTGCTTTGACAGGTTCTGTTTATTTATATTCAGGTGAGTCATATCTTTGTAATGTGTCTGGTTTTGTTATCATGGGCAGAAATGAGAGGGACCATGATTGCATGCAGTAGGGCTTTCATCGCTAACTTCCATAGGCAGGACCCATGCATTCCCTGAACTAGTGTCTCTAAACATTGGTTAAGCTGGCGGTCAGGATTAGGAAGGGTAGGTAGGACGGTTCAAAACTGTGATCCTGATAACAGACATAATAGACATCACTTTCACGGAATAAAATCAGTGTTTTTATGTGGCTTTCTATTGTATTTCTCCATGAGAGAGCTCAATGTTGGTCTTGCAAGTTACTTTTTTTGGGGTGGAAGATGTGCAGAGGTTCTAGGACAGGTCTGAGTCCTACTCTGGAGTTTTCTTCACATGTCATTAATGTGGTAACTCTGTGTTTTGTTCTTTGCTCCTGACTCTCAGTACCAGCTGATGCCTCAAACCCAAACAGTGTTGTAGTGTCAGTGTTAAATATCAGTGCTACACGGGGGTCACAGGCTGTCCTGCCCTGCAAGAGTTACCGCATAGTGTGGACCCAGGATCGTCTGAATGACCGCCAGCGTGTAGTCCACTGGGATGTGTACAGCAACTACTATGGAGATAACAAGATGGAGAGGCTGTGTGACATGTACTCAGCTGGAGATCAGCGTGTGTACAGCTCCTACAACCAGGGGAGGATATTCATGCCCCAGAATGCATTTACAGATGGCAACTTCTCCTTGGTGATCAAAGGTACTGAACAGCATCTTTTCTGCCTGTGCTATATGCGGGATGGAGGATTCCTTACTAAATTAACTGTGTTTTTCAGTGAAAATTACTTTTCTGCAGTATGTTTTCTACAAATAAGTATCAGTCTCATGAGGTTAATGAGGTTCTCTGAAGCACAAGCAATAGTGTTTTATTTCCTTTTGAAACCCTCCCATTTTAAAAGAGTATTGGCAACAACTCATTGCCTGAAAGTCACTTGGGCTTCTTGTGGACATTTAACGCTAGGTCAGTTCCTGAACAATAAATCCAAGACAGTAATTCTTTCTGTGTCTGCTCTTAGCTATACTTAAATTGGCTTTCTCTTTCCATCTGTTAATATAAATACATCCTACACATGAGTAAATAAACCGAAAAAAAATTATTATACTAGGTGTGATGATTCTTTGTTTAGCCCACCCTGGTGGTAAGGGTGGATTAGAACCAAGTTGTATAAAGGCCTTCTCATGTCCATACAGGCATTTGGCAAACAGTATAAATGACAAAAGTAATCATTGTCTCAGCATAAAAAATTCACCTTCCCCTCTTTTCCTTGTACTAGATGTTGCAGAGAGTGATGAAGGCACGTATTCTTGCAATCTTCACCATCACTACTGCCACTTATACGAAACTGTGAAAATCCAACTAACTATCACCAAGAAAGGTAGGTGTGGCAGGCGGCTTGGTGTTGCCTTTTGCAAGGGATCTGGTCTGGCAACTGGTGTCCAGTGGCCACCAGGACTCTGTTGAATTCATGGTGGGGGGGCGTTGCATGCTGATTCGTGATAGGCCTCGTGCTGTTCTGCTACTGTCAGAGAGGAGCAGCGTGGGTGCAGAGTTTTGGCCATGCCTTCTCAGCTGCAGGTTCAGGGTGCAGATGCCAGATGAGGCTTGGAAAGTATTAGGAGATAGTGGTGCTCACTATGCTGTTTGCTATCAGATTCCCTGAGTTTCAGAAATTTTACTCAATGTGTGTATTTCTGAACCTCTCTCCTTTGTTGTGCCAACGGATGCATGGAGCCTGTTAAGTTAAATGTTTATTCTAGGCAGCCCAATTAGCTAACTGTCCTGTTACTGCTCCAGCAGTAGAACATCCCTAGCAACAATCCGTCATCGGTCAGGTTAGCCACAAAGATCTGCCTTGTACATTGGTTGGTGAGTTTAAACTACAGGCTTCTCAGTGTAAAAGCCACTTCAAGTTACCACACCTTAACTCCAGCTCTAAAAGCAAACTTGTAAGGGCTGTTGGCAGCTGCCGTGTGTGCCACCCGTACCACACATGCATCACTACCATGTCATTTAAATCGACCTTGGTACAGTGCACTAGTGAAGCTGCTGGGGCTGATTGTGCTGGGAAGCTGTTGGAGGGTGGGTAGGACAGTTGAGAAGTGCATCTGTGCTGCTGCTGTTCTCACAGCTTCTAAGCAGTGAAAACACCCTGGCAGGCTTGAGAGCCCCAATCTGCTCGTCTGTGTTTTGATTCTTCTGCTATTCCTTTTCAAGAACAAAATACAAAACAGTGCTTCTTGAACTCCTCCAGTAATTAGGGCATTTGTGGGTAGAAAAGCATTTCCTGCTCGGAGAATTGGGATACAGTATATTGAAGATGAAATCTGTTGTTCTTGTTCCATTCTTAGTCTGCAGAGAGAATATACTTCCTGCTTTCTGAGGCAAGAGATTAACTCTCGGTTACAAGGGAAAGAAAGTGGTCTTGGTTAATGCGCTGGCCAAGGGTGTAGAAGATAAAGGTGCATTTCTGTACGATCTGATGAAGTAAGTGTGAACAAGGCACACTACCCCTGTAGCACTTTGAGATCTTTGGAGGGGATGTGTTATAGGATTGCAGGGTCTGAGAGCAATCTTAGGTGTGTCTGGGTGTCCTTAAGCGTAGGACAAGTATGTAGGGATCCACGTACTGAGGTTGCACAACGTGTATTGTTTCCTCCACAGCTGAGGATGCGAGCCAGTACTGGGATGGGGAGAAGCCTGTGATTGTTGCCCTAGAAGGCAGCACGGTGATGCTCCCCTGTGTGAACCATAACCACATCTGGACCGAACGGCACAGCGAAGAGGAACAACAAGTGGTCCACTGGGACAGGCAGCCCCCAGGGGTTCCTCACGACCGGGCTGACCGCCTCATTGATCTGTATGCCTCTGGCGAGCGCCGTTCTTATGGACCTCTCTTCATTCGTCAGAAGATGAACATCACTGACACAGCCTTTGCCCTGGGTGACTTTTCCCTGCGGATTTCAGAGCTGGAAAGCGCAGATGAAGGCACTTACTCCTGCCACCTGCACCATCACTACTGTGGCCTGCACGAGCGCAGGATCTACCAAGTCTTTGTGACGGAACCAGTGAGAGAGAAGAAGGTGGTGAACCTCACAACTCACAACATTGCCCCAGCCATAGGTAAGTGGCGTCTGGAAGTGGTTCCCCTGACTGAGGAAGAGATAATACCTACAGTTGCACCTTTGAGCTCTAAAGAGCTCAGTAAGCCATGGGACAGGAATATGACATGTTACTGCTCATCATCACCTCAGGAGCCTTTGCTCCAAGTGCCAAAATGTCCCTGCCTTTTCTGTCCTTCCGTGGTGGTCTGCAGGGATCACTTAGTGCCAGCAGGAGGGAACATGGTCAAGGCAAACCTCTGCGCTGCAGAAGTACCATAGACACCACTGAAGTGAAGGTGCCACTTAGAGCAGCACTGAGGTTTCCTCTGTGAAGGTTTCTCACAGTTGAGCCAGGGGCTGTTCCTGCCCTCAGAAGAGTAGACAAGGTCTTGCCTCCGTCGCTGCCAGTGTATGGCTCTGGTGTTCCTGAGCTATTTCCACTACACTGGTACACCTGGAGCCTCATACTCAGCGATACTGGTGAGGATCCTGTAGAGCTGCTTTAACACTGTGCTGCACCAGCAGTGGAGTGTCCCACCCATCAGGGTTAATTACCTTGCTTGCAGCTGCTGTAGTGACATCATGTCCAGCTTCTGTTTTCTTTGCTCCAGGGCAAGTCTTCAGCCTGTTCTGTTCTGCAGTGCTGACATGCCCTGAGGCAAACAAGCTGTTTTTCTAACAGGCTCCCTTTCCTTTTGCTTTGGTGGAACAGGAGAAGGTGTGGGGCAGGGGTGGGTTTTGCTGTGCCTTTGCTGTCACAGCATGCCACTATTCTCACCAGTGTAGATCATGAGTGTTACTCTCCCCTTTGCACGGGGCTGTGCAAGGTGCCAGACGGTGCAGAATTAAGCACCAGAAATTTTCCTCCACCCTTCAGCTTTTTTTTTGTGTGTGTCTTAAACCAATTTTCACATTTTCCACTGCAGTGAGCTATCATCTGACAGCCTGTCCAAACTCAAAACCATCATGCTTAGTTCAGGCAGAAAAACAAAATGAAAATCCCAAGTTTAATATTTTTTTTAAAGTCTTTTGGGTATAGTTCCTTATTAACATTTTAAAATATTCATTGTGGTTTAATATTTATTGGCTGCTTAATACAGAATTTTGACATGCTTCATACATTTTTAAACAGGTCTATTCTTCTCTAGCAATTGGCCTTTTCAAGTCACAGAAACCTAAACCTCCCTGCTGGGAGTAAGGTTGTTGTCCAGAAAACCCAGGCACCAGTGAAGAGAGGTGACTGTTGGGGCTGAGCTGACATGGAGGCCAGGACATAAAATATCAGCCACCTTGCCTGCGGCCCTCTTGCTGCCCTTGAGCCCTATCCAGATCACACTGTACAGATGGAAACTGGATCTTGTTTTCACAGTTGCCCACCCAGGAATTTATTTGTCTCTTTTTCTGAATGTTGTCCTGGTTGTTGCTGAATAGTTACCTTACCTGCCTAGAAGGTAGACAGAACCTACAAGTTATTTAACCTGCCAGGAATGTCGTAGTTTGGCAGTAGTACCCTCGGTGCTGGAGGAACTCACCTTCCTGAGAAAAGTCACTTCCACTATCAAAACGAACAGCCTTAGAAGAGCTTTGTCCCCTACGCTCAGCTGGTCTGAGAGCACCACACACAAAAATGTGCTGACTTGATGGGAATGTGAAAGAAGCTGAGACATCCGGAGTGCCTTTTTCAAACCCACGGCTGATGAGGAGCCTTCTGGGACCTGCCCTGTTTGTGTATAGCTGGAAAGGCTGAGATATTGCCCTGCTCTATGAAAAACTGTATAGAACTCTTCTGGGGATAGAACATAAAGCCAAAACAAAATATCAGGAGATAACAAAAGCAAAGCAGTGAGGTTTTTCAGCAAGCGGCTATAGTTTCTGGCGTAGCTCCAAGGCCCAGAGCCATTTCCAGACAGGAAACTTCATCCTGTTTTGAATATAAGCATGAGCTCAACTCTGCTCTCAGTCTCAGCAGTATAAAGCCATGTATGTGTACTAATTCTGTGCATTTTTACTCTGCGTTTGCTTTGGAGCAAGCGATCGAAGAATGACATCTGTTGTGTCTCATGCTTATTGCTAAGCTATTCTCAATCCTTTGCCAGCCTTGAAAAGAAAACGGGCCACGTACCCAGCATTTGTGAGCTCCCTTGGTAGAGAGCTCTCTCTTTTTCCCAGCAGAAAAATCTGACCCTTGACGCTTTGGTAAAGCAATGTAAAGGCATGGCTGTTCTAACTTTCCCCCCCCCCAACATTAAAACTTATTTTCCAGTAGTTAAACCAGATCACAGGAGTGAATTTGAGGCAGACAAGCAAGCCATGGTGCAGCACATTGAAAGGTCAGATCTTGGTTACAGAACAAGCCTTCATCACCTCAGCTTAAATTCTGATGTAATACTAGGATGAGCAGGAGAGTCTGTTACCTTGGTCATAGTATTTTAGGTGCTGCCATTCATCTGCTGGGTGTGACTGAATCCATGGTTTCTCTGTACCTCAGTTTCCTCAGTTCTTGAATGGGATATATATTCTACTGCCTTCCTGCTGATGTGCTTTAAGTCCAGCAGTGATGCTTTGTCTAAACAGTAGTATGACAAGTATTTTTAGTATTACTTGATTGAATAAGTCAAGGAGACCCAAAGTTACTGAATCTTTGTTTCCACTGTCTGTTGTTACAGTGATCTCTCCAATGTTGACTGAATTTGAACTCTGCTCCTACCCTATCTTGCAGTATTGTGGGAAAGCAAAAAGCCAGGAATAGAAGGCATTTATGTTTGACTTCTGGCTCAACAGCTGCTCCAGTGGCTACCATCTCATTATGGTGCTGCTGAAGAAGCCCTTTGTGATCCAGAGATTTGTTAAAGTAGAACTGTCACGTATACCATTTGCAGCTTTGCGAGTGGGTTTTTTGGTTTGGTATTTTTTAGCTTAGCAGTGCTGAAAAACACATGCTAATTTTCAGCACTATAGCCAGCAAGCACACAGCACCTAGCAATGCCAGGAAAACCTGGAGCGTTGCTGGCATGGAGGGCTGGGCTACCAGAACAGAGCGTATGCTAAAACCCCTTGATTTTCTAGGGCTGCTGTTAGTGTTAGCGAATTATCATCTCTGTTTGCAAAGTGTTTATTTCAATCCACTATCATGTTATTTGATTTTATTGTTGGTGAGTTGGTGTTTTTAAATGCTGGAAACAGACTACTCAACACACTGGAACCAGTAACTCTGCCAGCAGTTCCAAAAATGTCAACATTTCTCACATTAGAATACATCTTTCAAATGGTGCCGTGGCTTTTGGGGTATTCCCCCCATCTTTCCCCTTATTCTCCCTGACTAATTGACTGGATTAAACTCCTAGGGGAACGGTAGGCCAGAGCTCCGTACTGGTTCTCACCTGGTGCTCTGTCAGTGTTCCCTGTGAGGGGGAGAAGGTGTCATTTGCAGCTCTGCTTTGAGGAGAAAAGCCTCCCCCAGCACAAGTGCCTCTTATGGGTTTGCTGCCTGTGCCTGGGCTGGATTTGTCCGCTCCTCTGACTAGTGCAAGCAGAGAAGTCGCTTCCTCTTTATGTGTGTAAAACATTGACCTATTTATTCGAGATCTACAGAAATGTTCCACGTAAGAGTTTTGAGTTACCCTTCCCTGTGCTGCGGAACTGAAATGCTGCTGCACCCACAAATGGAATGGAATCTTGGCTTTTCTTTGTGGGCTTTTATTTTATTTATTTTATTGATTTTAATTTTATTTAAAAGGAAACTCATTCTTTGGCATTGAAAATTCCTCCCACTCTGTAAATTATAACCCTTGGCAGGGAGGGGCAGCTTCATACTTTAGCTGTCTGGAGCCGAAGCAACGTGGTGCGTGTGCTGTAAGGGACCCAGAGGAGGGTTGTGTTACCCTGCAGGAAAGGCTCGGGGCTGTCTAGCGTGGCTTCTTTCTGCACTTCCCCTCTGCAGTAAACAAGAACACACTGGACAGCCAGGCAGCAGCAAGGGAACGTGCAATAGTCACTGTTAATACTTCATGCTCCTGGGAAGTATAATGGTCTTGTGAAGAGCACAGGCAACTTCCATCTGACAGAGGTGCAGTACGTTGTAAATTAGGCAGCTGTTTGCCCTTCACTTCATGAAGTTCAGAAGAGTTTCTCACTGAACATGTGGGCCCACGTGTGAATGTGCTTTGCTTTGGACGCCAATTACAATTATCAGCCTGATCTCCTTTTCCTCTGCTGTCAGATCCAAATGTTGTCAGGGGCCACAACGTAATAAATGTCATCATCCCTGAGAGCCGGGTGCACTTCTTCCAGCAGCTGGGCTACATCCTGGCAACTCTGCTCCTCTTCATTGTCCTCCTCATCATTGTTGTCCTCATCACCCGCAAGCGCCGGCAGAGAGGTAAGTGCTGGAAGAGACCGGCCCTGTAGTGCTTGTAGGGATATCTCGTGATGGGAGAGCTGATTCTGCACATAATTACTGCAAAGCATGATGCTGAAGGCAGTGATCCTCTTCTGGAAAGCCAGCAACCTACGAAGTGGGGAGTCTTTGCAGGTGCTGATGCCAAGAGAGATTCATTAGCGTGGTCCAAAAAATTTCAGGCCTTGATTTGCTGAGTTGCTCTGTTAGAGAGAAGAAAATTACAACCGCCAGATGGTTGCTCTTTACAAGTGGAATTTATTTAGAGCACAAGGCCCACATGATTCCTTTGGGAACTAAGATGTAGAAGTCCTTGCTGGACTCCCTGTGCCACATAACTCTGTGTAATTAGATAATGGACACAGAGATCTTTTGGTGATTTCTACACAAATAGTTTCGGATGCCACAAAAAAAGCAAATACCAGGGAATATCTGTGTGTTCTTTGCAGTACCACGTTGATCCTTATTTACATGTCTGGGCATTAGCACCAACGCAAAGTGGGGCTTATCTCCACTGACTTGAGTGGAATGACTTTGCCATCACAGAGGGGATGGACTCCTGGCCCTGGTCTTTGAATGGAAAAGAGGAGCCTGAAATCATCGCTCCTTGCAGGGTGGGGTGAGACAGGAGTGTAGATACCTGGCGTAGGGGAGGTTGATGAAACCCAGGTCTGTAGCATGTGGTGAATGCAGGCCTACGCAATGAGCTGGGGATGGGCTAGTGCAGCACCAGCACACAGATGTGTGGTTGATATTTCTGTAATAAAGGAGAGGTGGAAAGAAATGAAGTATGGCAATTGCTGTAGCTTCTCGTGGCTGGTCATCCATAGATGTGGGAAGACCACTGGAAAGCTGGTGAATAAAGGAAAGGGAAGCTCTCTGTGGCAGTGGGACACACATGGATTCTTGTGTGTTGGAGGGATTGTGAAAGTGGTCATTGTAAGCATCCCAGTAAAGAGCACTGTGACTAAGCACTGGGTGTTACTGTTATCTGGGGGGTGACTGGACTGGATGCGACTGCTCAGTCTGTTTCTTCTCCCTGTTTAGGTTATGAATACAATGTGAAGAAATACGGAGAGTAAGTATCATTAAGGGGTCTACTATCTATGATTAGAATACATAAAAATGAACTTATGGGTCCCAACCCTCAGCTGTCATTAAGAGCCTAAACCAGCTGAGGATCTGGTTAGTAGGAGTAAATGTTAAGCCAGGTAAAGCATAGGCTGTTTGATGGGGTTTATTCATTGCTTTGCACCAATTCTTTTGCAGCTTTATGCTGCAAAAGTCATTATTAGTGTAATGTTCCCAGGAATATACACTTGCACAATGATTGCATATCAGGGAGCAACTTCCATGCTGTCAAATTCTGAAAGGAGGGTATGGTCTATAGGGCTGATTTGGCAGTTGCATTTCCTCTTGTTATACTTGGGGAACTGATCCACAGATCACGTTTCTGTGTGATGTCGTTAGGAGTTGGTGATAAAGGGTTAATGCACAGATCTACTGTAAAACCTACTGTGAGGTGGGGGCCAAGATTGGGTAGCTGAGTTCCTTTGAGTCTAGAGAATGAAATCTATGGATTTTTTCACCTTTTCTCCAGATACATAGCAAGTAAACACTGTAAATTAAATTTTCTAAAGTAGCATTAGAAAAACTATTGTGAACAAGTGTGAAAGGAGCCAGTTGTTAAAGGACGTGACAATACCATTTTTCACTTATTCCTTTTCAGGAAGGATGTAAATCTTAAGGAATTTACAGTGGACACAACAGATCTGACTCAATACAGAAGTGAAGACATCAGGCTGGGTATGCATCAGCTAGCAGCCATTCTTCACACCAGGTCAAAACTTGTTGTAACTGAGGATTTTCTAATGGCATTTGGATGCCCGTTTTGAAATTATTAACCTCTTGATTTTAAATGGCAACTGTGAGAATCTCAACCTGTAAGTGCAAGCAGGGGGACTGTGGCTGGAGAAGGCAGTCCTGAATTTTGAGTTTAATGAGAGGCTGATTGGATGGGGTTGGTCAGTAACAAAGTGCAGCTTCTTTTGCTTCACCTGGAGTTTTTGGGGTTCTTTGACATGCAGCTGAAAGCCAGACTCAGGTGAAAGCAAAACAATGTGGAATGAGATCAAGATATCATCTAGGGAAGAGGATTCCTTGGAATTAAGCAGTTTTTGTAGGGAAGAGGATCAAGAAGGCAATTATCTAGAATCTCCTGTCCAAGAAGCTGAACACATTTGTAGATATGAATATTGTCATTCTGCAGTACATAAAAACTAGCTCAGAGTGAGAACTCTGGAGAAAAAAAATTAAGATCATTCTTTAGTACTAACCTTATTATTTCTCTTGAAAGTTGATATGAACTGTAGTTAACTGAAGTGGGGATAAAAAGAAGTCATGAGTTAGCTGAGTTCTTTGCCTCCACCTTCTGTTGAAGCTAGTTTGGTTTAACTTGCTACAGTTTCATCCTCTCTGGATGTCAGATTGTTTAGCGAACAGTTGAGCCTAATTGATAGCAATTAGGACAAATAAACTTGGGGAACATGATAGGAAGAAAATTTGCAACAGAGGTTGTAGAATACAAAAGATAGAAAATATAAAAAGCTTTGGAACTCATGGTAAATGAAGCTGAAGGAAGCTAATCTCGCTGGTGATCTGTGAAAGTATTTTTGTTGGGATATGTAGGACTGACTCAAGGATCTTACACGTTCTTGAAGATGGATGCTGCTCCTTACGAGAGCTTGAATGTGCAGCCTTGAGTTTATTGTGTCAGTAATTGATCAGACCTGTCTTCTTCCTTGGGGTGGGTTGTCTGTATAGCAAAATTGATCCTCTTGCCATGATGCCAAGTTCATACCTCCTGCAACTTGCTGTATGTCAGTGAATGTGCTGATAAACCAGGCCTTTTTTTTTTTCACATAGACTTTCCCCCTCTGTGCATTCCCTGTAAAGGTACAACCTTTAAAAGAACAAGCTGACAAGCGTTAGGGCCCAAGCTACAGAATTGCTGTAAGGGCCCCAGTAAACAAGAGGCAGACAGAAAAAAGTAAAGGACAAAGGAATTGCAGAGGGTGGGTTGCAAGTCAGGACAGCAGCAAGTACAAATTCTTCTCTGTGTGTCTCAGGAGAGCTCCCCTGTGAGCGAATTCTTTGAATAACTGCATCAGTCACCTTCAGGTGACCTTTGCATAGATAATCCAGAGCTTGCTGGAAGAATCTGTGGTACCTATGAGGAGCAGGAAACTGAAGTATGCATAACTGATTACTGCCAGGGGCAAAAATTAAGTGGTAGCAGCTTTCCTTTTCCTGCTGAGTGGCTGAGTAACACCACGAGTTACTGCTGGAGACCTGGAGATGCCAGGCCTAGAGTACTTCAAGGAAGGACTGATTGCATCTGCCGTGCCTGCCTGTAAAGCTCTGTTTGTTTTTAATGTTCTAATGGCTGTCTGAATTATACTCCTCCCTTACACAGATTACAAAAACAACATCCTGAAGGAGAAGGCTGAGCAAGCCAGAAGCTTCCCAGCAAAGAACATTGATTTAGACAAAGGTAATAATGACCTGCTTCCCCCTAATTGGTGGCTGTAGGAACCTGCTGATGGGTTGAAGGAGGGAGGAGGGAAGAACGCAGTTTAGCAGCAAGCTGACCAAGCCACAGCTGAATGAGGAATGATAAACATCATGACAAATGACAGCAGGAATGAGAAGCTAGTTCCCTTCCTACCCTTTCATCATGGAGCCACAAGATGCAAGTAGTGATTAGGCTTTTAAAAACTTTTGGCATGGCACAAATAGAATTTTTCTTTATTGGAAAAAGAATGCCTTGCAGGGCTGGAATAGTGCATTCTGTGCTGTAACCTCAGAGGGAGATATATCTCAAAAATGTCCTGGCATGGTGTTTGAGGAGAAAACACTGTGCAGAAGAGAGTGTTTTGAGTTGAATTAATTTATGGGTAATGGCAGTCACTTACTTCATCCAGCAAAAGCAAACAACTCTCCTTCCCTAGGGGCTGAATCTCCTTTCGCTTATCCAGTATTAATCCTGAGTGTTACGCCGAAGTTTGTAGAGTCACACTTATGTCAAGCAGTGCTTGTAAGAAGTTGTTAGGTTGCATGACTCCTTTTATATGAATTTAGAATATAATAAATGTGACTGAAATGATATCATGAAGGTGATGGTCTGGAGAGCCTTAGACCTGCTGTCCATGATGGAGTTCTCATCATATTTTTGTCCATGTTCTGCAGAGATGATCTGTGCAATGGTTTATACACAGTATATCTCACTGTGGGATTTAGAGGATGTTGGCAACATGGTTGACTGCAACTGGTCACTTGTCACTGTATAGCTAAGTTTGTACTACATGTGCTTTTTTTGGATGGTTTGAAATCTCTCTTCAGATACTGACCTCCATTTCAATTTGCTTTCAGATTTCAGGAAGGAATATTGTAAATGAAGACATTCCCAAGCTACTGGCTGGACCAGAAGCTTCAATCAAAGATAAATAAATGGAAGAGAGATGCCTTTTCTTAATATCACGTCTCTCCAGTTACCATAGATAGATTTTTTTTTTTCCTTTTTTTTTTTCACATAGACTTTCTCCCCACTAAGCACAATGGTATTTGCAAATGCTTCTTGAAAGAGTTAGACCATCTGTCTTGTGTGCACTTCTGATGGGTTTGGGTTGCCTTTTCCTCTGTTCTCCCCGTCCTCTATTCCCCTTTTCTTTCTTGATATTATTGTTGGTTTTATGCATCAATGTCTTTTATGAGCTGAATCAGCAGACCTTTTGCTTTGATGTTACCGCTTTAAATAAACCAACCTGCATCACTAATCTTGAGCCATCATTATATCAGGCATTTTTCCATGTAGTGCATTCATCAGAAAAATAATAGCAAAGCCTGATTGTGATCTCTCATAGGTTGACATAAATCAGGAGGAGCAGTATTGTCACATAGCACTTTACATATTCCAGGTGAAGTACAAAGGGTACACCCCTTCACAGATGACAATGGAAATACCTCATTTTGTGAATGGGGAAATGTCAATATCCTCTATTTACAAGGGAAAGGGTGGCGCAGAAATGACCAAGGGTAGGGTTGGGATCAGCTCCGAAGAGCTCTGGAAGCCTGACTCTGTATTTCTCCCTCTAAGCTTGTTTGTTGATTTGTTTTTGTTTCAGTGCAGACCAAATCAAATTTGGCATGAGCACTTTCAGCTGAAGTTGTTGGAGTTACAGTGCTGTAATACCAGTCTCAGTTAGATCAGAACCAGAAATATTATGGAGAGGGCTAAACTCCTGTGTGGAATCTGGAATGTGATTTTCCTGCAGCCCTTGGGTGGATCCGGGCCACACAGAGCTTGTGTGCACATCAAACCACAGGTATGATTACAGCACAGGGAGACAGATTGTTAAAGGGACAGCTGCTCACGAGCAGACCATGAGGGACAAGAGTAACAACACACTCTGCTAAACAGCCTGTCAGGAATTTCCTGGGCCAGGGACTCAGAAGGGTTGTTGAGGAGGGAGATGTGTCCATTCTTGTGGATTCTGGCATTGTTTTGGGGAGTGGATACCTAGAGAGTGGGGCTGTGGGCTGAAAGGGACTTCTACCTGTGAACAGCATGTCAGATGGGATGGCCAGAAATTGGAAGTCAGTAATTCAGTGTTGTAATCAAAGGAAGTTAAGACATCAGGAAAGCCAGAGAATATTAACACAGCTCCTCTGACTACTTGGGATATTCTGTGGCACCGTTCCCAAACCGGGCACAGAAGAAAAGGCCTTTCCTACTGTTGTGAGCGTGATGGCAGTGGCTTGTGTTCTTGTGCAAGGGTGAAGGCAGTCAAGGATTGCCAGCCTACTCTTTGGTGTTCTGAAGAAAATGGCAGAGGGAGGGATTGCGTGTGGACTTGGTGACTGAATGGAACTGGGACAGGGTCTCCAGGATGTTGTGAGTGGTAGAAGTATGAAGAGGAGCTTGTGTGGAACTACTGTGAGGGTGAGGGAGGATGTGAGGGTGATGGTGTGGTTTCAGTAGTGCTCTGCTTGCAACTCATATCTCAGCTTGGATTTTTTCCTGGGGGTGGAGAATTCTGAGGTCTTTGCAAGTGATGAAGTAGCTGTGGTCCAAGGAAAGCATCTACCAGCTAAACAATTGGGACTGTGACCTGCTGCCTAGTATGGTATGTGTCTTGGCTGTTGTTGTAGCTGCCGTCGCCACTTATCCAGGAACACGTCAGTGCGTTCTAATAGGGGCACAGGTTTGGTCAAACCAGAAAGAGATGTCATGGCTGGGTGAAGCTGCTCACTGCAGGAGCATGTACACTGTAAGGGTCCGGCGCTGTTTGGAGGCTATCCAGTTCTGTGGGCCCCCCTAGTGTAGAAGTCAGTGTCAAGTCCCATACCTGCCCCTTCCACCCCTACCAACTTGGGTGCCTTGTCTGACTGATGACAATGTTCTTAGGCATCTAAATCCCATTTCAGACCCGCTCTACCTCCTTCCACAACCACCACTGATCCCTGCTGTTGTGTGACAGGACTTAGTAAGACTCTGAGCACCTCAGAGGTGTATGATACTGGGTGTGATGGTTACTACTTACACTGGAGCTGAGCTCAGCTCCCTAGCTCTGCCGGGAGTGTGGTGGGTCAGGCCTCCTGTGTACCAGAAGGAACTGTAGTGTGTGTTCAGAAGCTGGGACGTCATTACTTCAATGCATGTTTCTTCTAGGAGTGGAAAATGGACCATGTCGATTTTTATAGGTATTAATATTTCTCTCTGTTAGTGACACTGTGGTAAAGGATATACTGGGGAGCCTTATTTTTAATGCCTTCAAATATTAAAAATATTAATAGTAGAATATTAACAACTAGTGGAGAGGAGGGTCTGGGGTTGGGCCCAGGTCCCTATTTGCCTGCCCTTCCCCCAAAGCAGACAGCCGTTCTTTGGCTGGACCCGATTGAAAGCCAAGCTGCATTCCTGCAGGTGCATAAGACTGCACTGGCTATTCCATCAGGGTGGCACAGTCTCAAATAATTGTCATTAATGTCTCTCTCCCTCCCTTTCATGTCTGTGAGTCAAAGGTTGGAGATCTTTACTTGCCAGTTCAAATTGCTTAGCACAGCTCGTAGAGGCACCAGCTCTAAGTGGGGTTACTCATAAACTCCAGAGGCGTTTAAATATTTTATTTGACTTCTAGGCTGCAAAATAGCTTAAGGGGGAGGAAAAAAAAAGAATATGTTCCCTGAAACAAGCACTAGGAAGAGCTTTACGAGTTCCTCATCCTTGCTTTGATCACCAGTTTGAATTTGGTAATGGTCAGCCGTGCCGGTATAACCCTAGACTGATCAAGACGGGAGTCCAAGTGGAGATTATGGCCCTTTTGTCTTCAGGAGAGGCATGTGTTGTGTGATTGGGCTGATGATCAGAACAGTGGTTTTCAAAAGCAGCCTGCCACATCCAGTATGTAATTTAGGATGTTAAAATTCTGGCTGAAAGAGATCCAGGCAAGGCTGCTGGATAACCAGTTGTGTTTTCAAACTGTGAGGAAAAAAAAAAGAGAAAGAAAACTGAATGCTAAACTGCAGAGTTTTGTTATTTCTTAATACAGAGGAGTTATCAAAGGCTGTTTGCCCTTAAGTGCTGGTGAGAAGCCATTTAGGTCTTTTACGTATGCACTTTGTATTCTGTCGGTCTGTGGCAGCAGCAGGAAGTCTGTGTAGCTGGTCTTGCACGTGAAAATCAGAAGGCTCGACCTGTAGGTAACCACTAGGCTGGGGGCAGGACCGCTGTTCTCTGCTCCCGCTCTGCCGTACACTCAGCGCAGTTCTAGGCAGGTTGGTTTTCTCTCAGCTTTTCTTTCCCTGATGCGGGACAGTGACTTGACTCTCATGGAGAGAATTTTTTAAGTGTGTAGCACTTTGGTAAATGAGCTTTGCCCGAGTTACTCAAAGCAGTGTTCTCACTGCACTAACGGAATGTTGCATCGCGAGAGACTTCTGTACCTTTGCAGGCTCTTGGCAGGTTTTGCCTCATTATAGTCTCCTTGGTTTCCCAAGACATGCATTTTATGATCAGTTAGTTAAAATAATAAATAACCCTGAATATTTTTATACCAATTATTTCTCAGTGAGTACTCGAGCTCAATGAGGGCAGAGAAATGAAAGTCTGTTTTAGGGTAATGTGTGGAATGTAAGCCCCTGTTGTGGAACAAGGAAAGAGTGTATGGCAGTGACCTTAAAAGGGGTTAAAACTGAGACTAGAACTAGAGCTCCCTCTTTTCAGCTCTGTGCATGTTCTACTTCTTCTCAAGACTGAGAAGAGGACTTGTTCATAAAGCTTGGGGTTTTTTCTTTGTTGTAACAGAATTAATTTTCATTATTGTTGTTACTTAACTTTCACCATTTATCGTTATTTTGTAACTCTCCTACCATTTAAGAAATAAAGGAGAATATAATGGAGCTTCAAGTTAAGGTTGATTTTATTTCTTGCTCGTTGGAGATGCTGTCTAAGCCATTAGCCAGCATTAGCTAATTCTTCCCAATAGCTGTGCAGTGTGTTTCATCTCGGAGCATCCTAAAGTGCTTGACAAAGTGCAGATTGGCTGCAATAAGTTATTCCAGTGATTTCAGCATGGTTTCCACATGGGACATCATCATTTGACTTGGTCATGGGGCCCACAGACAAATTTTAGCTCTCCAAAAGTGTTGTGTAACGAACAGACCTGCAGCTGTAGATGGAGTTCAAACCATCTATCAGAGATGAAGGCTGGCAGCTCCTTCGTAATACATAATTCTGCAGGTCCAGAAGGGAAGATAACATATCCTGCTGGAATAATTAACTGCACAGTTTTATACTTTGCTCCCAGCCTACATTCCTCTTTTCCTTGCAGAACTAACACCTTGCAAAGTTCCTGCTGCACATTCTGCTCTTGGAGGGCTTCCACCCACTGAGTAGTATCCCAGCTGGTGTGACAGAGTTCTTCCAGGGACACCGATGGAAATCGGCTTGTATTGCTGCTTGGATGGACAGTGCAGGGTGCAGGTGCAAGAATTTGAAGGATCAAAGCAGGATATGAAACTAAAAAGTGTCAAAGAAGTGCATTTAGCAGACTAAGATTATTGACCAGCTTTTCCAGCTCTGGTGAAAGTATTATCTTCTCTCTTACCTGGTTGGAAATTGTGCTACACAGCCAGTCTTCTGCCATTTCATACCACCTCGTCACTGGGGTGAGTTGCCCTGTTGATGGCTGTTTGTGCTTTCTCAGATAACCAGAGAGGAAAAAAAACCCCTGCCAGGTTAAAAGGGTTGGGAGATGAAGACAGCGAGAAGTGGACAGGGACTAGTTCCTTCTCCTTGGGCTGTGCTGTTGCTGAGAATGAATGATGAGTTCTTGAGCCGGTGGAGCCAGGGGCCATGTACGATAAAGATCTCATCTGAAGTACCCTTTCTGGGACTGTTGTGGGACTTTACTGGTCAGTAGCTGCTATAGCCGGTCTGTAAGATTCTTCACGGTGAGAAGCAGCCAAATGAGAACTACTGAAAAAAAGATACTTTGGGCAAAATGAGATCATTCTGGAGCTGGTGCCAGTCCCACTGGGAACATCTGACTCAACAGCATTCTTCTTCTAAGATTTAAACTTACCTTTTTTTTTTCTTTTTTTCTGAAACGCAACAGGCAAACTAGAGCACTATGGCCTAACAAAGTCTTCAAAGAGTACTACTGATGCGGGGAGCCAGAGATGCCACCATTTTGCTGGGCTGAGGTGACACGTGTTGGATTGGTTCTCTCTGTTTGTTCTTTGTTAGGGGAATATGGAGCTTGAGTGGAGTTTTTTTTTGAGGGCTTCAAAAAAAAATATTTGTAATTGCCTGACACTATTCGTGTCCACATTGCCTGGTTCCCTCTTGGACTCAGTGTGGCTTTTTTTTTTTCCTACACATGGGGGAGCTGGCAAAAAAGGCAGCTGCAATTACGCAGTTATTTTGAAGAGTGAGGTCTTACTGCATAGCCTTAGGTAGTGCTGGGTGTCATTAATGCTTTAAGCCCTGTTCCTCTCCGCTGGCCCACTGGGTCTCTGCTGGCAGATTCCAGCCCAGGCACTGCTGGTTATTTGTTGCTGGGGCATCTTGTTGCTTTTCTGTGTCTCTGTGGGCAATGAGTCTGATATTCCAGGAGGGCAGCTGGGAACAAGGGAAAGCTAATTTAGCAACCACAGGGCCTGCTTTGCAGACCACTGAAATGAAATATTTTAATTGTCTTCAACTTGTCTGAAATGAGGTCCAGATTGTCCCCATTTCCTTTCTGCCTCCCAGTCTGGGGAGAGTGTTACCAGTGGAGAGGGACTTGCTGGTCATTAACAGAACAAATTTCTGGGGAGAAGAAGAAACACTGGGGACCTGAGAGAAATAGGATAAAGATTCGAACAGACATTACTAAGCAAAAAAACTCCACTGTTTTCTAGAGGTCAAGTTTTTAAACGTGTATGTGGCGCTCTGCACATCAGCTGCTCTGAAGACAATTGCTGCAAAATTTTTCAAGTGTGGTGCCCTCCTTCTTTTAGGAGAGGTGCTGCAGATGGTGAGAAGAGGTAGGAGAACCAGAAAATGGCTGAGGAAGGAAAACAGATTGAGTCATGATGAGTAGGAGCTGGGATCGACCTATTAAACTCCTTGGTGAGGTGTGTGTAGCATGAAAGTGTTTGACAATGTCTGAGGCTGCCAAAAGTGTATGTGTGCAATAGGCACCGGTTCTGCATGACTGGCACTAAGAAGACTCCAGAAAAAAGTGTGGGAGTGCTGAGTTTTCATAGCTGGGGTACTGATTTTCTAACCCACCGCATTTTGTGTATGTGGTTCAGCGACAAGGGAGGTCTTGCCTGGAAAGCATCTCTTCTTCTCTTCTGTCTGAGCTTTTTGCCCAGACACCAGAGGGTCTCATGAAAATTTCCCTCTGAAGACTCATCTACAGCAAACACATGATGGAGGAAAAGGTACTTTGTCAAAAGCAGCTTGATGTCACTCGGTGATTTGAAGTGCTCAACCTATTGCCTTTTGGATTGACGTTTCACATCTTTGCAGACTAAGCTCCACTGTTTTGACTGTTGCTTTAAAGTGCAGTTGAGTTCCAAGACAGAAGTTAGCAGCCTTTCTGCAGCAAGGGTAGGGAGGTTGATGTTATTCTTTATGAGTATCTGATTTTCACTTGAGGTTTGCTGTTGCTGGGAGATCTTGAAAGGACAGAAACAGAGTTTATTCAATGTGATAACTCTTCTGTCACTACAGGATCACACTCAGATGCATCAGACTTTCAGTAGCAGTAACTGAACAGTCATTGATAGTCTCAAGTTAGATGAAAGAGAGACGGAAATCGGAGGAGATGCTCTTCATTCCTGTGAATCCCATAAGTTGTGTGCATCTGCTAACAATGTTGATTAATGTTTTCCCTTACATTCTTATTTCTTTTTAGCAGTCCCTGTGGAGCACCACAACATGAATGTTGTCCTCTGTCCTTCTCTTTTCCCCTCCCATATGAAGTATTCAATACCTCATTCCTACAGACCTGTAGGGCAATATTCCTCCATAACACATGTTCCTCAATTAATAGGGTTTTTGGAAATGTCCCTGAAAATGCCCCTCATCATTTCCCCCCAGGTTTATTTGTATTTAAATCCAGTGGCAATGAAAGTCCTGGGAAGCTCTGCCCAGTAGGCTGCGAGCAGATTGCTGGACTGGAAGTCATCTGCCTCCCTCTAGTGTTTGACGGCTTTATTTTCTTGTAAGCTGTCGGGACTGAGTTCTGCCATGACCTGACTGTGCCCAAGGACCGCTGCACAGAGGGGAAGAATAAAAGGAAAAAAAATCCCAAACTTGCACATCTCTTAGACCAGATCCACGAGCAGTGTAAACTCACTTGGACCGCATCCTGCTGACGTATACCAGCTTAGGAGCCAGCCTACCGCGTCTTCATTTCAAGCACATCCAAACTGTGTGGTTGCAGTTACATCCTTCTGCTTTTCTGTCAGGATTATTTCCGCATTTCGTTCTTAATCTGCATCGATGCTAATCTTGCCTGTGTGGATCGGTAGAATGAGATGGAGTCTTTGCCCCAGAGATGAAGAGCAGCTGCATAACTTGCCTTTTTGAATGTGCTGAAACGCTCCACGTAGTGCTCAGTGTTCACACAGGGAAACTTAGGATCTCTGAAGAGGAGGAATAGGTTGGCTAACAGTTCCTGTGTGGTTCATTCACACACCACCTTCTGATAAAAGTCCCAAATCCATTTCTCCTTTTGTTTTTAAACAAGGTGATTTTGCAGAAAATAACTTAAGCAAAGGAATATAAGGATTAGTCCTACTCAATGCTTTGGCAACTCAGATTTTGTGTGTCTAGGACTGTGATTCCAGCCTGAAAGGAATCTTCCCTGGCTCACAGGTGTCATCAGTTTAGTTTCTAATACACCCGCACTACCGGCCTCCTCGTCGGTACCGTCAGTCCTACAAGTGACACGGATAGCTGGCAGTAAACGACGGGAAGCTTGCAGTGGTGCTGGCCACATTGATCCTGCTGTGTTGCTGAAACAAATGAAAAGAGAGGTCTTCATTTCCCGGGGTTTACTACCCAAACAAAAGTATTCATAATCAAACCTGATTTCCTTGACACGGGCAGTGAAACTGCCAGCAACTGACTCTTGAGAAGGGGTAATCCTCCACGTGAAAGATGATTTTGTTCTTTTACAAACACATTTTTGCAGGTGGATAAAAAATACCCATGAAACCTTAGAGGGGGTCCCGAGACACGGCTTTGGTGTCAGAGTGCTCAGAGCTTTGGTTTTCCTTTTGTCATATCTCTTTAAACAAATACTTATTTGCTGAGCACCCAGAGTGTGGTGAGCTTTTTGAATTCACTGAGACAAGCAAGCACCGGCACTGTAATTCAAAGGATGGCTTTTTAAAGGGGCTTGGTTATTCTCTGTGTGGTAATGAAGTGCACTGCTATATAAATGGTGATAAAGGGTGAGAGGCTTTTATGCCTCAGGACACTATCTGCTCCCTGCAGGGGTCAGCAAGACTATTTGCTCTATCACGGAAAGCACAGCACTAATAGCAAGAGATTTTATGCCTTATATTTATTTTCCACTGAAGTGTTAAGGCCTGAACTCTGCAAGAAGCAAGATATTAGCCCTGATGGACCAGTGGTTTGCTAAGGTGGTGTACTCTGTATTCCTGTGCCCACTCTTTAATTGGATTAGCGTGTGGTTTGACTGCAGTATGAAAGTGGGTTATCTCCTCTCTGCTGTGCTTCATGGGGACACAGAAAGCTTTTAGTGAGTCATAGATCCAGTCTTATCATGTCTGTTGCGAGGTAGTCATCTGACAATTATATAACTCATTATTATATTTTCAGTTGTCAAAAGTAAAAGCAAAGCTAATAGAGCAAGAACAGAGCTCTTTGCAGATTTAGTCTTTGTGTGGATACCACCTGGGTCTTTGAGGAATTCAGGAAGTGATTAAGAGAAGAGACCAAAGGGTTGGGTGTTAATATTTTGCCTGAGTTTCGTACTGTGAAAAGTACATAAAGCTGAGTATCTCGGGAAATATAGCCCGTACTGGAGTTACCTTATGGTCCTGCCAAAGGAGGCCTTGCCCATTCTTGCTGAGAGACACTTGTGTGGTAGAACGGATGGATTCTTGCCATACTCCCCATACCAAGAGTATTCTCAGGTGCTTGCAGAACATGTGCCATTGTACACGTGCGGGACAGAAAGTTGAATGCGTAGTTTTACAGAAATCTTCAGTACTTTATCCCTTACAGAATTCCAAAATTGAAACTGAGAAATGACTAACCGTCGGTGGCTACTGCTCTTTGAAGTGTACTAATTTGGTCATTCCTGACTTAAGACAGTACCAAGCCATTAGTTACCTGATGAAAACTAAGGCTATACCTTCACTTCACTCTTTCTCTTGTTCGATGACCATACAGGCAGTCAAGTTTAGCAGTGATTTGAATGTCAACAGATGAGCAAATCACTGGAGTTGGAGAACCCCACTGAATATGATTTTGTAATTGCTTCACTGTACCAGAAATGACAGCAGATAGTTGGTGATGTTTTGGTTTCCCTTGTTGATTTATGGATCAGCCATGCCACTGGTAGAGAGGTAACCAGATCTGGTTCTGCACGGAGAATTTGCTTCTGGAAGCGGTATTGCAGTGTTCGTGTGGTAGTGTGCTCGTGGGAACTAGTAATGATTAAACTTTCAGAAAATTGAAAATATTAAACATCAATAATGTTAACAGACCTTTTGACAGCCTCTAATGCACTTGGCTCCTTCGTTTCGTGCTGGTAGAAAAATAATTTTCATGCCACAGGTAATTCAGTCACTGTGCTGTGCTTTACCCCTTCACGGAAGCAGCTGAATATTCTGAGAACTTTGTGTCCCCTTTCTTTGAAAGGGAAAAAGAGAGAATGTCGTTAGTTTGGGATTTTCCTGAAGAAGTTTTTTTAATGAACAAAAGATTCCTTGAGATCTAAGCACACTGCTCTGAAATCTTCATTTCCTGGCTGTCATTTTCGGGGATTCCTAGAAAGAAAGGTGAACCCTTCCCAGATACATCACCTGCCAAACATGGCACTCTAAAGCTTTTTCTTAGGTACGTTTTGGAGCACACAGTCCAATCTCACCTGGAAGCACTGAACAGTGATTCTTGCTGTTCTGTGAAATCCGGGGATTGATAGGGCTAAAGCTTGCTCGGTGCCAAGCACCTGAATGGGCTCTGTGCCCACCAGGCTTCCACTGAAGCAGCTATTAAAAGCAATCTCTTCTGAGCCACGAGGGTGGCTCTGCTCTCTTATTAGCATAAGCTGCGGAGAAACCAACTGCATTGTGGAAAATTTCATGACCTGCAGAGAATCCATGAGCTCATTGCTTAAACAGAACCCATCTCGATTGTCATGAAACACAAAGGGCACTGGTCTGCTGGGGCAGGAGAGTCCGAATTCTTGAGACACCTGAAATGCGGCAGCCTGCCTGCCATGGGAGTGCTGTGGGCAGCGTTAGTCCGTCCTCTGCCCTGCCCATCATATAAACACGCTGGAAGGAATGTATCCTGCATCTTGTGAAGGCCGCTGAGTTAGAACGGAAAGCTTTACTAACGGGGTATACGTATCGCACCGCACCTCCCTTTTCCCGCTGCCAGCTGAATGCGGACACTGACCCCCTTTGTACAAGGCCTGGGGGTCTGTGCCTGGAAAGCGTGCAGTAATTCCTAGAAGGAGAAAATAAGGGGAGTAATGGTGTTTATATGATCCTTTGGGAATGTTTACTGGGAAGCCAAGTGCTTTCCTTAGGCCAAAGATGGTGATGGCTATAGAAACAGTGTCTTGTGTGTGTTGTACTGGGGTAAATCACTGCAGCATCAAAGGTGCCCAAAGCAGGACTTGCGCACCTAGGCAGTTTGAGCGCCAAAGATGATTTTTATGGCAAGGAGCGAGTTAGCACCTTTGCTGTTTGTTCCCTTGGGAAGGATGGGACCAG